>OZ023243.1:5757626-6160887 GCA_964006365.1 Trididemnum miniatum | reverse complement strand
GACTTGTCACGTCTAGCGTTGTATGAAGATTTGAACAATTTTGGTCCATTTTTCATTTAAATAAAATTTTTAGAAAATATTTAGCGAATAAGAGGTTGTTTTTGAATAACTTACTTATGATTATCCATGCAATCAGCTTCTTCTGGTTCTGGGGTTGTTTCACAATATCCACAAGTTTTTTTGCAGTTATCTCTCATAAAGTTTTCATATTTACCTGAGTTGCAATACCCTCTCCCTCCGAAAAAATTGCAATTGCTGAAGAAAAAGAAAAGCATTTTTAATTTATATGTTTTGGAAAGTTATTGTTCAATAAAAGCTCATTAGGTTACGCATTAATAATTTGAAACGTTATTGCTCTTCATTGCTTCAAATATTTGAAACACACATTGATTCGTCTTTGCAATTAGATGATGATTCTGTTGTTATTTCTTCTGTGGTTGTTGGAACTTGTGTAGTAGTTGGTGCTTGTGTGGTTGTTGGCTGAGTTGTGGTGATTGTTGGATAATCTACACAAAAAGTAGTGGATTTATCGAAAGCAAGCATGATTTAACGTAGTATAGAGATATATCCAGCTATCGGTATTGAACTTTTTGCACGCCCACGATTAGCACTCTTGCAAGTTGCAAGAAAGCCGTAGTAATTAGCAATTCCAGCACTGGTATTTTTGCACCAAAGCTTGTTACGTCTAGCGTTGTAGCTACAAAACTGACAGCGTTGTAACTACAAATAACTACAAAACTGATATATCTAGTACCTGTGCAGTCGTATCTTTTGTTGATTTGATTAATGTCTTCAGTAGAAAATCCAACCCGCTGGGCAATGACTGGTCTGCCTTGACTGTTGATGAAATAACATCCGTTTAAAAATCTTTGAAGTAAAGCCTTCTTTAAATCACACAATTTGTAAGTTAAGTCTCTGTTGTTCGCTGCTTTTGTGCATCTTTAGTCATTACTTGCCAGTTATTGCTCAATCACCGCACATTTAACTCACTTATCCACAATTGTTGGACTTTGCCTATCCTTAGAAAAGTAGTATCCTCCATAATGCATTACAGAGTTGAGATCATAAGGCGAACCCAAAGGGTTCCAATCACCTTCTTGTTTCTGAAAGTTTCCGCGTTCTCCTGTAAAAAGTATATTATGTTAAATTACTGGTTTTATGTTTCGCCTAGAAATTAAAGAAGTTTGATCTTCCAGAACACGAACCTGCTCGAACATTATCCCAAAGAATAGTAATGTGGTCATCTCTGTCTCCTCTGGACTGCTCATGCCAGAATCCAAGAGCATGCATGATTTCGTGAATAATAGTTCCCTGCATTGTATCACAGCCGGTACCAATAGAAATCTAAATAATTTCAAGACGTTTAAAGCACGCTGTCTGAAATTTTCAAAGCAAAGCTTTCCAACTTTTTGTAAAAAAGTATTGTATATGCTTTGCAAAGAATATTTTTTGGTAATATAGGCTACATTATGTAGTAGACCTAATAAAATTCCTGCGGATGATAGTTTTGCCTCTAAAGATTCTTCACATGGTTGTGGGATGGGAGTAATTTGGTTGAGTGATGCTTATTTGCTGCCACACCCAAAGTAACAAAATTCTGTTTTATAATTCCTATACCATGTATGCTCACATATTTCCTGTTACATCTCAGAATGATCATTGCTTTTCCAACGTTACTACTGTGTGTGATAGGTAAAGTCAAACTTACTTTTTGTCCTCGTCCAGTTCTTCCCACGAATGAAGAGCATTCACCTATTCCGCTAAAATAAATGTATGACGTTTCTGTTGTTCTATTGGCAAACCGAATGCAAGTGTTTTCCTCAAATACAGCCATAGCTGCCTCAATGTTCTTCCTCTTCGTAGCAGCTGTAAACATTTCAATTGAAAACGGTCAAAGTTTCTAACGTTTTTAACGTCAGCAAGGCCAGGTAATGCTAAACATAGTCTCTGTAATTCCTTTCATGGAAAAACATTATTGATCAACTGCGAAAATACAACGTAGATTTGCTTCAGTTTACTGATCTCAGGAACTTGGATTCTATTTAGAATTCTAAACATTGTGCCTAAATCACATTCGTGCGTAAATATATTGCATTATCATGGACACTATTACGACTAAGTCCATAGGGTATAGGCCTACGGACAGCATCTCATATTACAGTGTATGCGATGCAACATACAAGCGTTAAATTAAGGCATGAAATTGTACATGTTATCATAGTTTTCAAAATAGAGAGGAAAAATTTATATAACCTACAATATTTTTATTTTTAAATGCATGCTTTTCATTAAAAAGTTGTGTTTTAACTGGAGCAAAAATAGTTTAAAACTTTCAGAAATTCAACCGCTGTAAATATATTTGAATAGATTACCAGTAACCCAAAAGTAATGACGTCAGCGCATATAACATCATGATTACTAAGATTGTCATCACCTATTTTTCTTGGATCCAACGGTGTATTTTTTTGCTTACTAAATTAAACTAATTTTTACAAGTAAATGATAATGATTTTTTATCGCAGAGTTTTTGAGAATATTATTCCCATACGTAAACGCTTTTCTTGGAATGGAAATTGCGTTCTTTGACACTGTTTAGTGTTTATTGCTTTCATTGTTTAATTAATTAGGCCTACGGTCTCTTGCTACATTCTTCGTAAAAATTGCTTGTAGTTTACTCTTAACGAATTTGCGTTGCAGGATTAGTACAAGCAATATATTTCTGTTAAAAACAGAAAGTTAATTTCAGTTAATGAATATTATTGTTTCGTAAGAAATACGTAAATGACATTTAACACGTTACTTTAGTTTTATTACTTACACACAGTTAACTCGTAAGTGATGGGAAGCGTTACGTATTTTCCTCTTTTCGGCCATTTTCTTGCTTCGTTTCTCTGTAAGCCTCTAGGGTATCGTCTTACACGATCAATGTGAGACTCAGGATCTAACGATTTAAAAAAAAAAGTTGTATTATTAAAACAGTCGAAACATGCCCGTAATATTAAAAACAGCATTTGCAGCTTTAAAACGTGTTTTTCCTCGCGCTTCTTAGTTGATTGAACAAATTTTGATGATTTTTCGCCATACAATTTGTTTTGAATTTGAGGCTTTCAAACAGATCAAAATTTTTTTTCCATCGGGGAAGATATAGTAATGTCTTCCAGGCAGAAGTCGTTGCTATTGTTGAAGTAGCAAAGAAACTGATCATGGATAGAATTGTAAATGAAAAAATTATAATTTTAGTGGATAGCCAAGCAGCAATTCTGGCAATTCAAAATAATATTGTGAAATCTAACACAGTATTAACGTGCATCAAAAAGCTAAAAATATTGGGTAAAGACAATGACGTCACTATTGCCTGGACGCCGGACCACACCGGCATTCAAGGAAATGAGAAGGCGGATATCTTGGCTCAACCAGGATCAGCATTAAACCGCTTGGATCCTGAACCTTTCATTCCATCCCTTATATGCTAGTTGTCGCGCTGCAATAAAGGATTGGAGTGTCAAAAGACGGAAAACATCTTGAATAGAACAAAAGGACTGCTTGAGAACAAAAGGAAATGTAGGATGGGCTTCGCCCCAGTTAACTCATGGGTTTTTGAGGCTCAAAAGACCTAGAATAAATGCAGTGTTGCAAGTCCTCACAGGTCACTGCAACTTACAGAAACACAGGTGCACCATGGGACATGACGCATCATCGACATGTCCAAAATGTAACCTGGAAGAAACTCTAAATCACCATGTTGGACAATGCACTTACTACCAAGCCCTACGAAAGAAGGTTTTCGGTAAAGAAAAAACCACAATAAAGTCGGTGGTCGAAAAACTAAATATAAACCTACCGGCAAAGTATTTACAGCTGGCCGGAAGACTTGCTGAATACGGCCAGTAATAAATTGAAATATTGATTAAACGAGAAAGCGGTGAAAGTTTCAATGGGCCTAAATAATGGCTTACACAATGTGCCAGTGAGACTAATGTTGAAATAATGTAAAGGATTAGTACAAGCAATATATTTCTGTTAAAAGCAAAAAGTTAATTTCAGTTAAAGAATTGTTTCGTAAGAAATGCATAAATGGCGTTTAACACGTTACTATCAAAAATTCTATCTTCCACAGAAACTCGTTTCGAAAAACGTTTCGACCCGATAAAAACGTTTCCGAAACGAAAAAATCGTTTCGGCACGTGTACTAGGTCATATTACTTACACACAGTTGACTCGTAAGTGATGGGAAGCGTTACGTATTTCCCTCTTTTCGGCCATTTTCTTGCTTCGTTTCTCTGTAAGCCTCTAGGTTGCGGAACATTTTTGTATCGTCTTACAAGATCAACATAAGACTCAGGATCTATCGATTTAAAAAAAGTTGTATTATTGAAAACGGTCGAAACACACCCATAATATTAAAAAATAGCAATTGCAGTTTTAAAACGTGTTTTTCCTCGCGCTTCTTAGTTGATTGAACAAATTTTGATGATTTTTCACTATATCATTTAATTTGAATTTGACAAAAAATATGTTCTTCTGGAATATATCAGTCATGGTTCGCAAAAATTTCTATTTCTAATTTAAAGATTTTAAATTTTTAGCAAATTCACAAAAAAACGCTTTGATAATTTACGAGCAAAAACAAACAATTTTATCAATCAATTTCAATAATATTTCATTTTTAGCATAGATTGTACAATTCTTAAATTCAAATTAAACTATTCGGTAAAAGTAGGTCGTGGCACTGTTGCTTCATCATATTGTACTTCTGGTATAAATGTTAAAACTAATTCAAAAGTAGGGAAATTGCTTTTCAAATACTTTGCTTACCCAAGATCAAAATATCAGATTCAAACATCCCCGTTGTATTGCACCTGTCGCATATTTCACATCCATCGGGACCTACTTTTCTTCCCAGGAAACAATAGTTCGTACAGTTTGGGCATTGTGGATTAACTTTAACTTCTTCAATTGCTTCAACTTCTTCAATCTCTTCAACTTCTTGTGCTGTTAATAATTTTGAATTACTATTAATCTGAATTATGATCAAAAATACAGTAAACCTAAAATGTTGCAAAGGCGTATGAATAGTGTAACTTTTTAACCAAATTACAGAAAATGTAGGCTATTGTATTTTATTGGTCTTTGATAATATACATTTATGCATTTCACCGCTACGCAGCCGCGTAAATTACTGCAAATGGAAAACAAAATTCTTATTTTTAATATTTTGCAAAATCCATTGCAAATAAGTTAAAAGTTTATTTCACTCGTGAAAATACTTGCTTTAATTATGTGTTTAGCTCCTGTATTTGATATGTAGGCGAAAGTTTTTACAATCAACATGATTAATGCTACCTTAAAAATTTATTGCTGAAGTTTTTGATTCTATGCATTCGGAACTTACCGTTTACGAATAATACGCATACCAATACAAATAACGAAATGCTAAACATTTTCTTCATATTTTTTGTTCAATATTGTAGGTAATTTTTTTCACTTCTTGATTTTTCTTCTCGTTTCTCTTGATTTTCTTGCTTAAGGTTGTGATGTTCAAGCTTCTGTCGCTTGTATTTATACTAAATTACATCCGTGTAATGCATATTTTCAAGAAAAAATTGAATATGGATGCGTCATTAATAGGGGGGATAAAAGTCATTAAAGTTATATTTTTTTTGGTAACGCAAAGACTTATGAAACCGATAATCGCGAAAAAACTACGTTGATACGAGGTCTATTTAAGGAGTTATAAAGTCATAAAAAGTCCTATTTTCTGTTTTAGGTCATAAAATATGACCATGGGTTTTTGTTATGAAATACAAATTATTCAACCCCAGTATCACCGTAGATAAAGTTACCGCAGACTTTAAACTTGATAATTTTATGCTGAGAAGAGCAATGAGAATTTTCAGTTTTTATGCCGACTTTCACGAAGCATTTGAAGCGACCTTTTCATTTTCAGTTCAGAAAAAAGTTATGCAAAAACCATTGTGGAGACGAGTAGACCAGATATTTCTTCAGCATTGCATGCAAATTGGTTGACATACCAGCTAATCAGCATCTGCTGTAGAATGGTCATTTTCAATGTTAAAATCTATGATTCATGAAAACCGAAATTTTATCGACGCACACGTCGCATTCTATAAATCATAAAATTGTGTTCAACAGTTAAATATCTTATTTGTTGCAAGATGCACATTTGAAATTTTTTATTGATTTTGAAGCGAACTCTTTGTTCTTCTGAGTATGTTCTTGATCAAAATGCATGTTTAGACTTACAGTGCATTAAAGATGTCAATTGCGGAAAACAGCATAAATTTGCTGTTTTAACAATAAAGTCATGTAAAGTCATATTTTTCGAAAAATTAACATATTTTTCGATTTTATAGGTCATAAAAAATTGCCATAGTCATTAGAATATGAGTTTTCTTATAGGTTAATGACGTCATGCGTCATTCTACGGTTTTCAGTAAAGTTATTCAATAGTTGTATTATTTGACGTTACTAGTGTGCATTGAAAAGGTTTGTTACCTAACAATGTCGATTATCTACCTGAACTTAATGATTACTTAGCGTATTCCAGTTATTCCAGTCTGCATTTCACGCAGTTTAATATTTTATCTTTAGCAAACATGCTAGAATGTGCCTAGATTTCCAAAAAACACGTGTTAGACTTATATAACCTGACTCTCTTCTCACGCTCTTTTGGTTTTTTTATTTACTGCAGAAAAGGACAAATAAATGCAGTAGGCCTATGGGCCTACCAAATTTTCGTAATGCAACGTAGTGCTTCAACGCATGCAACATAATGATGGAAAATGTGATCCAAATAAGAAAGGTTTTGTTTTTTGCAAAATACCTGCGACATCTTTTACGTTATTCGAAAGCACTTTGGTTTTTGTTATTTTTTTACTTAAACTGGTATATATTTTTATGGTTATGCTGTTGTGACACGAATGTCCCAGGAAAAAACAGCCAAAAACTGCACTGTTCAACACTGATTGGTCGAAGGCCTAGAGGTCGTCCCAGAAATCGATGGCGAGATTACGTAAAAGATCTTGGTTGGTCTCGCCTTGGCATCCCAGCAGAGCATCTGTTTTTTGTTGCAGATGATCGAAATGCTTGAAGGATCCAACTCGAGCAGCTGTCCCCGCGACCCCCAAGGAAAAGCAGGTCCAGAAAATTGATTGATTGATTGATTGGTTACGCTGTTTGTACACAAATGTTTTTCTGTGTTTATGCTCTGGCGTATACCATTGAGCTCTTTGTTTGGCATGGCGGTCAAACCAATGTTTATTTTTTTAAAACTTGGCTAAACGATGATTGTTAGAAGAAACGCTTTAGCCATAAATTCAAGTTAGAAGCACCTCAGTGATAACTTATATATCTGAGATTACTAATTGCAGTTAATTGATGTCGTCATCTTCGTACACGAAAAGCAGTTTCAAAGGAAATTATTTCATTGTTTCATTTTTGTGCAATATCCACTTTCCATTAATAAATAAATGATATTTTAAAGGAGGAATTTTATATTATTATGTAACTTTTTAGCTTTACGTTGTTTAAAAGAGCAGCAAAATTGCATCAATCGCTATTATAAACTTCATAGTTCAATAATATGAGGGTTATCAGCTTAAGATAACGATTATTATCATTGCAGAAATCAATCTTGGCCTAATTTCGTTTTCAATTTTTATATTTATTGCTTTGTGATAGGTCTACTAAAATAAACCAAAATTTAATTACGTTTGAACTATTTTAGCTATTCGCTGAGAAAGTTTAACTAAATTTTTTTGACGCGTGTTGTTATAAAAATATCACACATAGAATATTATGTTTTATACATATGTTTTTTATGAAATATTGTTTGTATATGTTTTTTATGGAAACAAAGAAATAACACAACAGTAAAGGTAAAAATACCGAAGTTCACAGCAATATTGCAATACAACTGTTTAGCAGATTTTAAACAAAATCCAAGTTTTTTTGAGAAATATATTATGACACAATAGGTACCTTTTTAGTAGTGATTATTACGCTACTTTTAGCATTGTTCCAACCATATACGTGTGTGGATAAAATATTTTTAACCTAGCTATGGCGTCACAATCGTGATTGATAAAAACAAAAGGTTAGTAACCACGGATTCATTTATCAATATTCGTAGAAACTGCTAACATTCAAACAACAGATGGGAGCATTACAGCTGATTATTCATGCGTTATCGACGTAGTGCATAAAGCAATTAGCAACCTTTGTTCAACTGATCGTTTCCTATAACTACTTTTTAGGATCTTCGGCTATTACTACTTTTTAGTAATAGGAAACTTCCTATTTTTAGTAATACGAAACTCCTATTTTTTAGTAATAAAAAATTCCTATTTTTTGTTATAGGAAACTTTTTTACTACTTAAAGAAGAAGCGGGCATAAAGGCAATAAAACAGAAAGAAACCTATAACGTATTACAGTCGTGTGCAAAAGTTTAAGACCACATCGATAAAAGTTGAGTTTTGTTGGAAAATAATATAACTCGCGCTAATGTTATGTCACGTTAGCCTTTTATGTTCCACGAACATTAAATGATACTTGTGAAGCCTAAATGATAAGATTTTTTGCGCATTTCTGGTTTTGGAAGCAAAAAATATTCAGTTCTACTCAAATTTTAGGGCTGAAAATATGGGCAAAAATAGGAGATTATCGATTGGACAAAAAAGAGATTCTCTACAAAGCGCAGTGGCGTCTAGACGTACCTTTGTTGCAGAAGTTTACTAGTTCCGAAGTTCTAGCTACAGAGAGTTGATAATGTCATCGAGCACCTTTGCCGAGAGGGTTAAGGGTGCTACAATGACAACTTTAAAGAGACCAAATTGTTTGAACTTGAAGACCAAATCGAATCTACGATGGCATGAAACTCTAGAGTTATTGAAAGAAATCAAATTTGAGATACGAAAACTGGTAGGAGTGGCAGAAATGAAAAGCCGCAGTATAGATATCACCTGCAAAACCCGGCAGAATATAATGGAACTCTACGAAAAACTTAAACAAGTAGAAGCAGTATATAATGTGCGGTTACATGAATCAGACTATATTAATGTTCTTTTAGGATGGGATCCGATACCCATGTTTAATGACACCATAAGGCAAAGCATTGAGTCTGTTTTTGGAAAAGCAGTAAAAATTACAGAAAAAAAAAAACACAAAGATGGGTTACTATCGGGTATCAGAATATTATCTATGAGAAAAGATGAACTAGACCCGAACCCGCTTCCCAGTTATATCAAAATAGATGGGTTTGAGCTTTTACGTGACTTACCAAGGGCAAGAAATTACGTGTAAATATTGTAGTGATACAGGGCATCTTCAGCAACCAGCGCCATGGCCTAGTGGTTAAAAGCGTTCGTCTTGGATGCTGGTAGGCTGGATTCTATTCTCAGTCGGGTCAAACCAAAGACTTTAAAACTAGTATCTGCTGTTACACTTGCTAAACGCTCTGCAATTAAGTGTAGCGCGGAGGATGAAATAAACAGAGAATAAAAATACGGCAGTGAATTCTTGACAAAATTTAGTCCTGGCGCTAAAGGACCTTAGCATTTATAATGCGCCATAAAACCACACAACAACATTTCAAGTACACTGCGAAAAGCGCTTAACCTACCGCACTATCCGCAATTGGCCGTAAAACCTGCAAAAGACCAACTTATTAAAGCAGCAGCGCATTCGCGTCGCGAAGAAAATGAGTTTAGAGCCTCTACCAAATTTGTTCAATTACATAGAAATGAAACTACCTCTGGTGAAGCATTTGTTTCAGTACCGGATTGCCAAGAACCACTCGATCTTGCGAAAAAACGTAAATTTGAAGCTAACGAGCGAGCCACTAATCCAAAATAACATCCCAAATTCAGTCGCACGATTGTAAACAGACTAGAGTCTGCATCAACTAAACGACCTCTCCACAAACAACGAGCAGTTTGAAAATCCTGAAACTGAAATTTTGCGAGAAAATTTGAACCAAACGAAGCAGGACTGGTGGGAAATGTCTTGCCAGGTGTCTTGCCTTTTTTGCAAATCCGACAACGTGGTAAAAGATACGGACACCACGCTAATATGTACAGAATGTGGGGAGCAACAATACGTTGCTAAACCTTGCTGTTCGGACATTTCAAGCAAGAAACGATTTGCAATAGCCTATCCTAGAGCGGGATGTCCACTGAGAAACGATACGATAACGACAGGGAAATCCCCGAGGAGCTCACGATGCGCAAAAAACGCTCTGATACGACAACGATCTGCTAACGATCAGTAAATGCTTACCGCGAACGACCGTGAAGTAGCTATAGAAACAGGAATACGCTGGCTTGCCTGCGATATTTTTAAAGACAAGTTGCTTGGCAGTTTAATTTACACAAACGCTTTTCTGTGGTATAACTTCCTGCTTATTTGCAGTAAGGCCTATTCAAAAGCTGTATTGTGTTTTGAGGTTATTGTAAATACAAAACAAAAAGTCTTACTTTACTGCAAGGTCATAGGCGCGGGAATTAGGGTGCCAGGGGGGGCTTTAACCCCCCCCCTGAACTATTTGAGCCACCCCTGACTATTGAAAAAATTATGCACCGAGTGCGACGGGATTAATGCTCGCAACGTACATACGTAATGAAGCAAATATTTTTTATAGTGCTTTTAACCAACGAAAAATCACTATTCTTTTAAAAGTCAATCAGTTATTATTCACTTGGTCACCGTAAAATTTGGTAAAATTTTCAATGTTTGAAGTTCATTTTTAACAGTGTTTTATATCAGCGTTTGCAAACCTTTACAGCAGTCATTGACGATGGACCAGTAAAAGTATAATGGCTGCCAATTCTTGTAGCTGCCAAACACTTTAAGCCAAACTAATCTAAATGCTCATGAAAGTCGCTACTGATCATGGGAATTACGCAAATCGTAAACGAAAATGCGGTGAAATGCAAAAAAACGGTCCTCAATCCTTGAGATGTTCCGAATTCCACCAAAATTTTTGTGAAGAGCTAAAAAAAGGTCTTCACGGCCCGCACGTGTTACATGAACTGGAAATGTTGGTGGCCAATCTGATTTGTGTACATGCCAAACTGACCCGCGATCGACAGCCAAGCGTCCAAAGATCGACCGGTACATCGCGATCGACTGGTTGGGCACCCCTAATCAAGCTTATATGAGCTGGTGGAAGTTCTCTTCTGGTTGAGTTTTTTAATGGTTTTAAACTTTTTTTACCAACCCAATGAAGCGGTTAAATCACTACTAAACTGGCACCGATGATCAGTAGGCTACTCAATTTGAGGGGATGCCATCCCCCCTGAAAACAACACCATCCTCCCATAAAACATTTTAGCGTAAACCATTCCCTTTAAACTATAATGACCATCTCTTTTTACATCTGCGTGAAAAGTTGTAACCTACCATTCCCCATAAGTGATTTCACAACTCGAGCACTGCCGATGATTGTTACTAAAACTGAGCTAGTACGCCTTCCTAAATACCTATATCTATACATTTCATTATGTTAAAAAATGGTTCAGTGCTTTATATTGATTGTTTGTTTTTTGTTATTTTTAAACATTAGTGGGGTATTGTTTGTTGCATGTAACTCTGATCAGCAAAGCAAAAGTTAGATCGGACAAATTTCGTTTGCCTACTTTTCGGTTTTGTCGTTGAGGTATTTGCATTTTACAAATACATGAATAGTAAAATTCGTGCATAGTGAGAAAAGCCTAATGGTAGTAAGCAATACTGTCCAAAAAACGTTCCCGCGCCACTGTGCAAGGTTACCGTCCAAGCGCCTTCTTCTGTGGCAGAGCAAAACACTTGGAATGATTTGCACCTACTAACTTCTAGATACCCCAACAGGGCCGGCGCCAAAGGGGGGCCTAATTTCACAATCAACCAGCTTTGCCCCTTCCCCAAATCAACAAGCTTAATTTTGTTTTGAAGACAGTGACTTTAGTGCAAATTAGATCACACTTTGGCCTCTCCTGATAAACGCTTGGTCCCCTAAGTCGATTGCTCTGACGCCAGCTCTGTACCCTAAACTGGTCCAGTTTTAATCTACAATTTTCATGCGATACTAAGATAATCATACTAGAGGGGGATTACGTATGTATTAGCTTCCCTCAGGCCTTCTCTGGCACACCTTAAGAATCTTTCCCGCTCAGATTTTTCGGAAAAAATCATATCTTTATGCTGGAATATCTCTTCATCTGTCTCCTTTCGGAAAATTTCTGAGAAAGCCCCTGCACACAATTGATGTTTGAGTGGCCTAAAACACTGCAAACTGTTCAAATCACACAAAAATACCGTACATTAAAAAAAGCAATTTATTGCAACTCGATTGTAAAATAAGCCTGACAAAACTAGCAACAAGGTGTCTGTTAACAAGGTAGTCTACAAAGTAAAACTCATCCAATCAACACCCGCAATATGATTGCAATTACACAACTAAAATAAAGCAAAAATGTTAACTACACTAATTTTTTTCATTTTTGCAATTCTATTCACAAGGACCAACATAACCACAATTTGTTTTACTGCAGTGTTGTGACAAATTTTGATTTTTTACTGCTATTTTTGAGATTTTTTAACAAACATAGTTGTTTTGTGAATTAATTGCTTTGTATTTTATGCACATAAAGTCTATGCATACAGTATTCATTTCCACCGCAACAGTGAAAAAAATTGGCTAACCAGTAATGTCTAATATCAAACACTAGGCCTCGCATGAAAAAAAAAAAAACAAGAATGAGTAAGCTCGAAAACTCTTGTAAATTAAGCTGCATTGATTATACACTTTGTCCAGATTTGTTCAACATAGGAGTAAAGCAAACGTGCATACATCATGCCAAATTCTTAAATCAAACATTTGCAAATGTTGCCACGTTTAAATGGTGTCTAGTTGTAATGTCATTTCTTAACAACACACTAGTACGTACTGGTATGCAAACTGTATGCAAAACACAGCCAACCGTAATTTAATCCAAGCGTTTAGATTTATGAGCAAGACATTTCTACCAGTAATGAAACAATCACAAATGATCATGATAAAGTCCCCACATGAAGTTCTTCACGTCGTTCCGTCGCGTGAAAATGATCGTTATCGTGGTCAGAGCAGCGGTGGACATTGAACGTCGTAAATAGGCGTCGGCGTTGCGTCGTAAACTGCTAACGACGCTATAACGACGGCAGTGGGCATCCCGCTTAACTGTTACACAGACTGTGTTATTTGCCATTCAGAGATGATCAGATTGCCGTGCTGTGAACAATTTCAACGAAAAATGCAGTATTCAGAAAATATATTCGATTGTGTGCAATATTTGAAGTACTCCATTGTCTGCTCGTGTAAACAAGTTTCCAACTTACCACCAGAAACGATGAGCTGGAAATGCACCAACGTCAGGTGCCATAATTACATTATGCGTTGTGAATGTAGTCGCATTACGCTGCAAGAACTCAAGTCGCCATACCGTTGCCCATGTGGCTATGAATATGAACATGATGTTGAAATCGGTATCAAACTATCTTAATTTTTGCCATTATGAACAAGAGGTTCACATCTGTAATAAGTTGTCTTAAGTTTGCTTATTATTATGAACAGGATGTTGAAATCGGTATCAAGCTATCTTAATTTTATTTATTATTTTTTCTTCGTATGCGTTCATCTATTGCAACGTTCAATGTAAATGGGTTAAATAACGTAAGTAAACGAAAATCCATTTTTAATGTGCAAAACTTACCAGTGCGTTACAATAACAGACTTACCAGTGCGTTACACTCCCTAATTGGCAATAAACAAAATGGTTTTATAAAAGGCAGATATATAGGTCACAATATCCGATTACTTTTTGACTTTATTGACTACATGGATCACAACGATGATCCAGGCACATTACTCTCCCTTGACATGTGCGAAGTAATTGATTCTTTGAAATGGGATTTCATTTTTAAAGTTTTCGAGTCATACGGATTTGGTAACTACTTAAATAATTGGTTGAAAACAATTTACCAATTTCCAAAAGTGTCGTATTATTTACAATAACTTTTTATCGCCATTTTTCGAAGTTTCAAAAGGTGTACGCCAGGGCGACCAGCTTTCACCTACGATTTTCATTTTATGCATGCAGTGCTTAGCAAATATTTTCAATCAAGATGTGATTTTCAAAGGTGTTATGTTAACAAATGAAACCCTAAAACTAAAAATGTTTGCTGATGATATTTTACTTTTTCTATCTGGTAAGGAGGATCAGTTTGAGCGTATTTTTACTATTTTGCACGATTTTGCTATCCACAACGATTGTAAACTTAATATGGCCAAGTGCCAAGCTTTCCATGTGGGAAGTAACAGAGACAGTTTTGACAAGCCTTATCTTGATAAATGTTCGCAATGGCCCAAGGAAATATTCAAATACCTGGGTATATTGGTGCCAATTAAAAAAAGTGATCATAACGATAAAAAATTAGTAAATTTAAACTGTGCTAATGTTATTGACAAAACTAAGAGCATTTTAAATTGCAGAAACCTTGTAGAAACCTTACATTAATTGGTAAAATTACTAAAAAGTTTAGTGATACCTAGACATGTAAAAAAACAGTTGTTTTTTCGCTTGTTATTTTTTCGTTGTTTTTTTTACGTTTTTTTTTGTTTTTTTTGTCTTTGCAGTTGACAAAACCAAAAAAAGTTTGTTTTTAAAATAAAACAAATCGTCAATCGCACGACTAACATGACTGAGTATCGCACATGTCATTGTACAGGGTGTTCATAAATTATTGCCTAAATTTCAAATATTCGCCACAGTCTTACTTTTTAAGATATTTTCAATTGGTTTGTTTTATAATAAAGGAAAATGCTTCAAGTTTACGTAGATGCTTTAGTATATTCTACATGTGCACCATCAGTCGCACGTAGGATATCCAATCGATATTCAATTTCTAGCCATGTTCTTGTTAACATATCCACAGTAACTGTATCAAGTGCTTCAATTATTCGTTGTTGTAAATCACCAACGTATCGGACTTTGGTTCGGTAAACGATATCCTTTACATAGCCCTCAGGAAAAAATCCAATGGTGTGATATCAGGAAACGTGGCGGCCATGGAATGAGACCATCACGTCCAATCTATCTTTCTGGAAATGTGTCATTCAAAAATTGACGAACTGCAAGATCCCAATGAGGGGGTGCACCGTCCTGCTGGAAAATAACTAGTGGTTACTGTTCAAGCTGTGGTGACACATATTCTGTCAAAAGGTCGAAATAAATTTGAGCTGTAATTGATTTCTCAGCGAAGAAAAACGGACCAATAATTTTATCATGCACGATTCCACACCATACAATTAGTTTAGCGGAGTCTCGTTCAAACTCGTAGGTTTCATGCGGATTCTGCGAGCCTCATATTTTTGAGTTGTGTCTGTTTATTAATCCAGAAACGTGATATGTTGACTCGTCACTTAAACAAACATGTTTCAAAAATCCTGAATCTGAATCTAATCTGCGAAGCATCGTCACTGCAAATTTTTCTCGTCGTGGCTTATTTTATGGCTTAAGGGCTTGCAGTAACTGCACTTTACTATATAGGCCTACGCATAAAATCGCAAACTTTTATGCAAAACTTTGTGAAGAGTGGAGCGTGGGATCTGCAGTTGGGTAAAAGCCTGCGAATGGGCTTTCTAGGGTTTCTGGTACATGCCACTCGCACAGATGCAATTTCTTCTTCTGATATTTGAGGTCGGCCAGCTCTCTGTCTCTGCAACACACTACCAGTCTCCATAAACTTTTCATGCCATGCTCGAATGGTAGATCGTGCAAGTGGCTTGCACCGGTACCATTGAGCCGATAAGGCAATGGTCGGCAACCTGTGGGACACGGCCCAACTGTGGACCTTTTTGCAATTTTTCGTGGGCCGCGAGCTATTCGATTTTACAAAGTCCTTGTGGGCCGCATGCTAGCTGCAAACAAATAGTAAGCCCATAGGCTTCAACTAATAATAAAAACCTTCTCTTTGATGCTTTGCGCGTAAAACAATCCAATTCTTTTGCTCCCGGCGGTACATGGTTACACCGGCCGATTAGCTCAGTCGTTAAGCGCACGCCATCGGTACGGCAGGTCTTGGGTTTGATTCTCGGGCCGGTCAAATCGGCACAGTGGCGAGCCGCCACCGTTGTGAAATTTCTTCGGAGCTGTGTTGTTTAGGCCCTAAGCAGCGGAGATGGGCCCCGCCACTCGTTACACGCTTCCGCGTAATACCGTGAGTATAATGAAGATGTGATTTTGGTATATGGCTACAAAAGCAAAATCCGTAGTACCATGCACAAAAACGGTTGCCGTGTGTCTGTATATCTTTCATGCAATGCTCGCTTTGTTTCTTCAGTTCTATCGATGCGAGCGAGTAGAAAAAAAGCACGCGCTTTGCATTTTCTTTGCTTTTAAAACAACGCATCGTTTCTTCATTTTGTAGTTAGTAGTCGTGTCGTTGGCTATAATTTACTCGTTTTGTGGTCGTGGTTTTAAATATAGTGGGCCTTCAATAGCTATTAAAAGGGTGATCTGTGCCGCGTTAAAAAAAGGTCGCCGACCACTGCGATCAGGTAATGTGCTCTAAAATTTTGTTGATTGTCACGACACAGTACATGGATAATGACGTCCGACAATTTCACCATCTGGTAGTAATTAGGTTATTACATTTCCATTGATTTGCTTTTTGAGAGGTAAAGTTTCGTCACAATTTGTGACCAATCAATATCTGATTCATCACTTTTCGTAGCAGCTGTCAGCATATTAGCTTTATTTTTGCTATCAGCTCGCAGCCTGATGTAAGTTTGGGAGATAGGAGATCTTTAATAACCATATTGTAGCACCAGATAATAAGTTCAAAACATAAAGCATTTAACGTTTTCAAAAAGAAAATAACATGCAGAAATTATGCTAAGCGTTTTCAAACAACTCCATCGTCCTTGATGATGATGATTTCTTTATTTTTATCCTCCTATCACGAGAAAGCGACGGAGACGCTATGAATGGGGCGAATCCAGAGTTCCAGACTCGCTTACGAGTTGCCCTTGTTTCCGATTTTTCCGCTTGAATTTCGCTTCTGACTTCGTCAATTTGCGTCTTGTTAGATTACTCCAAGCAGAGATAATTGCCATGAAGCATCTTATTCAAGAATGCAACAACGAGGCTTGAGTGGCAGTTAAACCGTCAACCTTGCGATCATGACCGTCGTAAAAACGACGCTCGGAACCACTCGGCCACGCTGCCGTCCTTCATCAGAACATGATCGAAAATGGAAAGCTAACGCGCCCACAACAAACTAATTCAAGCGAAAAGCAAAACCGTACCCTTGCTGTTTTGTTTTTCGCTTATTTAGTTTGCCGTGCGTTAACTTTTTATTTCTGATCATGCTGTAATGAAGGACTGACGATTTGTTCGAAAACGTTCAGTTTATTTTCTGTACCGGCATGTTATTTTGTAAATATTGTTCAAGTCTATAGTAGTTGAAGAAGTTCATGTTCATAGCCTCAAAACTATTGAAACGAGATAACGAGCAAAGAAGATGAAAGGTGGGGGTCTGGGGGGCGGAGCCCCCCAGAAGTTGACACGGTCTTGACGTTTTGGTTGATGGTGCAATGATTCATCACCCCCAATAATTTCCACAATTGTACGCCGCTGAGCATGACCCACCGGCCACCGCGGAACCCTTAAAACTGTTTCAATAAGCACTAAAATTTCGAAGATATAAGAACCATTGGAGATGGGATTACTGTCAGAAGCCAGGAAATAGCAAAGCACAATCAGTATTTCCGCTTGCAACAAAATTTGCAAAAAATAAAGTTTTTTCTGAGGCCATGTTTTTTTTTTTAAAACAAAGGCAAAAAAAAACATTTACATCTCTAGTGATACCACAAGTTACGTATGAAGCATCAATGTTACCAGTAATATTACCAAAAAATTTCATTATTAAAATTAATAAACTGATGTATCAGTTTGTTTGGGGTTCAAAATGGGAGCGGGTTGGAAGGAATACATTATGCAGCAGCTTTGAGAAAGGAGGGGCAACATGTGATTCATCTTCAATCTCACCTTTCTGCATTGCATGCAAAGGATGTATCGTGTTTGTTTAATGAATCCTTTTTTTTCGCAAAAGAAAACTATCGAAAGTCTGTTTTTTGATCACAACTTACTGAACACTGTATTGACTTCCAATATGAAAACAACATCGAAAGTGATTCAAAAACTTTTGCCGCTATGACCATTAACAACATCGTTTTCTGTATAAAAAAACTTTGTGGGTGCTAGTTTTGCTGAAGAGAATTTTAAAACACATGTATGGCTTAACAAGTTCGTCAAATACAATGGCAAGTCAATGTTTATAAAAAAATTTTCTGATGCCGGATTTTTAGAAGCCTGACAGTTAATTGGCCCAAATGGTATTTATAAAACATATGATGATGTGGCAGCAGAATACAATTTACTTCCTAACAATCAAAGTTTTGTTGAGCATGTCAAATTAATTGCAGCTATCCCTCTCGACTGGCAATTTGATTCTAATTATATTAATTGCAGAAGTTCTTATATTCACGATGTTATAGAAAATTTGGAATTATATGGAAAATCTGCAAAGTTGTTTTATTGTCACCTTTTTTCAAAAGTTGACTCCCTTCCGATTAAATGCTAATCACGCTAGACTAACGAACTAAATTTACCATCTGATAGCGTCAACTGGTTAGATGTATATAAAAGCAATTACTCAGCGACTCTCGAAACAAAATTGAGATCATTTCAAGAAAAGTTAAATCTAAGGGTTATTGTGACTAATTTTGCATTGCATTGTTTCGACTTTGCTGACTGTGATAAATGCTCGTTTTGTAAGTCTGAACGCAAAACTCTCTTACATTTGTTTTGTACTTGTTCTAGTTTTTTTTTTTTTTTTTTTGGGAAAATGATTTAAAGTTGGATTGAAACTAAATTGAAGTTGAAGCTTAATTTACAACCGTTTAATCTGTTATTTGGTGTTGAAAAAGACCATGACTACCATTTAATTACACTGTGTAACACAATTTTTGTTCCCGGTTTCTAAGTGTTATTTCCTGATTGGTTACGTCTAGAAACCAGGGAAAACGCTCATAATTTCACCTAAACTTTGCTTTTGTGGATATGAGAGTGATTTTTCGAAATTCAAATTTTTGGCTAACATCGTGTAATCTAGCGTGTCTTAATCGGGTGTTATTTCTTGATTGTTTACGCTATCGAGGAGGTTTACATTTTATTTCATAGTTTATGCTTGTTTAAGCAACAAATCAGGACAAAATTTCATCCTGTTTACAAAGTTGACAACCTAAACCGCTTATTGCAATGCTATAGTACACTTAGATACAATAGCAAACTGTAAATGAATCAATTAGAAATGCATGGTTAATCTAGATTTTAGACAATACTCTCAAGTCACTTTCATAGATCAGCCTCCATATGTAATCACCCATTATACGCTTATTATACTGTCCTGGGTAGCGACGTTCAAAATCTAGTATATTCTGAAGGAAACGTTCGCCAAGTTCCTCTGAGTATGCACCCATGTTTTCCATAAACTGATCAAGATTAGCATCAAGCATATAAACTTTGAAGGACATTTTGCAGTCCCTTTTGCTGCAGGTTTTAACTAATTTGGTTACCAGTTCCACATAATTTTCAGCTTTGTGATTGCCCAAAAATCCACGAACCACTGGAGCAAAGCTATTCGAAGCTGCCCTTTCTGTTTTCAATTTTTCAAGAAATTCGTTGCAGTCTAGGATCTTTCTTGTCTGTGGGCCAACAAAAATACCAGCTTCTATCGTTGCTTCAGAAATCTTGGTAAAGAAGTTTTGTAGATGCTTGAATGCGTCTAAATTCTTGTCTAATGCTTTAACAAATTTACAACGTGTGCTTTTGGCTCAGAACATGTGCTTTAACAAATTGTTTGATAAGGTCGAAATTGATGTGCAGCGAAGGGAACATTATTTTGGTGGGGTCAATTAAAGAATCCCATTTGGTGTAGCAGTACCCAACAGAATATTCAGTTCGCTTTGGCCCTATTTGTCTGTGGTAGTGTGCAATTGTGTCTCGACTATCCCAATGGTAAAGGTAACATGAAAATTTTGTGTATCCACCTAGGAGACCCACCAAGAATGCCACCACTCTGAAATCTCCAATTACTAGCCAGTTGAACTGGTCACACTTTAGAGCAATTAGAAGAGTTTTGACATTTGTATAGTTTTTTTTTAAATGCATTGAGTGGGCAAGAGGGATAGATGGATATCTGTTTCCATTTTGATGCAGTACGCCTTTTAGACTCCTGCTTGAACCAACGATAAAAAGGCCCCAGTCCTTTGGAATACAAGTAATCCCAATCGAGTCAAATAGACCATTTACATTACGCCAAAAGCAAAGTTTATCTGCTGAGGCAAAAAAGCTCGAGAAGTCCTTACTACGTTTACACTGGTCAGTGAATCAAACACATGAATCACGCAAGTTTCATTGTTTGAGTCTGGATGTCAATCATTCTAATTTGGTTAGGTGCAAACAAACCAACTAGGAAAACCTTTGTGTTGTCTGTATACTCTCTTAAAGCTGGTTACCGAAAACTCCTGTTGGTAATGGTATTCATAGCTTCCCTGCTTGACGCTCAGCATCAAAGGGACAGTGTGAAGAACAAGCCGGCAAGTTTACTTGTGGTGCTGTTGGGAAAGGCGCTTTTCGGGATTCCCCCATTTTAGTGTGGTAGACAGATGGTTGGCAACTCCTAAACGAGCTCGTTATAGCGCTTTGATGGCTTTCTAGTGGTTGGAGGATAAATATGCAACAATGCAAACGCTACATCACACGATTTTTGCCAAAAATCTGAATTTTGAAAAATCATTCCCAAAACCACAAAAGCAAAGTTTAAACAGACAAAATGCAATTTTTCAACCCTTCTGGTCGTAAGTGATCAGGAAATCTTGGTTAGAACACGGGAACAAACAAAAAAAAATTTTTTTTTTGTATCACAGTGTTATTAATTGTCTTTTATTACACGCTCGATTTTTGATCTACAAATGTAAAATTGCGTAGGAAATTCCAAACATACATATGTACTTTCTCTCAACTTGAAATGCCAAGACATCAGAAAAAGAAATTGCGAAGCAAAAATGTAAATTTGATTTGTACACGATGAAATGGCATATGATTTCTTAACATTGATAAGCAAGTAATGTTCATGCGAATTTGTTTACTTTTGCATTTCAATAAAAAATAAAAAAAAAAAAAAGGACAAGAAGCGTTGCTTTGAATGAAGAGTAGTATTTAGAAAGAATAGTTTCAGAAACACTAAAATTTAGCAAAACAGCGATCCATCGGGCAACTGTGAAATTTCGGGAGTTTTCAGGACTTGCACAGGCCTGGAAGACCCAAGGTTACCTCCCAAAAGCATGAACAGTGAACACCTAATAAAATGGATGGTAGTACGTTTACCTACCAGTTTAAGCAAGAAAATTGGGATGATGCTGTTGCTCAAAGACACCGGCATAGTTGCTACAAGGTCGACCAAATTTTCTTGCTTAAACTGGTAGGTAAACGCACTACCATCCATTTTATCAGGTGATCATCCCTTTGGGAGGTAACCTTGGGTCTTCCAGATCTGTGCAAGTCCTGAAAACTCCCGAAATTTTGCAATTGCCCGATGGATTGCTGTTTTGCTAAATTTTAGTTTTTTTGAAATTATTCTTTTTGAGTACCCCTCTTCATTCAAAGCAACCTTTTTTGCCCTTTTTTTAACTGATAATCCCCTTTTTTTCCCATATTTCCAGCACTAAAATTTAAGTAGGCCTAGAACTGAATATTTTTTGCTTCCAAAACAAGTATTACACAAGGCTTCACAAGTATCATTTAATGTTCGTGGAACATAAAAGGCTAATGTGACATAACATTAGCGCGAGTTTCATTATTTTCCCACAAAACTCAATTTTTATCTACTATGTGGTTTTTACCTTTCGCACACGACTGTATACCAAGAAATACTTGAAAAAAATCGAAGAATATGCAAAATTGATACCCTCAGGAAGCAAGCCAGGAAAACTGTTTGGACAAGCCAAAGTTCACAAATCAAACGTCCCTCTAAACAGCGGTTAACCTTTTTTGGTCTGTTTCCCAACAAAGACTTTTATTATGGTCGAATTTCCCACCCGACTATTTTAAGCCAATCTTAACATGAGACATTTAATAGATAGCCAATAAGTTTTGGAAGACTGACAGAATACCAAAACTGCAATTACTGCATTACATTAAATTACATCCAAGCAAAAACAGTGTGAATGTTGAGTTGTCGACTTTAATGTAACTGTTGAATTTGTTTGTTGTTCACCAACAAGTCGATGTGTGGATTGATATTGGAAAGGGAATAATCCTTCACTACATTAACCATGATTAATGTATACGGTACTTCAAATTTTAGCATAGCATAATATAAAAGAGTCACTCTGAAACTTTTTGTCTTACACTTGTCAGTAGAAAATGCTTGCAAATGGAGCTAACTGTTAGGAACGTTGATTATTTCTTTTGATCAACAACCACATGGCTCAATGTTTTTCTCTTTTCGGACTTATGCAGTTAGCTCCACTCGCTTTCTTTCAGCTATTCTAAAAATTAAATAAAATCTTCATTATTCTCGTGAGATTCGTTAATTATAGAAAAAAAATCAAATCAAATCTTCATTATACTCGCCGTATTACGCCGAAGCGTGTAACGAGTTGCGGGGCCCATCTCCGCGGCTTAGCGCCTGGGCAACACAGCTCCGAAGAAACGTCGCAACGGTGGCGAGTCGTTGGCGACACTGTGTCGATTTGACCGGCCCGGGAATCGAACCCCAGACCTCCCGCACCGTTAGCGTGCGCTTAGCAACTGAGCTAACGGCCGGTTTCGTTAATTATAGAGAGATTCGTTAATTATAAAAAGCGTTACGAATTTGTCTACGCTAAGTCGAAACTAAAATCAAGTGAAAGGAATTCAAGAGTGTTCATCACAGAAGATCTAACACCACTAAGGAACAAATTGTTGAACTATGCCAAAAACAAGTCTGATGACAAATTCGTGTTGTGTCATACACTGAATGGGAAAATTAGAATAAAGAAACCAGCAAAAAAGGCAGGAAAGCTTCTGGGAGAAAACGGCAAAGATGAAGTAACTGGTAACCGGCAAACAATAACGTCACCGGATGATTTGTTCAAACACAATGTTGATGTCGATTTCGAGGAGCTTAACTATCAGCCCATGCTCATCAACCGCTTGAAGAAAGCATGCGACAGCGATGACGACTAATTGAAAGTGTTGCAATGCTTTGTGAAAATGTTGATTTCTAGCGTTTCAGTAAAGTGGATAGTGACGATTCAATCACGTGTAGAAATATTACACCAGATCCTACTAGCAATAGACGCGTATAAAAAACATACGAAGATATCTGTGATGTTTTGAAAAAAGCCAATTCTACGAGTATTTTTATAATTCACTTTAGTAAATTTCGACAAGCTAATGACATTAAAAATGAACTTCCGAAATTACCGGAAATAATTTGTCTGAGCAAAACAAGATTAACTGAATCGATGCTATCCTCGGTTAACATTTAGGGATTAACCTATACAATCAAAACTCAATCACGAAAGCTGGAGGTTCTGCAATATACGTTTCCAAAACACTCGAATCGCGTGAATTATTGGAGTTAAACCTAAATGTTAAGGACTGCGAAGACGTGTGGGTAGGCATTACTTGCAGTGGAAAAGAACCACTTATTGTAGGATCAGTATACAGGCACCCTATAATTTAACAAACTTTGAATGTGCACTTATCATCAAAATCCGATCAATCAAATCTAGGCAACAATACATTATAATGGGAGATTTCAACATTAATTATGCTATTCTCAACTCAATTTCTACTCTAACCAACTATGATAATCCCATTAACGCACTCGGATCTTCTCAGCTAGTCAATTTGCCCACTCGAGTAACCCCAACAACCAGTTCGGTAATTGATCGTATGTACGTAAACCAAGCTGCATTGACCTGCATTAACCCCGCGATAATTCAACACGATTTCTTCGACCACATGCTTGTGATCGTTGAATACAGAAAGACGTCAATTAAGAAAGAACTGCAACGTCCCGCTACTCGACGTTTTTGTAAAACAAGCTTTGAGTTATTCCTGGCAGATCTCGAAACTCGCTCTGAAACATCTAAATTTCAGCAAAGCGATAATTTGTTGTATTTGATAAATTTGCCAGAGGATCTTACTAACAAATATTTTCCCAAAATAAGGATGAGTCGCAGACAATTTAAAATTTCTCGAAGTCCTTGGATTACTAAGGGAATTCTTGTTTCGATCAAAAAAACAAATGTAGGCTCAGTATTTAAAACAAAAATCCTTAAGTATGTAATACGAAGTATAAAAAGTATAGGAATAAGTTGACCCACATTAAAGAAACATCCTAAGAAAATTATTATCGCGACTTATTTTGTAAAAATAATGATCCTTCACTAACTTGGAAACACATAAATGAAATTCTAAATAAAACTAAAAAAGAAGCTTCCTTGCCAAACTTTTTCAAGACGAAAGAGAAAGAAATAACAGAGCCCCAGAATATACGTAATGAGCTAAACCAGCACTTTGTAGATATTGGAAAAAAGATCACTATCACTTGCAATCCTAACCGAGATAAATGTGAGTATTTACGTTAATTGGGTAAACATTAATCTTCTTCGGTTGTTTTCTTACCAACTGATGAATACAAAATGGTCGCAGGCATTGGAAAATTAAATGAAAAAAAAATCTCCTGGGTACATTGATATTCCGGTCAGTGTGATCAAGTCGTGTAAGTATTTAATTGCAGGCTTTCTAACTAGAGTCTTTAACAAATGTCAACATTGTGGAAATTATCCTGACATATTAAAGGTAGCCAAATTTACAAACAAATGCGAGGAACTAGAAGCTACCCTTGTAAACAAAGCCTCAACTGAGTGTCTGCATGAATTAGTAGCGAAGATTCAACCATTAGAAGGTGTGACCTTGCGGCGGCTAAGCCCGATGAGATAGTTAAAGAAGCTTACAACAAGCGGCTTAATCTGCTTGTGCATGGGGTACCTGAATCAGTTGACAATATTTGGGAGTCGAAAGAAGTGACTCTTCAGCTTTTCATTCAACTAATGACACAAGGTCTAAAGCTGAAGATGAAGCAGATCAATATCATTGATATTCGCAGACTTCCCCAGAGACCCATTTTTAACCGCGGCACTAAAGTCACTCGGCCAATAATCGTCAAACTTGGTAGTGTGTGACAAAAATTTAATCTTTTCATCTTGCCAACATCTGAAAACTTACAATCAAGTACGCTAAGCCGAGACTGAGGAAGCAGGCACTGTAACTACAATCAAACCTGTGTTTATAACCGATCATTTGCCTCAAGCTTTCCAAAAACAAAAAAAAAGGCCCTTCTTCCCCAGTTTAAGAAAGCCAGAGAAGAAAAAAAAAAAAGACCAGTTGGAAAATAATGAATGGAAAGTACTGTCTTTTTATTGACAACACATTAGTCTCTGCGAATGATTATTAACTTAACTTATCTATTGTTCTTTAAAAAGAGGACACATGCATTAAAGAACTCTCCCGTCATCGGTAACCTCATAATTATGATTACTTAGTTGGTTAAGATTTCTCGTTTTTGTTCTTGTTTTGATTAACCAGCCTATGTTGATTCTCGTAGTAGAGCCTATAGATATGTCAAATTCTCTGTTTGATTATTTAAACTATATTTGATTTATTATGCAATGTATAATTTACTCTCCTCTAGTTGTATTACATAGGCTTCTACCCTCAAGAAAATAGTCTCATTGCGCATGAGTGCGTCGTAGTAATTCTGCCTTCTCTTTTGTTTTTTTAAGTTTTCGTGATATTTAGTTTTCAGCTGCTGTTGATTTATTATGCCTGTGTTAGCTAATCCACGCAATGGTGTCTTCCCACAAGGAGGCTGCGATGAGTATTTAAACTTTCTGGGCTCGAATCAGGTTACCAGTCCCTTTTGCGATGACAACTATTGCGACTCCTTACTTAAAAACTTTTCCGAAAAAATAGAAACCTGCTACTATCATGATGTTCACTATGATATTAATCGAATTCTAAACTGTTATTTACTTATGATGCATGTTAACATAAGGTCTCTGCAAAAAGAAATAACTATATTATTGGTGATATAAACATTGATATAAACAAATTTGATCGACCTGCGGCCTCCCAAAATTGTCTTGATATTTTATGTAGTCATGGCCTCTTTCCCTTAATCACTATACCTACTCGAGAATCAAAAACCTCTGCTACAATCATCGATCACATTTTAACAAATGATAATACACACCAACTCTATCCTGGTGTGATAAAAACTGATCTGAGCGACCATTATATTTCTTTCGTAACTTTGTGCAAATTGACCGAAATTGCTAGCAAACATCTTTCGAATAAAAACAAAAATAAAAGAAGAGATACGACTAAATTTTCCTCCGAAGCTTTCAAAGATGGACCTCGAGAAATCTTTGACTTACTTTATGACATTCCTACCAGAAATCACTATTAATAACTTTAATTCAGAGTTTGCCAAATTCGTCGACATTTTCAAGAGTGTTGTAGACAAACATGCGCCTTTCAAACTTCTTTCCCGTAGAGGCGTAGACAGTCGAAATTTATGCTCAAGCCTTGGATTACAAAAGGCATCAAAATTTCCATTCAAAAAAAGCAGAAAATGTACAAGTCGCATTATCTTGAAGAAAATGAAGTTGCCAAATTTTTGTATAAAAGTTATGCGAACAAACTCACAAAAATTAAAAACGACGCAAAAAAAAGCTGTTTTGGGAGCGAACTTCATAATTGCAAGAATAATATTCGCAAAACATGGGACATCATTAAAAGCTTGCTGCCCAAGAAAACTGCGAAACAAACAATTCAAATGCTTGAAGCAAGCGATGGCACTGTTGTCCATGATCCCAAATTAATTGCAAAACACTTTGGTGAATATTTCAGTACTGCTGCTACTACAGTCGTTGATAATTTGAATATTTTGCCCGATTCTTCAAGTTTTAACGAATTCCTTCACGATAGAGTGGTTGACTCAATCTTTCTGCAACCTACAGTTCCAACTGAAGTTTTCATATTAATTAACAACGCCCTTGTCAATAAAAAAGCATGTGGTCCCGACAATATTTCGCCTTACTTTATTAAAGTTGCTACCGCTATAGTTTCTGAACCTCTTTCAGAACTACTCATTTGCTTTCGGAATATTTCCCGACATTTTAAAACTTGCCAAAGTGGTTCCTGTTTTTAAATCTGGCAATAAGCGTGTAGTTGCTAACTATCGTCCTATTTACCTTCTTCCTAATTTCTCCAAGATTTTTGAAAAATTGTGCTATCAGCGACTGGACACTTCTTTCCGCAAGCACTCCATAATCTCATCGTTTCAATATGGCTTTCGAGCTGGGCATTCCACAAAGCATGCAGTTACTGATGTTATTACTATGGCCTATGATAATATCAACGACAAAAAATTCACTGGTGTTAGTTTTTTAGACATCAAGAAAGCATTTGATACTGTTGACCATGATATATTAATTAATAAATTGGAGCATTATGGGAGTAGAGGAACTGCAAATGACCTTTTAAAATCTTATCTTTCGCAAAGAAAACAGTTTATTGTGATTGATGAGCAATCCTCTAAACTCTACCCTATCAAATAGAAAGTCCCCCAAGGGTCAACTCTTGGTCCTCTTCTTTTTATACTTTACATCAATGATCTGGGCAATTGCACTTTGGTGAAACCTTGTCTGTTTGCAAATGACACGTGTCTAGTTCACAGTACTGATACAATTGACAATTTTTCAAAACTAATTAATCAAGATATGGTCAACGTGAGTAATTGGATGCAAGCAAATCGGCTTTGCATCAACTCCGAAAAGTCAAATTTGTTGATCATACCACCTAAATTCAATTCGCCATCAACTTCCCCTGAAATTAACATATTTTATGATGTATCACCTATCACCATCTCCAAATCAGCAAAATATTTAGGCGTTTATATCGATGACGAGCTTAACTTCAAAACACACATCAAACTTCTCTATACGAAGCTCTCTCGGTCATTGGGCATTGTGCACAAAGTTAAAAATTATCTCCTTAAGAAATATCTTCTTCATCAGTTTGCACTATTCCACTCTCACTTGTTATACTGCGTCACAATATGGTTTTCCACTTTCCAAACTTACACGGCCCCCATCAGTAAACTCCAAGACAGAGCAATAAAACTAATATATGGTAAACATACTCACCACTATGCGCTAAGTAGCATTTATAAGTCATTAAACATTTTGCAACTCCATGACCTTGTGAAATCAGAATTGGGTCTTTTTGTCTATTATCACGTCAAAGATATGCTCCCTACTCCATTCAACAATTTCTTCGTCAAACTAAAGGAACATCACCCTGTAAAAACCAGATTACAAGCAACTTGTTGTAACTATTGGATTTCACACTATTGCACCTCGAAATTGCTACGCTCAATTAAATACCAAGGCGTCAAGATTTGGAATGATATTCCTGATGACACAAAGTCAAGTTCTGAGCGCAGGTTTAATCAAAAACTTAAACTTCATTTTCTTGAAGAGTATTAACCTTGTTGATGGAGTTCCTGTGGGGTGAGGTGAATAAACTGTCTATATACAATGTTTTTATTCATGGATTGTATGCAAATTATGCTACGCTTTAGATTTTAGCTTATCAGCTTAAGTAAGGGTGGCTGCTTGACTCGATGACCCTGAGGTCCCTTCGCAGTCTCCCGTCCATTGTTATTTATATTTGGTGGTCTTAGTTACTGTTTTTATTTTATTTTATTATTTTTTTTTTCCATTGTTATTCGTATTTGGTGGCCTTATTGTTAGTTAATGGATAAATAAGTAATCTGTTAAATATTTTTCTCTGTGTTTACGTTTAATTTGGCAACTCTGCGACAATAATGTGATCAGTCTTTGTTTCCGATGGAGTTGTGCTTCCTCAATAAGTGTTTGCGCCGTTGTACTGTGTAATTATCTGTGCTCCGCCATAGGGCTACCACGTTGTGTAGATTACGCAACTGCCGGGCTACCTGCTGTACTTCTCTTGCAGGAATTGTTGGGCGTTGTCATTTCATACTTCTCATTGTAACGTTATGATTGTTTTCGACTTTTCGTTACTTACGACTCTTACGAGACTTACGCCCAAATTTCAAAAATTATCTTTTTGAGTCCTCTGCGATGATACCAGGCGCCTGCTATCGCTGCAGATGACTGCTTTCTTATTTCAAATTTTGTTTTAATGTCTCGTAAGTGTCAGTATTGCGTTAGTAATTTTCTTTTCCATATTTGTGTCCAGGCGCAACAAAACCATCGTCGTTAATGCGCCTTTATTTTTCTACTTCACATAACAACAAACAAACAAACAAACAGTTCTTGGAAGAGACAGTGCGGTCGGGAGGTTCGACAGTTGCTAACCAGTGTTTTCTTTTCAAGGAAATGTTTTTTAATTTGGTATAGTTTGTAGCGTCAGTGAATGTGTAAAGTACTGAACAGCTGTGGCAGGCGGCATCGTTTGAACATTTGGAATCTAAAGGGAAAATAGTTAGGTATGTGTATTGACCGTTATTAAGCTTCCCAGTTATGATTTAATGTTTATACGCGCGTTTAATTGTTTTAGAACCGCCTTACGTCCTACGTCTTATGCCTTCGCCATCGAGCCATTGTTGGAATTCTCAATTTTATCATTTGTTGTGGTTACATCCAAAATCTCTACAATTTTCATTTTTCCGCATGTGTCAGTTGAAAGTCTTATAATTTGCATTAAATCAAATGGTTTCTCCATCAAAATATTCTATTGGAATAACGCGAGTTTAAGCTGTTCTTTTTGGTTTCCTTGTAAGGAATTGAGACCTGCCAAAAATTTCTTTTATAATCAATCAATCAATCAAAGGCGGAACAAGAGATTGTGTGAGTAATTACCGACCTACATCAATTTTATCCCCCATCAACAAACTATTTGAAACTCTACTGCAATAGCGGTTAATTGAATTTTTTGATAAATAATATCTGTTCTATGATAACCAATTTGGCTTTAGGAAAAAGCATTTGACGAACTTGGCAATAACCCATTTTTATGAAACGATACTTGAACACCGAGATAATAATTTGTTAGCAAGTAGTGTGTTTCTCGATTTGGCAAAAACATTCGATACCGTAAATCACGAAATATTGCTAAGCAAACTTTATCGCTATGGAGTGAGGGGAATTCCATTAAAACTATTGGAGTTTTACCTCACAAACCGATATCAATATGTGGAAGCTGGCGGGTGCTGCAAATCTGTTACTTTGCCCATTACTGTTGGGGCTTCTCAGGGCAGTACTGTGTTTTAGGACCATTTCTTTTTTTAGTCTATATTAGACTTTGCCAACTGTTTTGAGATTGCTCAATTACTATTATATGCCGACCATGCAGTGTTAATAAACAACAGCACAACACTGTCTGGGCTTATACTGTAGCAAAAACACAAACAAATCTGAACGCGGCGATAGAATGGAAGAGAAGTAATGCACTAGCCTTTAATTCAAATAAAACTAAATTCATTATATTTGCAAATACCACTGACGACACATACCCAAATATCAAGATCAACATAGGAGAAATTGCAATTCACCCGCAAGGAACATTTAACTACTTAGGTGGGATAATAGACAGTCAGTTGAAATGGAAAAAACACATCCAGTTAGTTATCAAGAAATTAGGTGCATCTTGCGGTACAGTAAATAAGATAAAGAATTATCTTATTTACGCCTTGATATACGCTTGATCTACGCAACTTGATATTTGCAAGAATCTTGATCTACTACTTGATATACGCAAGAATATCTATTATAGGGTGATCGGTAAGTAACTCCCTATTTTAAAATAACTATAATTTATTCAGATTTGCTGATAAAGTTCTCAATTTTTTTTTCGTGTATGCTACTTAATGTGCAGCAATTAAATCTATGATCTTATTTTCTATAGTTTAATAATCTTCATTTATATTTGAAATAAATTTATTCATGTTCCGTAAATTAATATAATAATTATTGCCTAATGAATAATAATTTAAAATAAATTTATCCACATTTGAATGAATAAATCAAATAAATAGATAATGAATTTTAAACAAAAATACATGTAATGCATTTTTTTCTCATGTTTATTGAATAGTGAAATCACATTTCAATGATAAACTAGAATTATTTTAGAATAGGGAGTTACGACCTGGGGTAATGCTGCAAAAAAGTATTTAAGCAAGATACAAGTAATGTAAAATCGTTTAATTAAAATCATGACAAAATCGAATTATACCGCAAAACAAAACTTTCACCGATTTATGCACGTTTGTCGGCGCTGCAGTTGGACAAAATATATCAATTAGAAATGATAAAATTTATGTATAAATTTAAAATTAACGCACATTGTCTGAATGCTTTACGAATTATTATACTCGAAATTCTAGCGTCTACAGCTATTCAATTAGATCTGTCAAAAATGATTTATATCAGGACTTCCCAAACTTTTTCGCTCGCGACCCCTTTTAATCTCCTAAAATAATTCGCGACCCTTCACGGTTAAAATGAAAAATATGCATTTGCAAAATATGCATTTGTGATAATTATTAAAAGACGAAAACTAAAAACAAGCTACCGTTAATCAACTATTTATTTATTTTAATTTTTGTAGCATATTTATCCTCCCATCACCAAAAAGCGATCAGTGCGCTATATGAGCTCATTTAGGAATTGCCAGCCATCTGTCTACCACTAGAAGATGAGGGAATCCCGCCAAGTGCCTTTTCCAACGGCACAAGTAAACTTGCCGGCTTGCTCTCCACACTGTCGCTTTAATGCTGAGCGTCAAGCAGGGAAGCTGTGAATACCAAATTTTAAGTCATAGGTTTGACCCGACTCGGAATAAACCCAAGTCTACAGCTACCAAAGCAGACGTTCTTACCACTCGGCAATCTGAGCTGATGATGCCTGCGATGCCTACTAGCTTACACTTATGTAGCTTATTAGAACCAAAAACAAAAAAGAAAACGCATTTATGTAATGTAATGGGTGCGATTGCTTTCTCCTACAAACCAAATCCAGCCGCGGCTCAATATTTGTTAATGCCGGTCTCAAGCAAGACGGTTTCAATGTTGCTTATGCAGGTACGATGTTTTGCCGTCAACGTTGAACATGCTGACTTGCATGGTCACGTCGAGACAAACGGCCGGAGCGCGGTTACTGCCGAGTCCAGTGATAATGGATATTTGGCTTTAATGCTAACCATTGATTAACCAGCTATCCATTGCTTAAATTAGTTTTTAGTTACCGATGCTAGCCTCTCGCCAGCAGAGTTCTACATAGCGTCGCAAACCGAAGCGATGAAATAAAAAGATGCATCCAGCCGTATCACGTGATACCGATGTGACGAAACTAAACAGTTTATGCATTAAACTACAGCACTCATCTGCTGCCTCACTATTTTGCTTTAGCCTAAAAATAGGAACCTTCCTACAGCTAAGTTAAGAATGATGTTTGGGCAATTACACCAGTTTTAAAAGTTTTAAAAGCTTAACAGCTTACTATACATAATACGCGATACTTTGCGTAAAATTTGTATACTCCCTAGGAGTCCCTGCGACCCCTAAAGTTTGTTACGCGACCCCTCGCGGGGTCGCGACCCCCGGTTTGGGAAGCCCTGATTTATATCACGCGATTCGAGTAAATAAAACTAAAACGCAACAATCAATCAAAATTTCGGGAGTAAAGATCTGGAACGACCTGCCCAGTAAAATAAAATGTTCATCAAAGCTTGGTTTTAAAGTATTTGTAAAACGTTTAAAAAAGATGCTGTATACCATTTGACCTGAATTTACTTCATAGACCCATAATTGCATTGTGTCAAAAATGCAATAATATACGCTTAGCTGTTAAAAGTACCGATGCTGTTTTTACGCAATAACATAATTACCGAATTAGCGCAGATACAGTTTTATTACTATGCTTTCGCTAACTGCCACCAATTTACGCTTGTTTATTGTTTTGTTTCTCTTAATTTACAAAGTATGTTAAAAATTTAGTGAGAGGTTGTAGACACGATGACCGTGCCATGTCTATCACGGACAGGGACAGCTGGTCCTTCACAGCCTCTCACTGGTGACTACAGCTTGCTTTTTATATATTTTTCTTGTGAACTTTTTGTACTGTGTTTGTATCGTAATCGCCAAAGAAAAAGGAACTCTCTCTCTCTCGCGGTGATACGTCGAAGCGTGTAACGAGTGGCGGGGCACATCTCCGCGACTTGGCACCTGGGCTACACAGCTCCGAAAGAACGTTGCAGCGGAGGCGAGCCGTTGGCGACAGGTGCCGATTTGCAGGGCCGGTGCTACGAACAGCGGGGCCCAATTAGAAGTCTGATGGTGGGGCCCCTACTTTTCATAGTAAAATGTATGATGTAAGCATTTCATAAAAAAAAAACAAAAAAACATACCGGTAGGCCTACATACAAACCAACAACTAGACATTCAATACTTGCTATAAAAAAATTAAGGCGAAGTGGATGCTTTTATCGTTTTACTGATCAAGAAAGGCAAATCAGGTAATACATTATACTCTTTCCGACAAAGACTTTTGTAGCTTTTTTTAGCAAACTCATTCAAAAAATTTTTAAAGTCAAAATCTTTAGCCATGGCTAATAGTAGCTCTCTACTCTAGACTAGTAAAAACCATGCTTACGTAATATAGAAGTTACTTTTTACTACAGAACATTGCAATTTCTAAAGTAAACCGATAGTCGGACTAAAAAACCAGACCATGCCCTAAAGTCTTGAAAGTTAAGTATGTACAGTGACATAGCCAACCAAAAGTTTCGGGAGGGGGGCAAAACTTTATTGGCTTGTCCCAGTGGTGGAGGTCTGAAGGCATAGGCGCACGCAGAGGGGGCTACGGTGTGTAATGCTCCCCCCTTTGGCCCTGTAATAAGGTGGTAAGCCTAACTTTCAGTCTATAATTTCTCAAACTACTGTAATAATGGTTGCAACCTCCTTTCACTGATTTTGACCAAACTTGTGCTTGGCGTTGCGAAAAAATTTAAAATGGGGGGTGGCGTAATTTCCACATTTTTTTCGGCAGAATAAATTTATTGAAAATTTACATGCCGTAATGAATATTTTAGTGCTTTTTATATAATTTTCTCGCCAATTTTGTTTAAATTTTTTGACCCTAATTCTGAGTGGTTTGTCAAATATGATACATTTTGTTCGCACGTTTTCAGTTAAACGTGCCTGTAGGCCTAAGGCGTAAAACTTACCGCAATCGATAAGTTTCAAAGTTATAAAAAAATTGTATACATCAAAAACATTTTTGAAAATGTGTAGTGGGAGGATGCGTATTGCACACCCTTCATCCTACCCCCCTGAATCCGTTCCTGACCATAATCTAGGGAAACCTTCAAAAGAGTCTGGCGTATTTCATGCACTTGGCACCATTAATTTTGTTCTTTTTTACTAAAAGGTAAAGTCAAAAGAGCTGCACTAACCGCTAAAAGTTAAAGTCAAAAGGATTCTCATGGCACAATGCCCTCCCCCCCTAAATACGCTTCTGCTGCGAAAAAAATTTTGATTTGTCCAGAGTGACTGCACTCACTGCTTGTCCTTTTCCGATTAAAAAAGCATGCTAAAATCAGTGTTTTTTATGGGAAAAACGCAATAATTCGTCGGCGGCTATACGCGAAGCCCCCAGCCGCTGACGGATATTTGCGGTTTTTTTAAAAGAAAACTTGTAATTTTTCGCACTTTTTATTAAAACTATACTTTTATTTAGTTATTGCAAAAATACCTTCAACATGTAACAGAAACTTAAATCTTAGTTATCTAGTTAATCCATCCGGCTTGTTCTATGATGATAAATACTCTAGCAATGACAAGCAACGACTAGTATAACGGACCATCGTCAGTCGGACACAATTAAGACTGCACTTTATGCAAAAAGCTTTAATTTTGTTGATCACACTATGGTCAAAGGGTAGTAGGGGCGTAGGGTCATGGCACGGTGCCGCCCTTGCCTGCCTACACCGAGACGAGCAAATGATATAACTTAAGTAGGCTAGCAACTGTAGATATATTTCGAGGGGGGGCAATTGCTCCCTTTGCCCCCACTGGATACGCCCCTGAGTATGCACTGGTCCAAATTAGAGAACGATAGGTGTTCCACATTATCAAGGGCATTGAAAGGGAGGCAGAAGCCCCCCAAGATAATTTTCAGCACCTCTTCTTTCCAAAGTTTTTAACTGAATCCCATTGCAGTTCTACAATAATTCATAGCGAGACTTGTGACAAAATTTAACAAAGAATTGCTTTGAAGTTTTTCAAAAGCACTAAAACTGTAATTGCAGTATCTAAATTTTGAAAAAATTTTCGGGAAAGCAAACCTACGGACCTAGAACCGTTTTTTTTTTACTCAATTTACCTCACCTCTCCTATGAATTGCCACCTTAACGTGGTGGGGAGGTTTGAGTTTTCAATGATCCTTAGAGCAACGCCGTCGGTAGTGTTTAATCACTTCCATCAGGGTCACCCATGGCGGTAAGGTCGAAGGAGAGAAACAGACCAAGTAGCAATCCAATGCTGTAGCTAAATGGAAAGTTGTAATAACAATATTCATACTGCATCGGACGGCGCGCAGGATAAAAAGGTCCGCGTTCGAGTTTTAGGCAGAGGGACTCGTTCGAAAAATAAGCTACAGTCTATCCCACAAGCTGACCGTCACCGGAAACCCACCAACGCAGTCGCTAAGCGTTTGGGGAGGCGAATGGGGGCAGCGCACAGAAAACGTACTCGAGTTGGACCAAACTGCCGGGATCTAGCTATCGGGAACTGGAACGTTTCGTCCCTGACAGGAAAAGAGCAGGAGCTTGTTTGCGAAGCCCAACAGTATCGCCTTGATGTTGTGGGAATTTCATCAACAAAGCGCCGGGGTTCTGGAACTGTCGAGTTGAACGATGGGTGGAAAATTTTCTACTCAGGTGTTGATGCAGCAATGTCTGCTCAAGCTGGTGTTGGCTTACTTGTGAGCCCCAACATAGTTGAATGTGTCGTTGACTGGGTACCACTAGGAGGAAGGGTTTGTCTTCTAAAGCTAAGGCTGCAGGAGCGATCTCTGTGTATATTGCAGGTGTACGCACCTAACATAGAATCACAGTACGAAGCCTTTCTGGAGGAAGTTGAGGTTGCATTGGGAAAAGCGACTTCATCAGAATCCCTTGTCCTTTTGGGCGATTTCAATGCACATGTGGGCATCGACAATGCAACCTGGAAAGGTGTTATTGGGCAACATGGTGACCCTGACATTAACAAGAACGGAAGGTGTTTATTGCAGTTCTGTGCCACCAATGGGCTGTGCATAATGAACACATTTTTTCAGCACAAAAGAATTCATAAGTACACCTGGTACAGAGACTCTCTGGGACAACGCTCCCTGATTGATTTTTGTATCGTTTCGGCGGACTTGTTTTCTACCGTGTCTGATGTCCGTGTTAAAAGAGGGGCTGAGTTGTCAACTGATCACCACCTAGTTGTCTGCACTTTGAAAGCTTTGAAACCCTTGAAAAAACGAAAGACTTTTTGAACCACGAGAAACTTATCGAATCAAATGGGAATCATTGGCTGACAAAGAGGTACGAACTGCATTTGCAGACAACATTGCATCTAAGTTCAAAGAACTTCCGACCTCTACTGAAGACATTGAAACTGAGTGGTGTTTGTTTCGAACAGCAGTCATTACGTCCGCTACTAACTGTTGTGGACGTAAGCGTGTTGGAGGGACGAAGAGTAGCGAGAAAAGAACTCCTTGGTGGAACCAAGAAGTTAAAGAAGCTATTCGTGCGAAAAAAGTGGCCTATAAGGCCTGGCTTGCAAATAAGTCATCACTTGGACTCCGTTCGCAGTACTCTGAAGCACGTAAAACGGCAGCCACAAAAGCTAAACTGTCTAAGGAAAGGGCCTGGAAGGAATTTGGAGAAAGGTTAGACGATGATTTCAAAACGGCAAACAAAGTGTTCTAGCAGACCATTCGCCGTTTGCGTGGAAAAAGATCTCGAGCCGCTCTCTTTATCGAAGATTCAAATGGTGTGACTCTGAAAGATCAAGATGCTATTTTGAATCGGTGGAGAGAGTACTTTAGTGATCTTTTAAACCCAGTTGATGCTACACCGATACAAATTCACGAAGAACAGGTTGGGGAAGATATTCAGATAACCGAAGCAGATGTGAATGCAGTAATCAAATCATTGAAAACTGGAAAAGCACCTGGTGAGGATGATATCAGACCTGAAATGTTAAAAGCAATGAACATACATGGTGTTCGTTGGCTGACTCGTGTTTGTAAGGTGGCGTGTAGTACTGGGCAAGCACCAAAGCAATGGCAAACTAGTGTGATAATACCTATCCACAAGAAAGGAGACAAGAGAAAATGCACCAATTATAGGGGCATATCTCTCATCAGTGTCCCGGGTAAGGTCTATGCCAAATGCCTTGAAAAGAAATGCCGTGAAATAGTCGAGCCTAAGCTAACAGATGCTCAGTGTGGCTTTCGTCCTGGCCGAAGCACAATGGATCAGATCTTTGCCTTGCAGCAAATCTTTGAGAAGTCGTGGGAATATGCAAAAGAGATCAATGCATGTTTTGTTGATCTTGAAAAAGCATATGATCGCATTCCTAGAGACAAGCTTTGGGCGGTGCTGTTGCAGTATGGCATTGATGGCCAGTTACTAACTGCCATTAAGTCGCTGTACATGCATTCTGAGATCTGTGTTCGTGTTAACAGTGCAACGACGAAACCTTTCAGAGTAAGTGTGGGACTACGGCAAGGCTGCTCTCTTTCACCTATTCTGTTCCTTATTTATATGGATAGAATAGTTAAGAACAGTGAGTCTTGTGGCGGAGTAAAGATCGGTGAATGCACTGTACAACGTCTGTTATTTGCAGATGATCTCGTGCTACTCGACTCTACCCAAAATGGTCTCCAGCAAGCTCTTGACAGGTTTTCGGATGCATGCTCTGTTGCCGGAATGAAAATCAGTACAACAAAAACAGAAACCATGTGCCTGTCCAGACAACCAAAGCAGTGCTCTCTCCAAATTGATGGAGTACCACTAAAACAGTCAGAGAAATTCAAGTACCTCGGCGTCTCATTCACAAGTGACGGCAGACAAAATAGCGAATTGGATATCCGCATCGGAAAAGCAAGTGCAGTAATGCGCCAGCTCCACCGATCTGTGGTACTGAAACGGGAGCTTTGCACCAAGGCAAAGCTATCCATTTTCAGATCGGTCTATGTTCCTATTTTGACTTATGGCCATGAGTGTTGGATCATGAATGAGAAAGTGAGGTCTCGAGTTCAAGCAGCCAAAATGGGATTCTTGCGAAGAATTAGCGGTTTGATCTTGTTGGACAAGGTTAAAAGTGCAGATATTCGTGAATCTCTAAACATCGAATCGCTGCTTCTCCGACTAGAAAGATCGCAACTGCGTTGGTATGGACATGTGACACGAATGTCCCAGGAAAGAACAGCCAAAAAACTGCTCTGTTCAACACCGATTGGTCGAAGGCCTAGAGGCCGTCCCAGAACTCGATGGCGAGATTACGTAGAAGATCTTAGTTGGTCTCGCCTTGGCATCCCAGCAGAGCATCTATCCTTTGTTGCAGAGGATCGAGATGCTTGGAGGCTCCAACTTGAGCTGCTGCCCCCGCGACCCCCCAAGGATAAGCGGGTCCAGAAAATTGATTGATTGATTGAATTTACCTCAAATTATCTCTTTTGTTACCACACGCCGAAAGAAATCGGGTCTAAGAAAGGTCTCACAAATTTAGCCTCTCTCTGAGAAAACTTCTAGATACCCTCCTGCTTCAAGCGACTTCCATTGCTATTGAAGTAAATTGTATTGCTCGCTGTTCGATGCTGCGATAACAAGAGGGGTTCTAGAGGAGAGAGAAGCTTATCACCCAAAAATAAGTTGACGTTGGTTTTGCAATGTGGATTTCAGCCCTCTTTATTCTAAGTATTTCCAACGACACTGCATATTATGAAAACTGATAGGCCTACTGCACTCTTGACTTTGTACAGTTACCATAAATCTGGAAGGTTTCTCGAAGCTTTTGGCTTCATTAAAACAAGTTTGTTCGACAATTTAACTTACGTGTCAATTGCTGTAAATGGAAAGCATGTTTTTTTAAACAGACGCTAAAAAGCTTCAACTGAAAATAAAATGAAACCCCCCTAAAACTATCCACAGGTATTTTCTTGTAAACAGCAAACCTACGCAATCAAACAACTGCGTGAGTTTTTTCTCTACCAATGCTTGGTTTTAGAGGCTACGGAGTTGCCGATATTTTTTTCTAATTTAGAAGACATTAGAAGTGGTCCATATTAAGCACTGGTTTGACTTATGGCACTTTCCTCTATTTTGTGCCTCATAATACAGCAACGGACCCCTACTAGCGCGGGGCCTCTTCAAGGTGCGAGGCCCAATTTAATAAAATTGGTCAAATCGGCCTAAAATCGGTCCTGCCGATTGGACCGGCCCGGGAATTAAATCCCAGACCTCCCGCACCTATAGCTAGCGCGCTTGGCAACTGAGCTAACGACCGAATATATTCCCTCAATCTTAGGCACGTTAATTCATTCTTTTGATCAACAACCATGTGGACCACTTTTCTCTTTTCGTACTTAACCGTTAGCTCCCATGTGCTTGGGCAACTTCAGTATCGGAAAGTACACTAATTACCACCAGTACTTTGACCTACTGTAGAGTGCAGTGGCGTAGCGAGGAGTTTCATAAGGGAAGGGGGGGAGGGCATAATTTCAACATTTTTTTCAAGCGTAGTTTTTTCGGCAAAGCTAATTTGAAGCAGATTGAGAAACAGAAAAGGCTCTAGGTGAGTGCGGGGGCATGCTCCCCCGGGAAAATTTTGAAATATTACATGCTGTAACAGCTATTTTAGTGCTTTTTGAACATTTTCACGCAAATTTTATTCAAATTTTTTTACCCTTAATTCTGAGAAGTCCCACTTCGCCAAATATGATGCATTTTTTTGCACATTTTCAAATCTGCGTGCTTAAGGCGTCAGGCTTATTGTCATCGAAATCAAATCAAAATCAAATCTTCATTATACTCGTCGTATTACGCCGAAGCGTGTAACGAGTGGCGGGGCTCATCTCCGCGACTTAGCGCCTGGGCAACACTGCTCCGAAGAAACGTCGCAACGGTAGTGAGTCGTTGGCGACACTGTGACCAATTTGACCGACCCGGGAATCGAATCCCAGACCTCCCGCACCGATAGCGTACGCTTAGCGACTGAGCTAACGGCCGGTACATTATTATCGAAGAGGTTCGAAATTATGAAAAAGTTGTAATTATCAAAAACGTAGTTGAAAACGGCTGATGAGGGGGATACATATCACCCCCCTGGATCCGCCCCCCACCATAAGTTACAAAAACCACCAGGAGGACATGGCACAATGTCCCCACCCCTAAATACGCTTTTAGTAGATTGTTACTTTATAACTCATGGGTTACTAACTGTTTCGAAAAAAAGGAATAACAATGCCTTTGTTGATAATGGCTACAGAACAATGTTCAGGGCATGTAGGTTAGGTTTTTGAATAAAAATTAATGCTTTGGGAGAAATTTGCCAATCGAGCATTTCCCACTGCTTTTACCAAAATTTACCGCTACTGGGAAATTTCCTACCGGTTAAGAACCACTGCTCTAAGACCTGTCGTATCAATTGGTTGATACCCCTAAAAACAATTTAGCAAAATACGTGGACAATATAATTAAACCTTACATTCCAGTCACTCATCTCTTACGCTCAACTGAAGATTTTCTTGAAAGACAAACAATTTCCGTGTAATGATAAATGTATATTAGTTAGTTTTATGTTTCTCTGTTTACAAATGTCCCACTTTCGGAGACTATTGATCTAATAACCAACTGTCTATATGTAAGGCCTAAATGAAAATACCTAAAGAAATTTTCTGCAAATTAATGTATATGACACCCAAGGCATATATATGCATAATGGTAAATTTTACAAGCAATTACATGGCGTAATCATGGGCTCACCTCTGGGACCAACTCTTGCTAACTTTGTTTTTTTTGGCAGTTTAGAAAAGAAAATATTTGATGATGGAACCATTGACTAACCCAAACTATATTTACGATATGTTGATGATGTGTACGCTGTATTGTAAGTTCTAAATTCAAAGCACAAAAACATTTGATTTACCATGGAAAAATCAACGGACGCTATAAGAACCATAACTTTTTCGATGTACGAATTGAATTGAATGAAAGTGGCTACAATACTTGGATATGGCGCAAACCAACCAACACTAGACTACTAACTGTTAAACTTTAACGCTAATTGTTCACAAACTTGGAAATCAAGTCTTATGATGTGCTTACTGCATCGTGCTAAAAAATCTGCTCTGACAATTTTTTGTATAAGCAAGAAGTAAAAAAACTATGCTCGTTGTTTCAAAAAAATGGCTACCCTAACTCATTCATAAGCAAGGTAATCAAAAAGTTCACAGGCAATTTCAGACCCAAAAAATACGAAAAAGATTTGTTATTCACCATTGGCATACCATATTACGAAAAAACTCCCAACCAATTTGAAAAACGCCTAGCAAACTTGATAAAACTTAAATTTATTATCGATATTAACGTATATTTTACTACCATGAAAACTGCCTCGTATTTTCCTCTCAAGTGTGATACTCCTTTTGCTCTGCTGTCTAATGTCGTATATATAAATTCACTTGTTCGTGTGATGCGAATAACACATACATTGGTATGACGACACGCCATATGGATACCAGAGTGAAAGAACACTTACAATCAAAAAACTCAAAATCGGCAATCCACGATCATATTAAGAATTGCAAAACATGTTTGGAAACAGAATACGACCTAAACAGTCATCAAATACTCACGACAATGCACTACCAAGTACGAAACAAAAATTCAAGAAGCCCCTCTTGACGCGATAACCAGACAGTTTTTCGGTGCTTCCTGCCATTGTGCAAAAATCATTGTTTTGTGTGTAACAGTGCTATTACTACTGCATGTGTAATCGTTTTTTTATTTTTCTGTGACACGTGTATACTGGCAAAACAATAAACTCTCTCTCTTTTTACTCATAAAAAAACAACCCTAAACTAAATGCCCATCTTTATGGAGGAGGTCCGTCGATTCTGTTGAATGTGTTTTAAATGTGTTCCGTCATCGTAACCATTAATTTATATTGTTTTTATTGTTTGTTTATAAACTTTATGTATAAATACTGTGGACCAGGGGTGTCCAAAGTCCGGCCCGCGGGCAAATTATGGCCCGCGATGAGTTTTCATACGGCCCGCCTTTGTGGTAGCACAATGTGTTATTTTTGGTCCACAGAGTTACAGACACGCATAAAGTTAATAATCATACTAATGCAACTTACAAGTTACCAATGCAACTTGCAAGTTTCTTTTTTGATTCAAAATAATGGCAAAGCCTTCCGAGAGAAACTAGAAAAAACTAGCGAGATAACTTTGAACTGTTATTATGTAGCAGTCGCGTAATAATCGAAAACAAGTAATTCATGTGCCCACCTATGTAATAATCAAAACTGAATGATGCCCACCTACGTGATATTTTACGTTTCATTATCACCACTCTCGAACCAGACTTGACCAGTGTAATGAAATCAAGATCTCAGTTTCATCCTTCACATTGACACAGCTGCATATATGTACGTTAAATATGTTGGCACCAAATTGTCTCAACAAGTTTTGCATCTGGTTTAGTAGTTGTCGCAAAATTTTTTGGGCAAAGGTGGTTTCGCCCCCCCAAACTGTTTTGGGCTCCTACGCCCATGATTTGAGCTGTTCGTTTGTTTTTGTTTATTATGTGCGTGAATAAAAACAATAAAGCCGCATTAACAGCATAGTTTTTTTTTGCGCCTGGACTCATAGTAGTAAGGAGATGTTAATACAGTAGTAATACGAGACGTCAGTAGTAATAAATAATGGAGAGGAACCTCACACTTTAAAAATGAAAAAGGATCAGCTGCAGCGACATCAGGCGCCTGGTATCGCTGCAGAAACTCGCCAAAAGGAAAAATTAGCAAAAATAATTTGAAGTCTCGCATTAAAAACGGAAATTGTCGATATCTACATTACAACGACATAGTGCAACGTATTTAAAGTAAACTTTTGTAAAAAGAATCTTGAGAATAGCTTTTTACCAAAAAAAAAAAAAAAAAAAACTTTCGTTTTTAAACCCGTTGCACTGAAGACAAAAAATCTCGCGAACAAAAAGCGCTTACGAAATCATTAGGATTTTATGAAAAGATTTTATGAAAAGGCAAGCACAATCAAAAGCATTCTTATTAGAGAGAAGAGTTTGGAGATCAAATTTTAAAACTATACTTTCTGCATAATTTTTCATAACAGTTCGGTAGAGAGAGTAAATTGGACATTGAAACAAAAAATGTGGAACAGATTCCGGGACTTGACAAACAGTGCATAAACCAGTTTGGTGACTTCCAATTCGATGTAAGTGATGTTTTAGCCGACAATGACCAGTTTGAAGCCGAAAAATGAGATTATTTTGATGGTTTGATTTTGTATGAATGCGAGGAAATAGCCATTTATATGTGCCGCCCTTAGTAGAATGTATGTATTTCTGGTTCCATTTTTCCAAACAGTGATCACGAATAGTTGATTTCACTTCCGAATGAGATAATTTGGTCGCGATTTCTGTTGTTTGAACACCAGTTTCAGCCACAAGGTTGTTAGATCTAAAAACAGACTTTGTTAAGCAATCAGCGGTTTCATTCCCTAAGATTCCACTGTGACTAGGGACCCAAAGAAAGTGAATTGTCAAATTAGAAACAGTTAAATAATGATGTAAAAGCAAAATTTTTGATAGTATATAGTGCTTACCAAAAGTCCTGGATTAGATCGCCTGTAAAACAGAACAAGAATCCGTTACAATTAAATTATTTTGGTGTCTGTTTATCGCTATCCACCGCATTGCTGTCAGAATAGCGTAAAGCTAAGCAGTAAAGATAGAAGATGAATTATTGATGGCTACTGATTTTTTGGTGCCGGTTTCTGCGACGAAAAGAGCTGAGCTTGTCCCAAGATGGCTTTTAGATCCATCAGTAAACAGTATAGTAAAATTATAATAATCAGTGTTCACAATTTCTAAGAAAACAGCATTAATTAATGATGGAATATCGCTTTTCCTGTAATTAAATAAAATATCATAATTAACAATTGGTTTATTGATCAACCAGGGAGGTGTATCCGAAACGAAATGGTTATCAGTCATAATCTCGGAGCTTTTAAAGAAATTCTTAGTTTGCATATTAAAAGAATTGAAGTTTGTGCGGTTTTCTGGCCATCTTTCCTGCCAACTGTTAAGTATAACGGCTGAGGTGGGGTGGTCTGTAAAAGTAGAAAGGCGGGCTCTATAATATAAGCATAGTTGATAAAACCTAATTTTCAGGGGCATTTCGTTGCAGTAGTGTTGTAAGTAAACGATTGGTGTGCTTCGCAGAGCACCAGCACATATTCGCAGACATTCGTGTTGAAGAGTTTCGATTTGTTTTAGGATGGAATCTGAGCAATGCAAATATATTTCCATTCCATATTCAATTATTGGTCGGATCAACGCCCTGTAAAGAGATAGGAGGGTGTCTTTCGACATCCCCCAGTTTGATACCTTTAGCATGCGCAGAATGTTTATGCGTTTAGAACACTTCTCCTGAATATATCTTGTATGAGCAGAATAAAGCCCATTTTCCTGAAAGACAATACCTAGATATTTAAATTGTTTTTCCAATGCCAAAGCTTGATCGTAAATTACTAGTGATATATTTTTGTTTTTTCGGGAAAAAATTGCAGCCGACTTTTTGACTGATATCTTTATCTTAAATCCATTTGTTCCACACCAGGACTCAACCTTGTTTAATGATGCTTGGGTGAGTTTATTAAGATGTGGTATATCAGTGCCCACTTCCCACAAGCATAAGTCATCAGCGAACAAAGCAGCTGACGAGATAAAGCAGGTAGGCACGTCGTTGATCAAGATCGCGAATAACAGAGGACTCAACACGCTATCTTGAGGTACGCCATTTTGTAAAACTTTGACTTGCAATGGCGTCGAGGAAACTCGGACCTGAAAGGTACGATTTGATAAAAAAAGCTTTCAAGAAGTTAAACATAAAGCCTTGAACTCCACATTTTAGCAGCATTAGTAGTAATGTATTTGTGTGGACCATGTCAAAGGCCTTTTCGATGTCAAGGAACACTGCAAGCAGCGATCTCTGATTAGCTAATGCTTTGTACACTGTATCATGTAAATGTAAAAGGTGATCAGTTGGTCTCCTGCGTTCGCGAAACCCAGACTGATGCTTATTTAAAATATTGTTTTTTTCCAGATACCATCGGAGTCGTGTTGCAACCATTCTTTCCATTAACTTGCATTTATGACTAGTAAGAGATATTGGTCTGTAGGTTTGTGGCCAGTTGACGGGTTTATTAGGTTTGTGCAGTGGTATAACAGTAGAGTGAGTTCACTCCGGTGGAATTTCACCTGTAAACCATATTCTGTTAAATAAAAGTAATTGAATGTGGAAACAGTAAACAGGCATGTGTTTCAGCATTTCGCAGTGTAGTTTGTCACGGGCAACTGCGCAATTGTTAGAATTTGCTAAAGCATCTTCCAGCTCAGTCATGTTGAAAGGAGCGTTAAACTCCATTTTCTAATAAGCACAGTTTATTATTTGTTGGTGTAACTGATAAGAAACTGATTGAAAGTTTCTTTTGAGACCGTTTGAAAATTTTTTATTGCTACTGATTTCCTGAAACTGATTTGCCAACATATTTGCTTTATGTCGGTCGCTGGTACTTGTAATACCGTTTTGTTGCAGAGATGGAAAATGCGATAAGTTTTGTTGCTTGCTAAATCTTCAAACGGTCGACCACACCTGGCCGAGTTTAGTGTTCGAAGAAATAGAGGAACAGTAATTTTGCCAGCAAGATTTTTTTTCCTCATTTAAAATTTTGTTTGCTTTAGCTCTTACTCGCTTAAAAATCAAAATATCAGTAGGATTTCGTGTCTTTAGCATGCGTTTTAATGCATGTTTTTTGTTGTTATTGCAACTTGGCATGCTTTATTCCACCACGGAACAGATAACTTACTATGTGGTTTGGTAGTGGGAATAGTTCTTTCTGCAATAGAAAATATGGTTGAGGTAAACCTGTAAAAAAAAAGTTGAGTATCTGTCGAAAATAAATTCCATGTTATTTCAGCATTGCATAAGTGATAGAAAGATATCCAGTCAGCTCGATTTAAAGACCAACGTGCAATGTGATGGTAGTGGGTCTGCAACTGAGTTCATTTTGACTAAAATCAAACAGTGATCGCTGTTTAAAAAATCACCAGTAGCCTCTACGTAACACTTGTGAGAGATCGCTGGAGAACACGTTCTTAACTGAGGTTAGGTCAATTGGAGAGTAATTGATGCCTGCTGTACATAAAGACATACGAGTTGGTTGATCGGTGTTCGTGACAGAGTAATCATTTTGTTCAAAAAAATCAAGCAGTCCAGAACCATTTTGGTTTGCAGATCATGCATCCCACATTTTGTGGTGAGCGTTGAAGTCACCGCAAATAATGACATGGCGAAATTTTGCAATAAACTGCAGAGCGTTATTGTCAATAGGGTTTGCTGGAGGGTTGTATATATTTAAAATAGCAATACCACTTACTTTAATAGCCATGGATTCCGTGTCATCATAAGAATTTGGGACAGTAAGAGAAAAGTATGTTTTGCTTAATGTATATGCAAATACCACCTCCTCTTTTACCATTTGATCGATCTTATCTAATGCATTTGTACCCTGGTAAAAAAAGAACAATATTTTTGTTCAAGTAAGTTTCCTGCAAACATAAAATATCTGGTAAGTTTGGTAAGTCGGCCAAATAGGATTTCAGCTCTGGAATTTTGTTCTGAATAGATCTGCAATTCCACTGTACAATCTGAAGAGCAGCCGTTAAATCATTGATTTAAGCTGCTCTATGTCAATGGGAATCCCCGTTCGTTTTCCTGCCGATTCTGTAATGATTTCATAAATGTTAACATCTTTGTCGGCTTTTGTAGCCATGATTGTTCTATTAATAACCTCAGTTAAGAACGCAATAAAATAAATTGGATTTCTGAACATGAAGTTATTATACAAAAGTCAATATCATCCATTGACTGCGTTTGTATTTCACAATTTTGTTGAGCAGTTTCAACGGATTTGTTCACACTTTGTGATTGGTTTTTACTAGTACCAAATTTCGGAGCAATGTCATTTGATGACGAAGGTGCGTTGTTATTGCGAAGAGAGTTGTAACGATAAACGCTACTGTTAGAATATTGTATGCTGTCACCTCTGCCTCGCGCTTTGTACTGCTTAGCAGCTTCAGCACACGTGAGCTTTTTATCTGTTTGAATTTTAAGAACTTGAACCTCTTTTTGATATCTAGGACTTTCTTTGCTGGCGGCACTATGGTTGCCGTTGCAGTTCACGCATTTCGCAATGGTGATTTGGCAATTTTCGATTTTGTGATCGCCGCCACACTTTGAGCAGCGTTCTTTACCCCTGCAGTTTGTCGAAGTGTGGCCAAAGCTATTGAAGCATCGCAATGGCTTTGGAACATACTGTTTTACTGGGAAGTTTAAATAACCAATGTGAACAAATGGCGGTAAAACATCGTTATCGAATTGCAATAACACAGTTTTGGTGTCATTGAAGACCGACTTGCTGTTAAGAACGGATTTTATTTGAAATCGTTTGACGTACTTGACATGGTATTCTTTTAAGCATATTAGCAGTTCGTTATTCGGAATGTCCAAAGGAACATTATATATCACTCCTTTGGGGCAAGGGGGTGTTACTAAAGAAGATTTTATCGGAAACGAGATATTGTTATCTGAGAGGCAATCAAGGTTAAGTAAAGTTTTGACTTGATTGCTGGTTTTACAGTTAATGATTAAATTACCGTTACGAATAGGTTTACATGATTCGTATTGACCAATTGATTTTCGCAAACACCTATCGATAGTGATGGGTTGATAGAAGATAGAGGCCTATCATTCGAACTAGCCAACACTATCGGTTGTAGCTGTGTTGCAGCAGCTTTTTTCACCAACTTGGCATTAAATTGATCGTCACTGGAACTGTTGCTGGCTTTTTAAGCGATTTTCGCTTGAAATTTTTTTATTAGTAACTAGTGTAAAACTCTCATCACCTGTTTGCTCGCTCGATGACGAAGATATCGCTGAGTGGGGTTCAGCACCCAGCGAAGATATACCAACACCGGTATATCAAAGAAGCAATGAAAATCAGCTTCTCTTTCCTTAGTAATCTCCTACCTGCAAATTAATTTAGAAATTCCTATGTCTTAACTTCAAAAAGTAGATAGTCTTGAAAATTCACTTTGTCAGAAACTAGTTCTTTCAAAGCTACTCGGAGCTCGAAAACGCCCAACAATTTTCTGCTGCAGCTATGTCGCACAATACCAGATTTGATTTAATCTAATCTAGGAAATGTTGTGCGGTTTTATGGCGCTTTAAACTACTGAGGTCCTTTAGCGCCAGGACTAAGTTTTGTCAAGAAATCACTGACATATTTTATTCTCTGTTCATTTCATTCTCCGAGCTACACATTGCTGAGCGTTTAGCAAGTGTAACAACAGATACCAGTTTTAAAGTCTTTGGTTATACCCGACTGAGAATATGAGCTGTTCGATTTGTTTGTTTGTTTATTATGTGCGTGAATAAAAACAACAAAGGCGCATACTGGCTAGTTTATTTAATTTAAACCACGTAGATAACACTAAGTGCTTAAAGTAGATAAATATTTTTGATTTTTTTACAAGTGCTGTTTCTTTTCATATTATTCTAAATCTGTTTCTATCAGACACCCGGCAAACGCCACCGGAAAACTTTGGAACTGTCATTTACTGATGTGCTTAACTGATATCAAAACTATTTTTAATTTGCCAACTTAGTAGAACCATAGGCATGATTCTCTACGGCTTTTGACCGAGCTGAAAAGAGTTTTTTATTTTACACGCTACTATGATCCTGACGAACTTGGTAACTACTTTTTATACCTAGTTTAAGTTAACCACAATACTGTTTACCAGCTCGAGCTCACTGCGCCCTTGCTTGTCCTAAACGTCCAAGAGTCGAAGTCGTACTGACCATTGACTGACAAAGTACTGGTGCAATTAAATGCGTGCCGTGCGCAAAAATCGCCAAAATGCAAAACTACGATCAGCCTCCACAAACACTGCCGACTTGCGCGATGGCAAGGCCTGTTGACTAGCTGCGCTTGCAATATATATAGTGACGTCACAGAGTCAAACATTTGAAAAAATATCAATGCAGGGGGGCTACTTACTTTTTTCTGATGTCAGAAAGATTATTTAGCCTAATTTCTTACCAGATCCAAACGCTGCATGTCGGGATTTGGTGATATTGCTGTACGTCATGATCTGTTTTAAATTAATTTAGTAAAACTTAGTTTAGCTCGCTTTATCTTTGTACGTGTAACCTGTTCGCAACGAAGACTTCCATCTTCCATTTTTCAGCCAAATTATATAAATATAAAAATCATTCAAAATGTAGGCTATAATACAATTAGCAGACTTACCGCAAATCAAAAGCATTGTATACTAACAAACGGAAACGAAATTTAGTTCACAGAACACTATATTTCAACTAAACCTGTAACTCATAGGCGAAGCTTTAGACTGACACGAAAACAAAGACTTTAAATGCCAAAACTAGGATCTGTCAAACTGCCGGTGGGTGTACAAGACCCATTTGTAAGGGCGTTCAATCGCAAAATTCTCGCATCATGAAAAGCGGAGAAAAAGGAGATTCAGAGGAAAGTTATGTCATTAAAACCGAGAATAAAACATTAGCAAAATAATTTCCATATTGTAACCAAATGTTCGGGCATGCGGGGCATGCCCGCACACCCGAAGTCGGCGCCCATTACAACTTGTAGTGACCCAGAATATCCTTTAAAGGAGATTTCAAACATACTGGAGTTTGGAGCTTCTTAAATCATCATGTTTTCTGTATCATCATTTTTTGAAGTTTCTCAGAAATTTGAAGCAAACTTTGAACTAGTTAATTAGTGTACATCTAACAAACGAGTTAATAATTTGGCAGTGAAACTTAAAACAGCAACAGGGTTGCTGTGAAAAGGGAATGTGGGTCATCCAGCCAAATTGCTTACTAGGCCTAGAGATGTTTCTGATGTTTGCTTTAAAATTTTCGTAAGTGCACAACCGCACACTATGTCACTTCAAAGAAGCGATTTTTCCAGATCGTTTTTACTTTATATGATTTGATATTTTTTTTAGATGATTGTCCTGATCTTATATTTGCACTTTTCTTTTTACGATATTAATTTTTATGCAAAATATAACGTTTTAATATTCAAAACTAACACAATACCAGCAAAGGGTTTAATACATTGCTTTGTTCCATTTGTATGTTTCAACCATCATGTCAATGTTTATTTTTTTTCGATTGGGAGACTAGCTTTCCTGCATTCTATGAAAAGTCCTTCAGCTAATAAACGCACTAAGTCAAAACGAGCAGCAGCATTGAGTCATTGCAGTGCAAAAATAATATTGCATTCTCCATTTAACGAAGCAAATGCCGCAAATACAACCAAATAAATATATATATAGTCAATGCATCTTACTCCTCTGCTTTAACAAACAAAAAATGTAGCATTTTAAGTATTCGTCAAAAGACGTATCAGCAACTGATGTTGCGCAATTGATGCCTTTTATGTATTTATTTACTTTCACAAAAAATAATGATTTCCACGGTATTATCAAATTGCTGTGAACAAAATGCCACAATCCTACAAATTTTTACAACAGTTAACACTCGTTTTCGTAACATTTTCCTGCAAAGTGTTATATTGACAGTAATACTTCACGGTTGGTGAGAAACTACAATAAATTTGACGTGCACTAAAACACTAACCTGCTAAAAACTAATATATGATTATAAATTAACAGCAACCACAGGGACAGTGTAGGTGAACTCATTCAATTGAGATGTAATACACTTTTGTCACAGTTACCAATTTCAGTTTTTTTAGTCGGCTTTCTTGATAACCTCCTGTAAACGAAAATTTGCTAACTTGAACTCTTCACAAACATCGCCAAAAAAGAATTCGTACGAATAAATATAGCACAATAGACATTTAAAAAAGCGAAAATAATCTAGCACTCGCCTAAAAGCTTACGTAATAACACTGAGATATAGCAAAATAAGATGCGCCCTGAAAATCTACTGCCTAAAACAAAAAGAGTAACTTTGCATATCGCAGTACAAGGCCCATAGTACAAGACTAACGCAATTGATAAAAATTATTACCGATAAAAAAGTACAACCATCAAAAATCAGAACAGCAGTTCCAGGAATTTTGTTTCTTTACTCCAATTACTAGAAGGTACTAGTGGAATTGTTGGCTTAGTTTTGGCAATATCCGCAAGCTTCTTGGCAGTTCCTTCGCATGTAGTTGACGTAAGCATCATTTGTGCAAAATCCTTGGGTTTCCCAGTAGACACAACTGTAAAATTTTACAAGTTATACAGATCGCAACCATATTTAAGTAGTAGCCTATTTGAGTTTTTCTAACAGCTACCTAGTCCACACGAGCGGTTTGAGTGGAACAAACACCCTCGAGTTTTCTGCGTTATAATCAAATTTAGATGTCATAGCTAAAACAAAATTGATTACGACGCAAAAAGCCCGTGGACTTTAGGTGTAGCTACACTGGACATGTGGACACTGAACAAAACAAATGAAACAATAAAAAAAGGTTTGTGCTATCAAAGCAATACTATAGGTCATATCGTAATTTAAAATACTCGTGATTGCAAAATAACATACCTGGAAGTCGTGTCAGCGCAGTTAGTTGCCGTCGAAGCCGATGATGTAGTTGCTTCTTCCGTGGTTATCATTTCTGTCGTTGTTGTTGTGATTGTTGTTCGCGTCGTAGTTGTTGTTGAGCTACTGGCTCCGCAAAATCCATCTAGTCCTTTATCTGAACAGCTTTTCTGGCAGTTGTTTCGCATGAAGGTCGAGTAGCTCGCATGGACGCAAAAATCGTTTTCGGCCCAAAATTCGCAGGCGCTATTATACAAATATAGTTGTAGTAATCATCAACTTAAAACGAAAAACACGTGTCTCTCTAGATATTTTGCTTCGTTCAAAACCTTATTTTGTTCAGTGTTCGAATTTGACTTGTCACGTCTAGCGTTGTATGAAGATTTGAACAATTTTGGTCGATTTTTCATTTAAATAAAATTTTTGGAATATACAGCGAGTAATAAGAGGTTGTTTTTGAGTAACTTACTTATGATTATCCATGCAATCAACTTCTTCTGGTTCTGGGGTTGTTTCACAATATCCGCAAGTTTTTTTGCAGTTATTTCTCATATAGTTTTCATATCCACTTGAGTTGCAATATCCTCTCTCGCCCCAATATTTGCAAGAGCTGAAGAAAATAAAAAGCATCTTTTAATTTATATGTTTTGGAAAGTTATTGTTCAATAAAAGCTCATTAGGTTATGCATTAATTATTTGAAATGTTATTACTTTTCATTGCGTAAAATATTTGAAACACACCTCGATTCGTCCTTGCAATTAGATGATGATTCTGTTGTTATTTCTTCTGTGGTTGTCGTTGGCTCTTCTGTAGCAGTCGTTGGAGCTTGCGTAGTTGTTGGTGCTTGTGTGGTTGCTGACTGAGTTGCGGTGGTTTCGGAAGTGCTTGCGGCAGTTGTGCTTTCACCTAAATTGCATGAGATTATAATAACTACAATACTAAAGTAAATTTGTTCTTTGAAATATCACTCACATAGCTGGCAAGATTTAGGTTTTTTTGTGTGTCAGAAAAATTAGCAAATTGATCAAGAGACTACAACCCTGTTTTGTATGAAAGTAAATGTACTAAAGGAGGCTTTACGTTTATGTTGTAGATGTATTTACAAATGCAATATATTTATCACAAACGACTGTTACCTTCACAACCAGTGCACGATTTAACACAATTTCTGCGGACGTACGATGACACTGGGCAGTATCCATTGTCTTTCCAAATGCTGCAACTGTTCAAAAAAAATAATTACATTTTTGAAGCTGATAACTTATTACAAAAATTCAACTTAAAACAAAAAATATTTCATAATTTGAACATTTTATTATTAATTGTTTGTTTTGTATTTTAGCTATAACACTTACGATGCAACGTTGTCAACGCATGGTGGGGCAGCAGTGGTAGTGGTAGATTGCGTTGTTGCAGCGGTAGTGGTTGTGGCTTGAGTCGTGGTGATTGTGGGATAATCTACACAAAAAGTTCTGGTTTTAAGAAAGCAAGCATGATTTAACGTAGTATTGATATATATCCAGCAATCAGATGCGGTATATATCCAGCAATCAGATGCGGTATTGAACTTTTTGCGCGCCTACGCTTAGCACACTTACAACAAAGCCGTAGTACATAGCAATTCCGGCATAGTTAATTTTGCACTAAAGAGTGAAAAGTAACAACAAAACTGATATATCTAGTACCTGTGCAGTCGTATCTTCTGTTTATTTGATTAATGTCTTCAGCAGAAAATCCAACCCGCTGGGCAACGACTGGTCTGTTTTGCCTGTTGATGAAATAACATCCGTTTAAAAATCTTTGAAGTAAAGCCATCTTTAAATCACACAATATTTATGTTAAGTCTCTGTTGTTTGCTGCTTTTGTACATCTCAAGTTATTCAGTGCCAAATATTGCTCAATCACTGCACATTTAACTCACTTATCAACAATTGTTGGACTTTGGCCGTCCTTAGAAAAGTAGTATCCTCCATAATGCATGACAGAGTTGAGATCATAAGGCGAACCCAAAGGGTTCCAATCACCTTCTTGTTTCTGGAAGTTTCCACTTCTTCCTGTAAAAAGTATGTTAGCGCTATGTTAAATTATTGGTTTTATGTTTCGCCTAGTAATTAAAGAAGTTTGATCTTCCAGAACACAAACCTGCTCGAATATTATCCCAAAGAATAGTAATGTGGTCATCTCTGTCTCCTCTGGATTGCTCATGCCAGAATCCAAGAGCATGCATGATTTCGTGAATTATAGTTCCCTGTCTTGTATCACAGCCGGTACCAATAGAGATCTAAATAATTTCATGACGCTTAAAGCACGCTGCCTGAAATTTTCAAAGCAAAGCTTTCCAAGTTTATGTAAAAAAGTATTGTATATGCTTTGCAAAGAATATTTTTTGGTAATATAGACCAGATTATGTAATAGACCTAATAAAATTCCTGTAGATGATAGTTTTGCCTCTAAAGATTCTTCACATGGTTGTGGGATGGGTGTAATTTGGTTGAGCGATGCTTATTTGCTGCCATGCCCAAAGTAAAGAATTCTGTTTTATAATTCCTATACCATGTATGCTCACATATTTCCTGTTACATCTCAGAATGATCATTGCTTTTCCAACGTTACCACTGTGTCTGATAGGTAAAGTCAAAACTTACTCTTTGTCTTCGTCCAGTTCTTCCCACGTATGAAGAACATCCACCTCTTCCGCTAAAATAAATGTATGACGTTTCTGTCGTTCTATTGGCAAACCGAATGCAAGTGTTCTCTTCAAATACAGCCATAGCTGCCTCAATGTTCTTCCTCTTCGTAGCAGCTGTAAATATTTCAATTGAAAACGGTCAAAGTTTCTAACGTTTTTAACGTCAGCAAGGCCAGGTAATGCTAAACATAGTCTCTGTAATTCCTTTTATGGAAAAACATTATTGATCAATTGCGAAAATACAACGTAGATTTGCTTCAGTTTACTAATCTCAAGAACTTGGATCCTATTTAGAATTCTAAACATTCTGCCTAGATCACATTCGTGCGTAAATATATTGCATTATCATGGACAGGCACTATTGCGACTAAAGTCCATAGGCTATAGGCCTACGGACGGTACCTTATATTACAGTGTATGCGATGCAACATACAAGCGTTAGATTAACGCATGAAATTGTACATGTTATCCTAGTTTTCAAAGTAGAGCAAAAAAATTCATGTAACTTACAATATTTTTATTTTTAAATGCATGCTTTCCATTAAAAAGTTGTGTTGTAACTGGAGCAAGAAAATAGTTTAAAACTTTCAGAAATTCAACCGCTGTAATTATGTTTCAATAGATTATCAGTAACTTAAAATTAATGACGTCAGTGCATATGACATCATGATTACTAAGATTGCCAGCGCCTATTTTTCTAGGATACAATGGGTGTATTTTTTTTGCTTACTGAATTAAACTAATGTTTACAAGTAAATGATAATGATTTTTTATCGCAGAGTTTTTGAGAATATTATTCCCATACGTAAACGCTTTTCTTGGAATGGAAATTGCGTTCTTTGACACTGTTTAGTGTTTATTGCTTTCATTGTTCAATTAATTAAGCCTACGGTCTCTTGCTACATTCTTCGTAAAAATTGCTTGTAGTTACTCTTAACGAATTTGCGTTTCGCGTACCGACCAATGTTGAAGCAATGTAAAGGATTAGTACAAGCAATATATTTCTGTTAAAAACAGCAAGTTAATCTGAGTTAAAGAATTGTTTCGTGAGAAATACGTAAATGGCATTTAACACGTTACTTTGGTTTTATTACTTACACACAGTTGACTCGTAAGTGATGGGAAGCGTTACGTATTTCCCTCTTTTCGGCCATTTTCTTGCTTCGTTTCTCTGTAAGCCTCTAGGTTGTGGAACATCTTTGTATCGTCTTACAAGATCAACGTAAGACTCAGGATCTATCGATGTAAAAAAGTTGTATTATTGAAAACGGTCGAAACATGCCCATAATATCAAAAACAGCAATTACAGCTTTAAAACGTGTTTTTCCTCGCGCTTCTTAGTTGATTGAACAAATTTTGATGATTTTTCACTATATAATTTGTTTTGATTTTGAGGAAAAATATGTTCTACTGGCATATATATCAGCAATAGTTCGTAAAACTTTTTAATTCTAATTCAAAGATTATAAATTTATAGCAAATTTACGAAAAAACGCTTTTGTAATTTACGAGCAAAAACAAACAATTTTATCAATCAATTTTAATAATGTTTCATTTTTAGCATAAATTACACAATTCTTAAATTCAAATTAAACTATTCGGTAAAAGTAGGTCGTGGCACTGTTGCTTCATTATATTGCACTTTAAGTATAAATGTTGAAACTATTTCAAAAGTAGGGAAATTGCTTTTCAAATACTTTGCTTACCCAGGATCAAAATATCAGATTCAAACATCCCCGTTGTTTTGCATCTGTCGCACATTTCGCATCCATCTGGACCTACTTCTCTTCCCAGGAAACAATCGTTCGTACAGTTTGGGCATTGTGGATTAACTTTAACTTCTTCAATCGCTTCAACTTCTTCAATCTCTTCAACTTCTTGCGCTGTTAATAATTTTGAATTACTATTAACCTGAATTATGATCAAAAGTACAGTAAACCTAAAATGTTGCAAAGGCGTATGAATAGTCCAACTTCTCAACCAAATTACAGAAAATGTACGATATCTTATTGGTCTTTGATAATACAAATATGCATTTCACCGCTACGCATCCAGCGTAAATTACTGTAAATGGAAAACAAAACTCTTATTTTTAATATTTTGCAAAATCCATTGCAAATAAGTTAAAAGTTTACTCCACTCGTGAAAATACTTGCTTCAATTACATGCTGTAATTATGTGTTTAGCTTAATGGTCTTTGATAATACAATTATGCATTTCACCGTTACGCATCCAGCGTAAATTACTGTAAATGGAAAACAAAACTCTTATTTTTAATATTTTGCAAAATCCATTGCAAATAAGTTAGAAGTTTATTCCACTCGTGAAAATATCTGCTTTAATTATGTGTTTAGCTCCTGTATTTGGTATGTACGCGAAAGTTTGTACAATCAACATGATTAATGTTACATTAAAAATTCATTGTTGAAGTTTTTGATTCTATGCATTCGGAACTTACCGTTTACGTATAATGCGCTAACCAATACAAATAACGATATGCTAAACATTTTCTTCATATTTTTTTGTTCAATGTTGTTGGTAATATTTTTTCACTTCTTGATTTTTCTTCTTGTTTCTCTTAATTTTCTGGCTTAAGGTTGTGATGTTCAAGCTTTTGTCGCTTGTATTTATACTAACTTACATCCGTGTAATGTATATTTTTAAGAAAAAATTGCGTATGGCTGCGTCATTACATTATGAGTTTCCTTATAGGTTGATGACGTCATGCGTCATTCTACGGTTTTTCAGTAAAGTTATTCAATAGTTGTATTGTTTGACGTTATTCAATGTGCATTGAAAAGGTTTGTTACCTAACAATGTCGATTATCTATCTGAACTTGGTAATTGCTTAGCGTATTCCAGTTATTCCAGTCTGCATTTCACGCAGTTAAATATTTTATCTTTAGCAAACATGCTAAAATGTGTCTAGATTTCCAAAAAACACGTGTTAGACTTATATAACCTGACTCTCTTCTCACGCTCTTTTGTTTGTTTTATTTACTTCAGAAAAGGACAAATAAATGCAGTAGGCCTGTACCAAATTTTCAAAATACAACGTAGTGCTTCAACGCATTCAACATAATTGTGCAACATGTGATCCAAATAAGAAAGGTTTTGTTTTTTGCAAAATACCTGCAACATCTTTTACAATATTCGAAAGCACTTTGTTTTTGTAGTTTTTTTTACTTAAACTGGTATTTATTTTTGTGGTTATGCTGTTTGTAGGCAAGTGTTTATCTGTGTTTATGCTCTAGCGTATACCATTAAGCTCTCTGTTTGGCGTATCGGTCAAATCACGTTTACATACAAATGGTAAAATTTTAATTTAACATGTTATTCAATTAAGCTATATTTTCTCAACGTTTATTTTTTTAGAACTTGGGCAAACGATGATTGTTAGAAGAAACGCTTTAGCCATGAATTCAAGTTAGAAGCACCTCAATGATCACTTATACATCTGAGATTACTAATTGCAGTAATTGTTGTCATTATCTTTGTATACGAAAAGCAATTTCAAAGGAAATTATTTCATTGTTGTGCAATATCCACTTTCCATTAATAAATATATGATATTTTAATCGAGGAATTTTATGATATTGTATAACTTTTTAGCTTTATGGTTTCTAAAAGAGCAGCAAAATTGCATCAATCGCTATTATAAACTTCATAGTTCAATAATATGAGGGTTATCAGCTTAAGATAACGATTATTATCATTGTTGCAATTTATGTTGGCCTAATTTCGTTTTCAATTATTATATTTATTGTTTTATGATAGGTCTACTAAAATTAACTAAAATTTAATTGCGTTTGAACTGCTTTAGCTATTCGCTGAGAAAGTAAAACTAAATTTTTTTGATTCGTGTAGTTGTAAAAATATTACACATATATGTTTTATACATAGTTGAGTTTAATTTATTGCTTTAAAACTAACAGCATTAGCCACAACACGGTGTTTCACGCAAAAAACGATCATCAAGTGGCTTATTCAAATAGAACAATTCTTCAGTAAAATAATGATTGTTGTATTGTTTGACGTTAACTATATACATATAGCTATGTCTTTTATGGAAACAAAGAAGTAACACAACAGTAAAGTTAAAAATACCGAAGTTCACAGTAATATTGTAATATAATTGTTTAGCAGATTTTAAACGAAGTCCAAGTTTTTTTAAGAAAGGTATTGTGACATAATAGGTACCTTTCTGGTAGTGATTATTACGCAACTTTTAGCATTGTTCCAACCATATACGTGTGTGAATAAAATATTTTTAAACAAAAGGTTAGTGACCACAGATTCATTTATCAATATTCGTAGAAACTGCCAACATTTTAACAACAGATGGGAGCATTACAGCTGATTTATTCATACGTTATCGACGTATTACATAAAGCAATTAGCAACCTTTGTTCAACTGACCGTTTCCTATTTCTACTTTTTAGGATTTTGAGAAAAACATGTTTTTACTCCTTTATGCCGGTATTATTAACTTAAATCATGCTCTTACTCGTTTCTGCTTGTAATGGTGTTTCAAAATGACCCCAAAGGAGCACTTTTTACACATAGTTTTTACTTAATAAGAATCGAACGCCCTTAGTTAGGTGTCTGAAAAGGCTGCACCTTCTTGTAAAGCATGTTTTGGAGAATGATGCCTAAGGCTATTTTCAGGTGCTCTTCAGTACTCGCGTAGGTATTCACGCCCAAAGGGGGAACATTGATTCGATTCACGAGAATAGATAACCGGTGCTCTACAGTCTACATGCGCCGCAAGTTACTTTGTAATATTCCAGCGTTTTTTTCACAAACCGTTCTGTTTCAAGCGCATGATTTAACTTTGTTTATCTTTCATGAGCTAAACTTGAATTTTATTGCCCCTATATGTGGTCTTTGGAATGGTTAAGTAGTTTTTAAACATAGGATTTCCAAGATTACGGCTATTTTTTTAAAATGATACCTGGCGACAATCCTGGCGCTATCACCTGTTACTTGACTTAGTTTTCAAAAATGTTTGACATCATAATTGGAAATTCAATTTGCTTTGTATGTCAACTATAATTGTTACGTTTTTATTGACCTGTTCGGTACGATGTACAGGAAGTTAGTTTTTAACGCAACCTTTAGTTTGCTAACACGACAGGAACTTCACTTTTGTTATGTAATCAAGTATATTGCGTCACTCATTGTGATCTCATTATTGACATTACAACGTAGCATACCACCCCACCTAAATGTAGAAACCGGAAATTAGGATTAACGAGAGCTCATTATTTTTACTGATATGCATCATCAATTAGTTTTATTTACCAATAATTTTATATGGGTTAAGTTATTTAAATCAAATCGTGCGTTTACAGTACAAATATAGCCCTACAACTGAAAACGACACAATGCTACATACATAGGTTCAATCATTCGGGGTCTCAGTAAAGCTTTTACGCTGCACATTATCATGAGCAAGTAACCGATTAAACCATCATGATTTTTTAAATGCAGTACGACTCATAGGCCTTGACAATCGCTTGAAGCAGTAGTTTTTTTCCTTTGTGGTAGAACGGAACTCAAATTGAACATTTCAGAGGCTAAGCAACCTCTGAACAAAGATATTTTTTGCAAAAAAACTCTTTTGATTGATGAGATAAAATTAAAACAGTCATTTCAGATCATCCGTTTACATTAAAAGTTCATATTTAGACTATGCGTACTAATGGTGCATAAAATAGAGTGTGCGTAAAAAAATAATCTAGATTCTCGGGTTTGAATGTAAACTTGCGGTACCCTGGTTGAAAATCACTGAGAAAAGCGGAAAATTTTTTGAAAAATGCTCATATGAAGTGACCCTTTCACCACAATAACTTTTATTTACTGTGTGTTTCATTTCAATAATTCTAACTTTTTCGCAGTTTTTTTCAATGTTGAAATTCTTGGTCCATATTGATGACGTAAAGTTATTAATGTCTCATCAACCAAAATCACAGGTTTCGATAACGACGTGGTGGAGTTTGTATTCAAATTTTGAAAAAATTCGTAGCACTGCATGAAAGAAAAAAATGTTAAAAGGTGTCACAAAGTTTTCGTAAGTTTGTTGATGGTGCTTGAGAAGACTTTTTTAGGATGCAAAGAACAAAAACAACAACAACTAGGCACGTAAATGATACTTCAAATTAGTTTGTCATTTCCCTACACTACAAATTTTTTTTATTCAGTAAGCAAAACGTTTCTGAAGTATTCCTTCTTGATATAACTCTGGCAAAAAGTTTATTTCCTGCCCAGAAAGGTAGGGCATACGTACATAATTTATTACATTTTTTTTATCTGTCGTAGAAGAAAAAAATTTATTGACCAGAAAGCGACGAAGGCGCTACGCACGAGATAAATCCAGATTTTAGTTTAAGGTGTTGCCATTTGTTTCCAAGTTTTTTGTAGTTTAATTTTTCTTGTTGATTAAGAAAGCATCAAGCAGAGACAATCATCGTGAAGCATCTCATCCAAGGACTCAACAACAAAGCGTATGTGAGAGTTGAATCTGTCACCATGTTTAACGATGGTCGTCGTGGAGACAACGCTCCACCCACTGTGTCACGCTTACTTTATTTGGACGTTGCATCGTTATGGCTATACGGCAACCAAAAGTCGCTTACGTACCGTCTGCAAACCAAAGTTCAGAGTGATTTTTCCATAGATGGGCAAGTCAATGCAAAACGTTAGCTTTGTTAACCACTACTTCGTTAACACAGTTATGCACCTCCGTTAACGTCAATTCGTTAAATTCAGCTCCAATTAACGGAAGTTAATTAAATTCGTTAAATCGTTAATTTTGACTTAAAGCGGCGTTTCTTTTAAAAAAAAACCTTAAAATTTTTTAATATTAATGTTTGCGTAAGCATTTAAGCAATTTTTCTGTTCACAAGCAATGAGTTTTGTAGTTTTTATCTCGTTTTTTGACCTCATTTAAGTATTTTGCAAGCTTATCGATGTCAAACTTAGCCAACAATAAGAGAAATAAGCGTTAACAAAAATTTAACGGAAGTTAATTTAGTCCGTCAATTTTAAAAAGAAATTTAACGAACTAACTAGTTAATGAAAAAGTTAGCTTCGTTATTAACGAATTAACGATTAACGAAATTGTGCCCATCTCTGGATTTTTCAGAAAGCTTTCAATGTATTGTTTCAAATCGTTGTTTCATAAGTCAAAAGAAGCCACGATTCAGCGTTTGCGCAAAAAAATTTTACGAAGCTTTCTCTCTTTTTTTCGTGTTTCTTTGAAATCATTCACACATTTATTTTTTTTATTTTTGACAAGACGTGCAACGGTGCAAAACATGTGATCGTTTTCCAAACTGGGAGACGTGGACCAGTCTAACGGGAGGAGCAAACGTTAGTCATAATCATTTACAAATATAGGCTTATGTAATATTTTATGAAGGAGAGCGTCATGATTAATATTTTGTGAGGGAGGCGTAGTAACACAAAGTTTGAAAACCACTGTTCTAATGTGTATGCTTACGTGCGATATTGCAAAGCTCGCAATCTTAAGTCATACTAGAATCGTGCTACAGAAAAATATTTTTAATCAAAGACTTTGGCACGTTCACAAAATCTCAACACACCATAAAGAACAAGGTTTCCCAACTGGAGATACTTACACCTCTTGGGGGCGCGAGGAAGCATTCTAGGGGGTTCAAAACGGCTTATAGATTTTTATTTCGTATTAACAGTGCATTTATTTTTGGTTGCTCATCAGTGTCAGTTTTTCAGCGCTGTTGCGCTCTAATAATATGTAATTCGCAAACGTCTAAGTGACGCAAAACCCTTATCCTCTGCGTGGTTGGTTACAACCCAGCTCTGAAAACAAAATGCTTCTGATTCAGCAAAAGAGTAGTGACTGGTTTCACTATTCTATACCTTGCATTAGCGACACTTTCAAAAAGACTTAAAACTCTAAAATTGATAGCTCCGCTGGGGGAGCTTACATCTACAACGTTCTCGCAGACCCCCCAGCTGAACACCTGCTGGGTTTTTGAGGCAAAGTTATTACAGGAAAATGTTTAAGGTCAATAACACACATGAATTCATTTCCTCCCCAACCATTACGAAAATTTGGTTTGCGTGGCTGATGGCAGTCGCATATTTTGTGAGGGATGCAAGAGTAACTTAAATCAAAAATTTTTAAGTCGCCCGGAGTATAAAAATGGTTGGGAACCGCTCTAACTATAAGATAATACAAAAGAAAAGAAAAAGAGAGTTCCCAAAATGCTTTAACGTGAACACTTGTGTTTAGATATACAGCATGAAGTTACTTACGATAGACAATGATTAATTACCAGAACCTAACTTTCACGTTGAAAAATCATTCACACTCCAACTAAAATCTCAGTTTGTGATCTAAGCTTTATTGCAACTTTTTAACTTGTCTAAAGTTGGCCCCCCTCTTTTTATAAATTTTAAATACAGCACTGGCTCAGAGCAGAAACTAGCGCCCCCCGAACCCCCCAACAGGGGGGGTCCGCACAAAAAGGAAGCCCCGTAAATAGTTAATATATACGTAGTACTATTTACTCAACGTATGATAAAGGTGCCTCAAATAGGCCTATTCTAAGATTCAATATATTTTTTGTCTTAAACTCGCGCGATGTGGGGCCCCCACACCATATTTACAGTATACTTTTGGCAATAGGGGGCCCTTGCAAATTTTTTGAAAAATAGCAGTCGCAAATCTGGCAAACAAACGTTTAGTAGCATACCAAGGGCCCCTCATCCTCAAGTGAAAGGCGCAAAAATAACCGTTAAAAACGTTTTTTCTTCGCATAGGTAGCGAAATGTTAGAGTAGGGTTTGCTTCCAGCATTATTTTAGTGGGTTTGGAAGTAAAACAGACTACTAAACCTTGTTAAAACTGAGGAATTTTGAAGGCTCAAATTGCACAAAAAGCCTCCAAAATAATGTCAAATTTCGCAAAATTTTCTGGGGGGGGGCATGCCGCCAGACACCCCTAGCTTGGCATCGCCCCTTCGGGGCTCGCTTTTTTGTATCACCATCCAAGAAAAATTTCTAGGGGGCCCCGAAAGATGATTTCGGGGGGGCGCATTGCCTAGTTTCGGCCCTGCACTAGCTACTACTACTATACCACTGTCAAAACGTGTGAAGCGAGTGGGTCGGTTTGGATTAGGTAAAGATTCTCTGCCAAGTTAATCAATGTAGTTCCACTTGGCCTGCTGAAGCAAAGTCAAACTAACTTCCACATGCTACAGAAGGGAAATCAAACTACCTTCCACATGATGGGTCGAAAAACAAACATCCTCCATCACCATTAGTTGCATAAGCATCTTCAGCGATATATATCACCAACAGTTGCATAAACATCTTTAGCCATGAGAGCTAATAGCCCGAAACAGCGCTGCCCGCTCTTCGGTATATATATTCTCTGCCAAGCTCGCTTCTACCTTTCCAGACAACTCCTTGTCTCGTCTTCGAACATTACAAAACATTCACCTCGAATATTAAGCAATATATTAACTTAAGCTTCACCTTATTCGAATAAAATCAAACAAAAATAAGAGATTAAACCATTGACAGGCAAAAGAAAGATCAAGCTAGGCCTAGTGTGACACCGCGTTCACAGCTCGAACTCGCTCAGTAACTGCGGCGTTGATATTCAGTATTAACACATCCAAAGTTTATTTGATTAAAAGCACATGTAAAGTTTGCCACGGCAGAGTTCGACTGGTTAGTTCAAACGTTGTCACAATGCCTTTGCGTCGAATTGTCATGGCAGCAGCGTGCTTGCATGTGCGTAGGAGAATGATGCAATCTTGAAGTAGCGGCAATTTGTAGACTTCTTTAACGTTGATATGTCATTCTAAACGGTTTGAAGGAAAAAAGATGTCGCACGAAGGGCGCTCCAGGTATTATAAGTTGTAGGGAGGTTTTGCCGCTGCTACACATGGTTAGACCGTCAATTTAAGGCTCAATTCTCTCGCTCAAACTTTGCAGCTGTTGTGTCGTTGGATGATCATGCCAGCAATAATTTTGCCTGGCTCGTTTTTAATATTAAGCATAGGTCATTATTTACAGTGAAGAAGTAATTTAAGCGAAATTTAGCCACATAAAACTAGGAATATCTGCAATGTCACCTCTTCTTCCAACCACTCAATCATTAATAGATGGAAGCACATAGAAGTGGTTTCGTTGTGGGTCATCAAGATTTTTTGATCTCTCGCAAAGCTTTTTTGTGATACAACGGATGAAGAAAGCAAGCTGGAACGCGGTTTCCCTGAGAGTTTTGCCAACGAGAGTCACAATGATTTGAAATGAAATAAGGAGAGACGATGTAAGTCTACTATATATATGAATATTCACTTCATTTACTGTATGTATAAATTTATCTCATTCAGTTCATTTGAACCTCGCTTTAATTGCATACAAAATGCCGTTAGTTGTTATCTTAGCCATCTGATACTGTATTTCCTATCTTGCACTATTCATTCATTTCTTTTGTCGTCACTGCGTTTTTGTATCTTTTTGCTCAACTATTTATTCGCTGTATTGACCTGACGAGCTCATAATGAGAGCTAAACAGGTCGTGGATTGTTATTTCTATCCGCTGCACCACTGTTTATAATGTTGTCTTTGTTTCTCTTGGAATTAATCCAACAAACTCCATTTATCTGTTCTTTACTTTTTCTCTTTTGCCACTGCTATCCTTTTCACAGTACAGTCAAACCTCGGTTTTCAAACATAATCCGTTTCAGAAGGCTGCTCGAAAAGCGATTTGTTCGAAAACCGAGACAATTTTTTCCATTAGAATTAATGTAAGTAATTTTAATCCGTTCCAAGTCTAGAAAATAACTTTTGTAAAATATTTTTTTAGTATTTTACACCATAAACTGTTACTCTATGATGTATACCATAAATAAAAATGGGTAGAAATAGATTGTGCTTTATTTTAATAAAGGATTTCCTAGCTAAAATGATAAAAAAAAAACATACTGTAAAGTAAACATTTCGTATCTTTTTTCGCTATTAATTCTTCCTTACATTCAATAGTTTTGCGCACTACTTTCCTTTTTCTTCACCAGCTTTACTACTTCCACTAGCTTTTTTCGGAGCTATGATTAAGGGCTAATACATTTGCTTTAAAGTTGCAAAACTATTGTAATGAATCATCTGTGTGATGTCATAGTCGTCGTGTGAGGTCTTTACCTCGTGTTAAAGCGGTGGAAGCAGGCAATTAGTCTGTTTGCATTCGCTTGGTTTGGTCGTGATGCGAATTTATGTTCGAAGCCAGAAATAGGGATGTGCCTCGAGGAAAATTACTCGGACTCGCCGAGTAACGAGTATACACGACATTACTCGGCCGAGTCCGAATCCGAGTCCGAGTATCTACGACGTCAAAATATGAACTCAAAATAAGGTGAAGTGCAAAAAAAAAGAAAAAGGTCATCACGTTCGTAGAAGTCTTAATTTCGACCCAAATTCGGATAAAAAGCAAAAAAAAAAGTCAAAATGATTACATGGTTTAATACTCGGTTTTTGTTCCCGGCTTCTAAGTGTTATTTCCTGATTGGTTACGTCTAGAAACCAGTGAAAACGCACATAGTTTCACTTAAATTTTGCTTTTGTGAATATGAGAGTGATATTTCGAAATTCAGTTTTTTGGTTAAAATCGTGTAATCTAGCATCTAAAATCTGGTGTTAATTTTTGATTGTTTACGTTATCGGGGAGGTGTACATCTTGTATTCATAGTTTATGTTTGTTAAAGCAACAATTCAGGACAAATTTTCGTCCTATTCACAGAGTTGACAATCTAAACCGCTTTTACCAAAGCTATTGGACACTTAGATATAATAGCAAATTGTAAATGAATCAATTAGAAATGCACGGTTTATCTAGATTTCCCACAATACTCTCAAGGCCACTTTCGCGGATCAGCCTTTATATGTAGTCACCCATCATGCCCTCATTATGCTCTCCTAAGTAGCAACGTTCGAAATCCAATTTATCTTAATGGAAACGTTCGCCATGTTCCTCTGGGTATGCATCCATGTTTTCCATAAACTGATCCGGATCAACGTCAAGCATTTGCACTTTGAGGGACATTCCGCAGCCCCTGTTGCTGCAGGTCTTCACTAATTTGGCAACCAGCGCTTACACAATTTTCAGCTTTGTAATTGCCCAAAAATCCATGAACCTCTGGCGCAAAGCTGCCCACTATGTTGTTGTCAGTTTTTCAAGAACTTCGTTGTAGTCCAGGATCTTTCTTGTCTGCGGGCCGACAAAAATACCAGCTTTTATCTTTTTTCTTCAGAAATTTTGGAAAGAAGTTTTGTGGATACTTGAATGCGTCTGAATTCTTGTCTACTGCTTTAAAAAATGTTTGAAAAGGGCCAGTTTTGTGTGCAGCGTAAGCATCAATATTTTGCTGGGGGTCAATTGGAGGGTTCCGTTTGATGTTGCTTTTCCCGAAAGAACATTCAGTTCATTTTGGCCATATTCCTCTATGGTAGTGTGCAGTTGTGTCTCGACTATCCCAATAGCAAAGGTAACATGGAAATTTTGTAAATCCACCTCGGAGACTCATCAAGAATGCCACCATTTTGAAATCTTCAATTACTTGCCAGTTGAACTGGTCATACTTCAGATCAATCAGAAGAGTTTTTACATTTGCATGATTTTCTTTGAGATGCACTGAGTGGGCAAGAGGGATAGATGGATATCTGTTTCCATAGTAGGTACGCCTTTTAGGCTCCTGCTTAAACGATCGATAAACAGGCGCCAGTCGCTTGGAATACAAGGAATCCTAGCCGAGTCAAAAAAAACATTAACATTATGCCAAAAGCAAAGTTCAAACACTGTGGCAAAAAAACTCGAGAATTTCTGCTGATGACGTTTACACTGGTCAGTGACTCGAGCAGACGAATCAAGCAATTTCATTGTTTGAGTCTGGCTGTCAACAATTCTGATTTGGTTTGGTGCAAACAAACCAAATTAGAAAAACTTCTGTGTTGTCTAAAACTCTCTTAAAGGTGGTTACCAGAAATACCTGTTGGTGATGGTAACAGCTCAGGTGGCATAGTGGTATGAGCGTCTGCCTTTGTAGTTGTAGACTCGGGTTTGATTCCAAGTTGGGTCAAACCAATGGCTTTAAAATTGGTATTCACAGTTTCTCTGCTTGACACTTAGCATGAAAGGGGCAGTGTGAAGAACAAGCCAGCAAGTTCACTTGTAGTTCACTTGTGTTTCGGAAAGACACTTAGCGGGATTTCTCTGTTTTGGTGTGGTAGACAGATGGCTGGCAACTCCTTCGCTAGCTCCTTGCAGCGCTTTGATCGTTTTCTGGTGATAAGAGGATGACAACTAAAGACAAACGCTGTATCACACAAGATTTTCACAGAATTTTTGTAAATTGGGTATTTCAATCCTTAAACCACAAAAGCAAAGTTTAAAAAGAAAAAAGACAATTTTCCAACCCTTCTGGTAGTAAGTGATCACGAAATCTTGATTAAAACCCGGGAACAAACACATTCTTTGTTTTTTTTTGTTACACAGTGTAATCTAACGTGAAAATGAATTATTATGCTGTAGGTCTACTACAAGTTTTCATAGAAACTTGGAGTCATCCTTGTGACTAATATTTACCATGAAAAAATATTTTTTTCTGACAACTTATTGCATTCCTTTCCAAAAATCACAACTTTTTTTTATTTCGGTTTGTTTCACTAGCAAGTATAAAAAAACCAAATTAGAATAAAAAAATATGTGAAATTGAACAGTTCAACACCTCTAGCACTTGGTATGGCCTCCTATAGCCTTTTCAGGGCTTCCACACGTTTCGGCATTCCTTTGGTAAGGTCATGGCACATGTTTCTGATCTTTGTCGAGTGAAACCACATCTGGATAAGCCTCTCTATCAGTTGGACTTTGGTGGTTGTCGGGACATTGCGTGTTTTATCTTTGAGCTGATCCCTCATGCTCTTTATTATAGGATTCATATCTGGCGAATTTCCAAGCCTATTCAAAACTTTAATCGTGCTAGTTTTGAACCAGGCATAAACAGTTTTCGCAGTGTGGCAAGGTGCAGAGTCTTGCTGAAAAATGCTAGGTTCCTGTTCAAACCAATCTCCCACTGTATTTGCGCCAGCTAAGGAGAGTTGAGCAATGAGCATGCTGATATACTTGGCCCTATTCATGATTCCTTGAACAATATGCAGTCGAGTGGGACCATGAATCGAAATTGCATCCCACACCAAAATTTTTGAAGGAAATTTCACTGTGTTCTTCAAACATTTAGGCTTGAATTCTTCACCTTGTCTACGTTGAACCAGTGACTTCTCATAGAGAGACACATTAGTAATTCTCCGCGAATAACCAATATTAATCCGCTTGAACTATTTGTTGTTTATTGCGCTACAATCGCTGTTCAGTTTTGCGTGAAAATTGGTGTACGTGGTTAACTTTAAAGTATTTCCAGTTTGACTAACTTTTTTTACGCTAACATTTTGTGATTACGAACATATTTACAAACTTGCTCAATTTAGTTCGATTAGGTCGCTCTGCATGACCAAACAGTCTCTCAACTTCTTGCGCTGTAAATTTCTGCTGGTTATTTTCAATGATTTAACTGCGGCATCTGCTTGTGTTGATCAGCAGACCTGCTGTTGCTGGGCTGTTTTTAAAATAAGTGATGGAGTTAAGTCCTAATGTTTGGAACCAAGACCGAGACTTGAAAACATTTTTGAGACCAAAACTTTTAAGAAAATTTATTCGTATGTTAAAACCTAACAACTTTCATGGTCTTTTTCTCCTAAAAAGCTTCTTTCAATCACCCCAGAAAATCTTCGCGTCCTCCCGATTTCGTCGCTCATGTTTGGGGATCAGTTCCCGGGCTGATCAAATGGACACAGTGCCGCCAACGGTTAGCCACCGCTGCGACGTTTTTCAGAGGGTGTTGCCCTGGCGCTAAGCCGCAGAGATGGGGCTCACTACTCGTTTCACGCTTCGGCGTAATAACGCGAATACAATGAAGATTTGATTTTTGGTTCATACTTCGAGCTATTTCAATCTTCGCTGACTCTTATTGTTACCGGTACTCTTAGATGTTTTTAAAATAAGTTTCAAAGACAGGTGTTGGTAGGAAAAAATTTATTACTCTGAGTCTGCAATCTCATCTGTAGTGTACTACAGCAGATTTTCTTTGTAAATAAAAAAATCACTGGAAAGCTGACGGAATGAGATACCAAATCAAAAATCTTTATTTTTCGGACTTTTCTTAAAATCCACTCAATTTGCCACGAGTTATTAATGTGGTAAAGAATACAACAGTTACTGTTTCGAAAATTCTGAAACTTTTGAAGCATCACTCATCTTTTTAACACATTTAGAACATGAAATATGTAAAAATTTGTATTTTCGGGAGGTCCGAACCCCTCCATATAAAAACGTAACTGGTGCGAGCATGAAAATTTGCCCGATTTTCTTAAATTTTTTTTTTGATGGGTTTTACATGGCAGAGAGCGTATGGCAATGTTGTCAGATGTCTCCGACAATGTTTTAATTTTTGCGTTGCACTGCAATGCTCACATCCAATAAATTCAAATTTTTTTTAGTCCTACACAACCTAAAATTTTGAATCTCCACAGACTTCTCGCATTTCAAGACTATAATTTTACGAGACTCGAGATCGAGACTTGTAGTTAAGACCGAGACGAGACTTTGAAAATTGTGGTTCGAGACCCGAGATTTGTCTCGAAAACTCCGTCACTACTTACCACAAGAACTCGCCTAATGTTGAAACAAATCGGGTTACTACTAGTAGTGGTAGTAGTTCATTTTTTCTTTCCACAAAGCAACGCACAAAAAACAAATCCTTACATTCGGAACGAAACAAGGAGCATCGAATAACCCTAAGGTTTTCTAGTCGAGATGCCCCCTGTTTAAAGACACAAAGCATTAACACATACTAATAGCTGTAAAATAATTTGCACATATATAAACATAGGGCACAGTACAAACAATGTTGATCAGCGTTAACAATATAGTCAGCACTCTCTTATCAAATTTTCTTTAAACTGCTTTTCAAACGAATTGAAGGGTATATTTTTTAAGTTTTTGCTAATTTCGTTTCACAGTTTAACACCCCGGAATTCAACCTTCTTTTGCCCAGTAGATTCAGAAACTCGAGGTAAAAAATTATTAGATCTGCTTAGACTCCTGGTTTCATAATCTTGAGTTCTTTCAATCGTTGAGAAATCATTATTGCATGAATTAGGTAGCTTGTTTTGAAAAGCTTATGCATAAATTTAGCAAGTTCTAATTTGTACACATCATGTAATTTTAGAAAGTCTAATTTCTTGTAACTTATGGTCACAAATTGCTTAACTTACCTTTCACAAGTTGCTTAATTTATGGACTATCACACATAAAAAGTTTGGTCAACTTTAAGCCTAATTATGCAATACCAGTTGTCGCGAGCAGAGATGGGCATATTTTATCGAGATAATTTTTCGGCGATAATTTAATATCGATTGTCGCTCAAAATACTTTTGATTTATCGATTACCGATATAACTTTTGAAATGTATTTTGTTATCGCCGATAAATTATAGCGATAAACAATACTTTATGCACACAGTGTTCAAAATTAGTGAGTTAGCGTTATGGCAAAATACACGGTGTCCATAAATTCTTCTTGCAATATAAAAAATTGCTCTTTGTTTTGTTTAATGCCACGGCAGAGTAGAGATTGCACGGGCTGACTTTTTTGTAGCCCGGACCGCTCATGGCCCAGAACCTCCTGCCCAATAGCGATGATTTCGACTCAGCAAATCATACCCAAAACAAAGCCCGGTCCGCCCAAAGCCTACTCTTTTATGAACCTTTAACCACATTTAAAAGAAAACTGAATGTTGAAAGGGAGTTCAAAAATTGGTAGCGGCTCGTCAGTGGCCCAATTAGAAACAAAAGATAAAATTGGGCCGTTGGCGGGCTTTTAAAAATACCGATTAACGGCTTTTTGACTGGTCTCTTAGCGGCCCATGCCATCTCTACGGCAGAATCCGTGAGCCGCTCTCTTTTCTTGAAATATCTAGAAAAACATTTTTTCAATTTGACTTATAAAAAAACAAACTTCGTCAAACACATGAAAATTCACCGCAACATTTATCGGAAAAATTTATCGGCGATAGTTTATTGATTACCGATATCGCTTCAAGAAATTGAGATTTATCGATCATCGTTATTGCCCATGGCTTTTTTAAAATTATCGATTCTCGTTATCGCTTCAGTACAGACAGGTTTATCCTGCGCAACACTGGTCTCGAGCAAGTTACCAGAATCACACCGAAACTGCAGTTATTGTTATTGTATAAAAAACAAGAGCATACGCATCCAGCTTCGCACAACGGCGATTACAGTGAGCACTGCTCACTGTAGTCTACAGTGAGACTACAGTGAGCACTGCTCACAGTGTGAGCACTGCCCACTGTAGTCTAGCTCGATATCGATGCAGAGCGGAGAAACACTCTTCTCAGGAAATATTTCGACTTAAAGAGATCTCCTGGTATTTGGTATGTATGTCATTGTCATTGGTTGGATGGAGAGAAAAAGTAGCTCGTGTTTTTTTTTTAAGGCGTTTTGAGAAACCGAAATGGTCTCCCACGATTGTCGCGCGGTCTTGCAAAATCTTCTTCTGCAATAGTGTACAAAGCCATGTTCTACGTTATAAATTCAATTGGCGGTCTTTCAAAATTGCTTAATAGTTTCACAAGCCAAAGCATAAAAGCAATGCGCTGGATATATGGATACATGAGCCAAAATTCAGATTAAGCCACAAAGATAATTGAGCTAGCTGTCTGGCTACTGCAATCTCCCGCTGCACACGGTTGATACGACGCGCTTAGAGGCTGTTCAATCAAGCGTGAAATGCTAGCGCAAAATCGTAGTTGTGAGTCTATTATAGTAAGAAGTCAATGGTTCTACCAGTGACTTCTCATAGAAGTCAATGATGCAATGTAATACAAGCTGCGCTTGCAATACTCATTGTGACGTCACAAAATCAAACATTTGAAAAAATATTAATGCAGAGCTACTTACTTTTTTCGTTGTCAGAAAGTTTGCTTAGCCTAATTTTTTACTACATCCAAACGCTGCATGTCGGGATTTGGTGATATTGATGCACGTCATGACCTGTTATAAATTAGTTTAGTAAAACTTAGTTTAGCTTGCTTTATCTTTGTACGTGTAACCTGTTCGCAACGAAGGCTTCCATCTTCCATTTTTCAGCCAAATTATATAAATAAAAAAATCTTATTCAGAATGTTGGCTGTTGCACAATTAGCAAAATTAGCGCAAATCAAAAGCATTGTATACTAACAAACAGAAACGAATTTTAGTTCACAGAACACTATATTTCAACTAAATCTATAACCCATAGGCGAAGCTTTAGACTAGGGGTTCCCAACCTGTGGTACGCGTACCACCAAAGGAAGCTTTTCAAGTGGTACGCGAGATATTTTTCAAAAATGTAAAAAGAATTTGCTTCCACGCTTTAAAATTGTGCACTGCCTGTTGCCACTCTACTTTTTTAAACTTTACATCCTTGGATATCTCAGAAGCAACGACCTCACAGAGCTTCAAACGAAGCTGCACCATTTAGATTAGATTACACGTCGTTGCTGCTTTATACGGAAGCGAGGTCTCAAGGGAATGCCCTTATGGATGCGCCTTTTTGTAGTGCAAAAGAAGCTGCTTCAGTTCTTCCAAACAAAAGATTACAAAATTCAAAAGATTTTACAAGACGTAAACTTCATTCTTCACCTTTCCTATTCGTCAGATATTTCGGGAGTAATGAATCACTATAATTGTATTTTCTTCAAGGGTTTGTTGGGAGCAACATCGTTGATTTTGCAATCAAATTGACTACATCACGGGTGGGCAATACGCTTCTAGCAAGCCACCAGTAGTGTAAAAAGTATTTTGAAACTGCATTTAAGTAAAAGTACTGTTACTGACGGCAAAACTCCTCGAAGTAAGGTACAAACATTGACTAAAAAAAGCACTTAAGTAAAAGCAGTGGTGTAAAAAGTAGTACAGAAATCCAGTTAAGTAAAAGTATTGTTACTGATGGCGGAAACTACTTGAAGTAGAGTAGAAAGTAGGGGACGTAAAAAGTAACCTAGTAGAAGTAAACAGTTCCAGCAATTTGAAGCTACTTAAGTAAAAAGTAGCGTTTGCAAAACCTAGGCCATTAAGCTGAGCTTTGATCAAAGATGCAGTAATTTGCTCACTTCCAAACTTGACATATATTTTGCCGATGCTTAAGTATATTAAGAATAATTAGCACATTTATTTGACGAAAATAAAAAAGTGAAGTGTGTCATAATCTGCAAAATGCAACCTCATTGTCCACGCCAAACACAAACAACAAAAGACCTCTTAATATCATGTTGTAAAACTTATATATATAAAATAAAACAATAGGCTACACCTAATACTAATGTTGCCAATTTTATTATTAAGCAAAATTGATTATTTATCATTTGCGTGATACATTGCTTAATATTAACTACTTATCATTTTTAAAGCCTCTTAAGTAGCGTTACTTTTTGATTGAACAACGTAAGTAAAAGTAGAAGTAGTCGAAATTTAAATCACTCAAGTAAGTACTAGTTGCCAAGCAATAATACTTAAGTAGTCTACTTAAGCAAAACTACTTCGTTACATTACATCACTGAGTAAAAGTAAAAAAGCAATCTTTTAAAAACTGCTTCAGTAAAAGTATAGCTTTCTCAATCGTTTAAGTGTCACCTGCACACTTGCTGATGATGACTTGCTCTGAAGGTGGCAAAATGGTAAACCAAAAGAAATTATTGCCGCTCAGATGGCCGAAAAAATAAAGCGTCTGCTTCTGGAACGGCAGACTCGGGGTTCAATTCAGAGTAGGGTTAAATCAATGACTTCAAAGCTGGTATTTATAGCTTCCTTACATGATGCTTAGCATCAAAGGCGACAGCGTGAAGAACAAGCTGGCGAGTTCATTTGTTGTGCCGTTCGGAACCATGCATAGCGAGATTTCCCCATCTTGGAGTGGCAGACAGGTGGCTCGAAACTCCTAAGCAAACTCGTCATAGCGCCTCTATCGCAAAGAAGGATAAGCATAATTATGAATAAATAAGCATTAATTCAGAAGCGGAAACCTGCTTATTTCTGTTAACACTGCAATTTTAGCTTTGCAATTTGATTTTCTCGATAACTAAGGTTGAAAGAGAAATACGATGGTTTTACTGCAAGGCCTACTAACAGGTTTGTGGAATGAATGTATTAGTGTGAACACGTTAAGCATTTTGTGTAACTTGCGGTCATGCGGTTACGGTCATGCAGTAATTACAGACAGAAGTGACTTTGCATGCGACGTAACTTTGTTACGCACGATTTAATGTGCAAGGTGCTACGAGGGATTTCACGTGAGACTAACTCAAGGACTACTTTGTACTTTTCTAAAATAAAAACTACCCAAGTAGTGTTACTTTATGCGAAAAGTACTTAGGTAAACGTAAAAGTAGCCAAAAAAAAGCTACTCAATTATACTCGTTACTGAAAAAAACTACTCCAGTAATCTACTCAAGTAAAAGTATTTCGTTATTTTACACCACTGCAAACCGCAGGCGATTTTTTGACCCTTGAAACGTGGCTGTTCAGCTCTTTGTGAGGAACACCGAAGACCTTTTTTGTTTTGCAATTGCACCCCCCATTTCCAGCTCTTGTGTGGCCAAAGACTTTTTTTTGCTCTTTGACTCACCGGTGATACTTGCAACAACTCTTCATTCAATTGCTCTACTTTTCCGCATGTGGCTCTTTCAATGAATAATTTGCCCACCCTTAGATTACCTTCATCCAAAAGCTCGATTCACAATAATGACTCGCACATAATGAGATTTCTTCGAAGTTCGAAGCTTTGTTGCCCAGATGTTAAGCCGCAGTGTTACTAGCTATATGTGTTTCAGTGTAATATCGCAAGTATCATGAACATTGGATTTAATTACGTACAGTATTCGTTTCTGTATGTAAAGTAAACCTTTCAGCACAGCTCTTATGTGTTATTATGGCCAAAAAGAATTCATCAAAGGTAGGTGGTACACAGCTACAGAAAAGGTCTAGAAGTGGTACGCAGAAAGCAAAAGATTGGGAACCCAGGCTTTAGACTGACACGAAAACAAAGACTTTCGATGGCAAAACTACAATTTGTCACACCGCCGGTGGGAGTACAAGGCCCGTTTGTAAAGGCGTTCAATCGTAAAATTCTCAAATCATGAAAAGCGGTGAAAATGGACATTCAGAGGAAAGTTACGTCATTAAAACCTGGAATATAATATTAGCAAAATATTTTTCATATTATAACCAAATGTTCGGGCATGCAGGAATGCCGCATACCAAGAGGTAGGAGGTAGAAGGGTGGTGTTTCAAATTAAGGGGGCTACCATTTTTTTGTTGACGTGTGGCGCAAATAACATAGTTTGAACAATTTTTTTTGATTTCATGCTTTTTTCAAAAACTGCCCGCCAAAAAACTGAAAAATGGCGATTTTCGTCAAAAAATGCAATTACTTCTTAAAGTACATCTACCTAATAAGGCCCGCTAACACAATTCTTGCTCTAACTCAACCACTGCTTGAAACATTTGTTTGAAAGTTGGTATTTTATTAGTAGGAGTTCATGGTCATCACACAATGAGAGCATATGGCGAAGTGATTATTCTCTTGATTTTTATAAGCAAAACAAAAAATTATAAAAGTGGGCTTTATTAGGAACACGTGTTTCGAATAAACACAAATTTCACCGTTAAAACACTACAATGAAGCAGTAATTACCGAGGTACGCTCATGAAGCCTCAAGATTTCAAAAAAGCAAGTAGTTATATACAGTAAAATATTGAACTAGAGGCTTTGGTTTTCAATCTTGTTTCGGGTCGAACCAACCATTTAAAACTTGTTTTCCCAAGTTTAGCCAATCACAAATCAGCTTTAAATCCATCACTATACCTAATAACAAGTCTTGACAACATTTAGCTGAATTGCTGCAGTAACCTGACTACAACTGCACCGTTGATACTCGAGCAAGATTAGTCAAGCACATGGGCCTTATTAGGAACATCTACCTTCCCTATAAAAATGCTTTGATTTTTGTTACGTCTAAAAATTTTTTTTTGCAATAAACCGCATTTTTTATTTACTAGAAGTGTATTTTTACGCAAAACTTTCAAATCGCAAAAAAAACTTGCCTCCAACTACTAAAAATTAAAATTTAAACTTTTACAAATTATATTTTCAACGCTAACCGCATTTCTTTAAGATTTCTTTTAGCTCTAGAGATCAATCAATCAGGTTTATTTCACCTTATAAGCTTACGTTTAGAAAATTCGCATAGGCAGGAAACAGCGAAAGACCACAGGGGTCATCTAAGTCTGCTGCACCTACTATAGCAATACTTACAGTAAACATATTGGCGTAAACTTAGCGTGACATAAAACGTTACAAAGTAAGAACACACTACAAGACAGTATTGCCATAGCTGGGATTAAAAAAATAATGCAAATCATAAAATGAAACATTAGGCTATAAACCTCTTACCGACCACTACTTATAAATAAAGCAAAGTAAACAAAAAGTAGAAGTTATTTGTTATTAAAAAAAGGTTGTTGTTCTATAGGACATAGGTCACCTAAATCGGACACTAGACTAGACTTCGATCTGCGCATCTGACACTAGACACCGATTACAGGCATAACTACTAAGTGTAGTAAAGTGACCGATTACTATGGGGCGCCGTGTGTAAAGCTACGCAATATAAAATTTTGCATCATTTTTTTGGTTAAATTACGTGCAATATCATATATTGTTGCAATTTATGTATATTGCTGCAATATGTGTTAAATTGTTGCAATTTATGTATATTGCTGCAATTTGTGTAAATTGTTGCAATTTATGTATATTGCAAAAAAACCTTTAAATCGGCTTTTAATTGCCATGGTGATATGCTAACTAAAACAGTCAGTGTTGCCCTTTCCCTTTTTCCATGAACTCATGTAGTGTACTGGCCTGAGGCGCTGTTGTACTGACTGTGCAGTGTGCGCTTATGCTGTATGACTGAAACATGTCAGATTACAGTAACTTCTGTGATCTGTCCACAGAAAGCAGGTAGGCTACATCCTGACATCAGCAGATCAGCACATCGATACACCAGTAGCCAGTTACATACGGTAAACTGTAAAATTAAAAATGTCAAACTAGTCTACCGATACCGATATTTTGTAACTGAACGAACCCTAACTAAATTTAACCCTAAATGAACCTATATCTAATCTAACCCAACTGGACCTGGGAGCTGATACTAGTTGTTACCCCTACACCGGTAGTCTAGTCATGTCTAGCTGCTGGTATTCCAAAGGATACCGGTACCAGTAGCTTAACAGTAGTAGCTTAAATGATTCATTTAACCAGTAGCTTAAATGTTTCAGCCAAACCACTAAGCGCACACTGCACAGTCAGTACAACAGCGCCTCAGGCCAGTACACTACATGAGTTCATGGAAAAAGGGAAAGGGCAACACTGACTGTTTTGGTTAGCATATCACCATGGCAATTAAAAGCCGATTTAAAGGTTTTTTTGCAATATACATAAATTGCAACAATTTACACAAATTGCAGCAATATACATAAATTGCAACAATTTAACACATATTTGTCAATAAAATCCATAATTTTAGTCTTCAATACTTTTTCAAAAATTTTTGAAAATAAGTTTAAAAGAGAGATAGATCGAGATTCACCTAGTTCTTTGAGTGTTAATGTTTTGGGAATTGGAATGACTTGACCCACTTTAAATTCATCGGGAAAACATTTTTGTTGCAAACATTTATTGTATAATTTAGTCAAAATAGGAGTCAAGACTACTCTAGCCATTTTTACAAATTTGGGGGAGATGCCATCGATTCCAGGGGCCGAGTTACTTTTAACATCGCTAATAGCAAGAGACACTTCACTTTCAGTAATTGCATGCAATGTAAAACGTTGCATTATGGACTTGGAAAAAATCTTTAGTTCGGAAATGTCAGATTTATTTCTTTTCGATAAGTTTGAACCAACATTAGCAAAATATTCACACATTCGGTTCAAGAATTCATCACTATCAGTTTCGCATATTTGTACATTTATTTTTAAGGAAGTGGGCAGTTTATTACGCGATTTGCTCCTGCTTTCTATAATTGGTCCTAGCACCTCCTAGGTTTTTTTCGGATTAGATCGGTTTTCTGTCAATAACTTGTTATAATATTGACTCTTTGCAGGGGATTGTACATGCGTAAGCTTGTTGCGATATTTTTTATAAAACTCAATTTTGTTTGCTTCAGAACATTTATAACAAGATTTGAATAACTTATTTTTTGTCTTGATAGATTTTAATATCCCTTTAGTTATCCAAGGTTTTTCGTTTAATTTTCTTTCCCGCCGAGACAGTGGCCTAAGGGGTGCATGACTATTTAGTGTTTTTATAAAGATTTCAGTACTTCTGGACACGTCTTCATAAACGTCAGTGTCTTGGTTGTGTATATTACAATAGCTTTGCAATTGGCAATTCAGATCAATAATGAATTCTTCTGCTTTAAAGGATTTCATACATCTCTTTATTGTTCACTTAAATTTGTTGTTACAACTAAAGCTATTTAATATCACATAAGTCGGCAAGTGGTCGGATATGTCAAATAAGCATGGTATACCAATAATTTCTTTTTTGGTGATATTGGAGTAAATATGATCTAATAAATAGGGCTTGCTATGTCTCGAAAACCTTGTAGGCGCATTAATAAAAAGTTTACTACCTAGTGCATATAGCGAATTGAAGTAGTAGCTAATTTTTATGTTGTTAATTTCTAAATAATTTATATTTATATCTTCGCTGACTATATACTTAAGTTTTTGATTTTCCAATTCGGTTAAGGTGTTACACCATGCATTTTCGAAATCTAGGAAGTTAGTATATGGGTGTCTGTAAATTACCGCAAAAATTATACTGCCTTGGTTGGTTGAAATTTATGTCCATATATCTTCGCAATTTAGTACGTTAAGCAATAAAGCATTTCTCAGCTTATATTTCAGATTTTGATTGATATATACTCCAACTCCTCCTGCGTTAGTGGAAGAGTCATTATGAAAAAAAACAAAATCTGGAATATTTAAACTGAGGCACGTTTTAGAGTTGATTTTACAGTAGTTTTTTATATGCCAATAACCTCTGGAGAATATTTAATTTCGGTTATGAATTCTTCAATTAGATTTTTGTTTTTTGCTAAACTCCTTGTATTAAAGTGAATCATCATTAACGATGAGTTATTTTGTTTACTCATAATATTGCTAATTTGTTTGGGAGAAAAATATTCATCATCTCTTACATTGGTTTCGGAACTGTAGTTTGTATTCAAAATTTTGAATTCTAAATTGCTAATTGAAAAGAAAGGAAGCAAGGCATTGCTACATTTGTTACATGTGCTGTTACAATTGGGCATGTTACATGAGGTCATTTTGTACACAAGGTTATTTGGTTACATAATAATAATATGAGACGGGTAAAAAATACAGTATATATTTAATTCTTCTCAATATTTCTTCGCAATTTATAATACTTCGCCCCTGTGTTTCCAGCAACAGGGCCAGAGTGCCCTAGCTTATTCAGGTCAGAAAGTGAGATCACAGTGATGATTCTGCTATTTGGATACTGTCTAAGACGGATTTGGCCTTGAGAAGTCCATAAGAATTTATAGTGGAGATGTTGGTTTGCCAACTTAGCTGTATTAATAAAGTTCTTCTATACCTGGTCAAATTTCCTGTTATCTTCAGGTTGGCATTTCCAAACGTTGATTTAATGGATTACCGGGTAAATTGGTTGGTTGGAAGCATTTTTCGTTTTCTGAATATTTCATTGCGTTTATCTCAATTTGTAAATCGCACAATAATCGGTGGGTGCTGACGAGTGTCTTCTTCGTTTTGCTTTAGCCGGTGAGAAGTTGAGATGTGTCTCTCGTTCAGTTGTACGTTCAGAGTTTTTGCCACGGTTTTAACTATTTGATTTGTGCTTTCGTTCCTCATTGTCGGTACACCGTGGATTTCAAGATTCTCTCGCCTGCCATATTGCTCTAGTTCATCTAAATGCATTGTAGTAGACTGTTGTAGCTTTTTTAGGTCGTCAATTTCACTTTTCACTTTTAACAGGTTGTCCGAGTTTTGCTTAGCTATTTTTGAGGCTGCGGAGAAGTTAGTAGTGTAACTGTCACATTGGTCTGCTGTGAAGGCCACGCTTCCAGAAAGCATATCAGTTTTTGTAGCTAGTTGATCAACTCCTTGCCTTAGCGTCGCTATCTCCTGTTTGGTTGAAGACATTTCTTCTGCTACTAATGATTTTATTTCCTCTCGAATTTTACTCGTCCAAAGTTGTCGGAAATTTGCTTTAATCAAAACCTGAATGTGCTTATGCATTTGGTCTTGGTAGGATTTTAATTCTTCGGATTGGTTTTATTTATTTAATTTTATTTAACTTAAGATGTAAATATTATCTTGGACGTTTTTGGCAGTACGAAAATAAAATAAAAATTGATTGATTGATTGATTGCCTACGCTGCTTCCTTTTACTGGGCATAGCAATTTATGACGTAATAATCTCTATTTAATGGTGGACTTGAAACTCGTGTAGGCTTAAAACTTCTGAAGTTAGGCTTGAACTTTGGTTTATTTTATTCAATAATTTAGATAACTTCTGCTTGACAGCTTTTGCTTATTCAAATAGAGAAATAATGGTTTGACAGAATAAGTTAAAATGTGGTAAACCGCAGTGAATTTACACTAGCTTTTGGTAAGGGACAAAACGAAATTTTTATTTGCTCTCGTAAAGAAGATCCAAGCGGTGGGCCTTATTAGGAACCGGGCATTATTAGGCGCAGGCACCTTACTTATGCATATTTGGTATCATTTTTCGTAATTTTTTGAGTAGAATTCAATTTTCAAGAAAAGTCTTCCAATTAATGTGCTACATGTTTATGAGTCGTTATTTGTTAATTGTTTTTTGCAGAATTTTCAGTCTTTTATATGATCAAATTTTCTGTTCTAGAGTATTGCATTTCCAGAAATGTCTTTCAAAAATATTGTATTTGTTTTGGGTAACAAATTACCAACAGCACGGTATGATGCAGCTATTGCAATTTGCAACATTTCACACACACACCTAGCTGCACAGCTGCATACTCTTTCAGATGAAGAGCTATCTGGTTTACCAACAAATAAACGAGTTGCGAAACGACACTTCTTCATATTCAAACAAAAGTTTTCATACAGAAGGCAATGATGCTGAAAGTGAATGGACTGCGAAAGCGAAGACGGCCAAAAATGACATGGAGAAGGCAGGTGAAAGAGAGTGTGAAGAAAGTCTGGTCGAAGATCAAGGAAGCTGCAGATCGAACGAGATGGAGGGAAGGTGTGAGAGCGAACACAGAAGGGATGAGGTATATCCGGCCACATTCGGTGACAAGGAAAAAAACGGATTGAAACTGAATGGATGAATGATAAACCTAATTGATCAACTGGATATTGTGGATACTTTGGGGGTAACTCTAGCACAAAAGTCTGAGAAAAAAGCTTCCAAAACAAATGTTCAGTGAGGTCTAGTTTATGGCACCCACCAGCTCAGAGATCACACAACGTAGGGTAGAGTGGTGTAAGACGCCCATGAGTTGTTTCTAAGCAGCCACGTCATAGTTGATATCAATATGTATTGGAAAGGAAAGCCACCCTGTTGCTGAACATCTGTATTAGGTTGCAGGCTGCAGGCCGTTGGATATTTACGTTTTAAGATTATGAAGTTTATTTTAGGTGGCAAAATTATGATATTTTAAAAAGTTTAGGAATGGGTTAGCAAAATAGTTTATTTATTGATTCCAGCGAAAAGAAATAGTGAGTTGTTTTAAGCACCGGTATTTCATGTAGTAAGAATTGCACTTAGCTAGAGCAGCTGTCAACGTGAACAGTCTGAACTGCAAGTTGCCAAATAATTTTCAACTTTTGATACAAAACGTCCACCACGTGCCAAGGTTAGAACGCATACAAGTGTATTTTACCCCAGGAAGTGGCGATCGCTCCATTAATAAAACTAGAAGACACCTCTACTTTTATGGTACAAAATAGCAATTGACAAGACAATGTTACAATTATGTAAAGCTAAATGTATTAAATTATAATTATTTATTATTACGTATCATCTCTATTGTCTAGCAGATTTTGTCTATCTTTTCTATAAGGACAACCTTCGAAGAAAAGCGGCCGCAAAAAAAAAACATACACTTAGCTCTAAAAAGGGCTTAAGGTCCCTTATCTTTCCAGGATGACACAATTGGTCACATAAAGTGTTTCATATTAAGAAAGAGCCCCTGGTCTATTTGTCCTAAATGCGAATTCAATGTTATTTTTGAAATCTAATGAAAAGTAGTTCTATTAAATTGATTTTTGACATTTTCATCAGTTTGAATGCTGTTTAAGGTGCATATTTATGCCCAATTGCCCATTCACAACCTAAATGTTTAGCGTATTTATTCAGTACTGCTCTTCAAATTGTAAGAAAAATAAATGTTTTTAAGATGTATAGGTTAAACCCCACCGATGAGCGTTTTGGCATTTTGGAGTGGGTTTATTACCCTACCTCATGGGTAAATCGCCCAATTTAATTTTATTTTTTCAAACCTTAATAAAGTAGATGGATCAAAATATTTTTCAAAAACGAAAGTTGATATAGATAGCTCTGAACTCTAAGATTAACCAAGGCGAAAATTACGTTGAAAGTTCTTATATTCTGGGAGAGAGAGCAAAAGTCGCTAAAGGTCGGCTCGTACCCCCTCTCTATCCTATATCAATTACGTATTTGTGGTATTCTGTCAATTTCTGTGCTTGATATTTGTCTGCAACTGAAATAAACTATTCTATTCTGCTGCAAAACATTTACAAGATTATGTTACAACACTCTCCCCAGTCAATTTTGAGTCAACTGAAAGTTTTCTTTAGGCATAAGATTATAAACGCACAATTATATACCCCAAATTTTTCTAAATTTTGCTCCAAATTGTCGTAATTTCGTTTTTGTCCAGAAGTTTTTTGGCAACAAAAGTTTTTCTTGTTCAATGTCACATCACACTCCTATATCAACATCAAATCAGCAAAAAAATTTGTGTAAATTGATATATTCGACCACACTGTAGAATTTTTCATTTTTACCATTTTTTACATCGTAAATGTCAACTTTTTGTTTTTTGGTGGGCAGTTTTTGAAAATTAATCAAAAATCAAAATAAAAGCCCAAAACCTGATATTTATACTAAAAGACACCAAAAAAAATAGTAGCCCCAAAGATTTAAAGATGTGGCCCGAACGCTCGAATTTGTAGCTTCTTGTAAATCATCATGCCTTCTGCCACATCATTTTTCGAAGTTATTCTGAAATTTGAAGCAAACTTTGAACTAGTTAATTATCCGTTGTCTCGCTCTACGGCTAGTTAATTATTTTGCGTCTAACAAACGAGTTAATAATTTGGCAGTGAAACTTTAAGCAGCAACAGGGTTGCTGTGAAAAGGGACTGTAGGTCATCTAGCCAAGCTGCTTACTAGGCACAGAGCTGTTTCAGACGTTTGCTTTAAAATTTTTGTACCGCACATTATGTCACTTTAAAGAAGCGACTTTTCCAGATCATCTTTTCACTTTAAATGATTTGACATTTTTTTGTAGATAAATGTCCTGATCTTTTATTTGCATTTTTGTTTTTACAATATTAATTTTTATGGAAAATAAAACGTTTTAATATTCAAAACTACAGTAACACAATAACAGCAAAGTGTTTGATAGTGAAAGTTGCTTAATGTTTTGCGTTCTTCCATTTGTGTGTTTCAACCATAATGTCGATGTTCTTTCTTTCGATTGGAAGACTAGCTTTCCTGAATTCTATGAAAAGTCCTTCAGCTAATAAACGCACTAAAGTCAAAACGAGCAACAACATTGAGCCATTGCAGTGCAAAAATAATATTGTATTCATCATTTAACAAAGCAAATGCTGCAAATACAACCAAATAAATATAAATATACGTCAATGTATCTTACTCCTCTGCTTTAACAAACAAAAAATGTAGCATTTTAAGTATTCGTCAAAAGACGTATCAGCAACTGATGTTGTGCAATTGATGCCTTTTATGTATTTATTTACTTTCACAAAAAATAATGATTTCCACGGTATTATCAAATTGCTGTGAACGAAATGCCAGAATCCTACAAATTTTTACAACAGTTTGCACTCGTCTTCATAACATTTTCCTACAAAGTTTCATGGACAGTAATACTTCACGGTTGGTGAGAAACTACAATAAATTTGACGTGCACTAAAATACTAACCAGCTAAAAACTAATATATGAATATGCATTGTGAACTAACAGCAATCACAGGGACAGTATAGGTGAACCCATTCAGTTTAGATATAATACACCTTTGTCACAGTTACCAATTTCAGTTTTTTTAGTCTGCTTTCTTGATAACCTCCTGTAAACGAAAATTTGCTAACTTGAACTCTTCACATATATCGCCAAAAAAAATTCGCACGAATAAATATAGTACAATAGACATTTAAAAAAGCGAAAATAATCTAGCACTCGCCTAAAAGCTTATGTAAAAACACTCAGGTATAGCAAAAAAAGATGCGCCTTGAAAATTTGCTGCCTGAAACAAAAAGAGTAACTTTGCATATCGCAGTACAATGCCAACAGCATAAGACTAACACAATTGATAAAAATTATTTTCCCATAAAAAAGTACAACCATCAAAAATCAGAACAGCAGTTTCAATAGTTTTGTTTCTTTACTCCAATTACTAGAAGGTACTAGTGGACTTGTTGGCTTAGTTTTGGCAATATCCACAAGCTTCTTGGCAGTTCCTTCGCATGTAGTTGACGTAAGCATCATTGGTGCAAAATCCTTGGGTTTCCCAGTAGACACAACTGTAAAATTTTACAAGTTATACAGATTGCAACCATATTAAAGTAGTAGCCTATTCAAGTTTTTCTAACAACTACCTTGTCCACACGAGCAGTTTGAGTGGAACAAACACCTTCGAGTTTTCTGCGTTATAATCAAATTTTGATTTCGTAGCTAAAACAAAATTGATTACGACGCAAAAAGCCCATCGACATTAATCCTACTTACACTAGACATGTGGACACTGGACAAAACAAATGAAACAATATAAATGGTTTGTGCTACCAAAGCAATACTATAGGTCATATCGTAATTTAAAATACTCGTGATTGCAAAATAACATACCTGGAAGTCGTGTCAGCGCAGTTTGTTGCCGTCGAAGCCGATGATGTAGTTGCTTCTTCCGTGGTTGTCATTTCTGTCGTTGTTGTTGTGATTGTTGTTCGCGTCGTAGTTGTTGTTGAGCTACTGGCTCCGCAAAATCCATCTAGTCCTTTTTCTGAACAGCTTTTCTGGCAGTTGTTTCGCATGAAGGTAGAGTAGCTCGCATGGACGCAAAAATCGTTTTCGGCCCAAAATTCGCAAGCGCTATTATACAAATATAGTTGTATTAATCATCAACTTAAAACGAAAAACACGTGTCTCTCTAGGTATTTTGCTTCGTTCAAAACCTTATTTTGTTCAGTGTTCGAATTTGACTTGTCACGTCTAGCGTTGTATGAAGATTTGAACAATTTTGGTCGATTTTTCATTTAAATAAAATTTTTGGAATATATAGCGAGTAATAAGAGGTTGTTTTTGAGTAACTTACTTATGATTATCCATGCAATCAACTTCTTCTGGTTCTGGGGTTGTTTCACAATATCCACAAGTTTTTTTGCAGTTATTTCTCATATAGTTTTCATATCCACTTGAGTTGCAATATCCTCTCTCGCCCCAATATTTGCAAGAGCTGAAGAAAATAAAAAGCATCTTTTAATTTATATGTTTTGGAAAGTTATTGTTCAATAAAAGCTCATTAGGTTATGCATTAATTATTTGAAATGTTATTGCTTTTCATTGCGTAAAATATTTGAAACACACCTCGATTCGTCCTTGCAATTAGATGATGATTCTGTTGTTATTTCTTCTGTGGTTGTCGTTGGCTCTTCTGTAGCAGTCGTTGGAGCTTGTGTAGTAGTTGGTGATTGTGTGGTTGTTGGCTGAGTTGCGGTGGTTTCGGAAGTGCTTGAGGCAGTTGTGCTTTCGCCTAAATTGCATGAGATTATTATAACTACAATACTAAAGTAAATTTGTTCTTTGAAATATCACTCACATAGCTAGCAAGATTTAGGTTTTTTTGTGTGTAAGAAAAATTTGCAAATTGTTCAAGAGACAACAACCCTGTTTTGTATGAAAGTAAATGTACTAAAGGAGGCTTTACGTTTATGTTGTAGAGGTATTTGTAAATGCAATATATTTATCACAAACGACTGTTACCTTCACAACCAGTGCACGATTTAACACAATTTCTGCGGACGTACGATGACACTGGGCAGTATCCATTGTCTTTCCAAATGCTGCAACTGTTCAAAAAAAATTATTACATTTTTGAAGCTGATAACTTATTACAAAAATTCAACTTAAAACAAAAAATATTTCATAATTTGAACATTTTATGATTAATTGTTCGTTTTGTTTTGTATTTTCGCTATAACACTTACGATGCAACGTTGTCAACGCATGGTGCGGCAGCAGTGGTGGTTGTGGACTGCGTTGTTGCAGCGGTAGTGGTTGTGGCTTGAGTCGTGGTGATTGTGGGATAATCTACACAAAAAGTTCTGGTTTTAACGAGAGCAAGCATGATTTAATGTAGTATTGAGATATATCCAGCAATCAGATGCGGTATTGAACTTTTTGCGCGCCTGCGATTAGCACACTTACAACAAAGCCGTAGTAAATAGCAATTTCAGCCTTGATATTTTTGCGCTAAAGAGTGAAAAGTAACAACAAAACTGATATATCCAGTACCTGTGCAGTCGTATCTTCTGTTTATTTGATTAATGTCTTCAGCAGAAAATCCAACCCGCTGGGCAACGACTGGTCTGTTTTGCCTGTTGATGAAATAACATCCGTTTAAAAATCTTTGAAGTAAAGCCATCTTTAAATCACACAACTTTTAAGTTAAGTCTCTGTTGTTCGCTGCTTTTGTACATCTCTAATTAATAAGTGCCAAATGTTGCTCAATCACTGCACATTTAACTCACTTATCAACAATTGTTGGACTTTGGCCGTCCTTAGAAAAGTAGTATCCTCCATAATGCATGACAGAGTTGAGATCATAAGGCGAACCCAAAGGGTTCCAATCACCTTCTTGTTTCTGGAAGTTTCCACTTCTTCCTGTAAAAAGTATGTTAGCGCTATGTTAAATTATTGGTTTTATGTTTCGCCTAGAAATTAAAGAAGTTTGATCTTCCAGAACACGAACCTGCTCGAATATTATCCCAAAGAATAGTAATGTGGTCATCTCTGTCTCCTCTGGATTGCTCATGCCAGAATCCAAGAGCATGCATGATTTCGTGAATAATAGTTCCCTGTCTTGTATCACAGCCGGTACCAATAGAAATCTAAATAATGTCATGACGTTTAAAGCACGCTGTCTAAAATTTTCAAAGCAAAGCTTTCCAACTTTATGTAAAAAAGTATTGTATATGCTTTGCAAAGAATAGTGATTCTATTTGTTGGCAATATAGGCTGCATTATGTTGTAGACCTAATAATATTCCTGCAGATGATAGTTTTACCTCTAAAGATTCTTCACATGGTTGTGGGATGGGTGTAATTTGGTTGAGTGATGCTTATTTGCTGCCATGCCCAAAGTAACAAAATTCTGTTTTATAATTCCTATACCATGTATGCTCACATATTTTCTGTTACATCTCAAATTGATCATTGCTTTTCCAACGTTACTACTGTGTCTGATAGGTAAAGTCAAAACTTACTCTTTGTCTTCGTCCAGTTCTTCCCACGTATGAAGAACATCCACCTCTTCCGCTAAAATAAATGTATGACGTTTCTGTCGTTCTATTGGCAAACCGAATGCAAGTGTTCTCTTCAAATACAGCCATAGCTGCCTCGATGTTCTTCCTCTTCGTAGCAGCTGTAAACATTTCAATTGAAAACGGTCAAAGTTTCTAACGTTTTTAACGTCAGCAAGGCGAGGTAATGCTAAACATAGTCTCCTTCCTTTTATGGAAAAACATTATTGATCAACTGCGAAAATACAACGTAGATTTGCTTCAGTTTACTAATCTCAAGAACTTGGATTCTATTTAGAATTCTAAACATCCTGCCTAGATCACATTCGTGCCTAAATATATTGCATTATCATGGACAGGCACTATTGCGACTAAGTCCATAGGCTATAAGCTTACGGACAGTATCTTACATCACAGTGTATGCAACGCAACATACAAGCGTTGGATTAAGGCATGAAATTGTACATGTTATATCATAGGCTTCAAAATAGAGTCGAAAAATTCATGTAACCTACAATGTTTTTATTTTTAAATGCATGCTTTCCATTAAAAAGTTGTGTTGTAACTGAAGCAAGAAATAGTTTAAAACTTTCAGAAATTCAACCGCTGTAAATATGTTTCAATAGATTATCAGTAACTCAAAATTAATGACGTCAGCGCATATAATATCATGATTACTAAGATTGTCAGCCACCTTATTTTCTTGGATCCAATGGGTGTATTTTTTTTGCTTACTGAATTAAACTAATTTTTACAAGTAAATGATAATGATTTTTTATCGCAGAGTTTTTGAGAATATTATTCCCATACGTAAACGCTTTTCTTGGAATGGAAATTGCGTTCTTTGACACTGTTTAGTGTTTATTGCTTTCGTTGTTCAATTAATTAGGCCTACGGTCTCTTGCTACATTCTTCGTAAAAATTGCTTGTGGTTAGTCTTAACGAATTTGCGTTTCGCGTACCGACCAATGTTGAAGCAATGTAAAGGATTGGTACAAGCAATATATTTCTGTTAAAAACAGAAAGTTAATCTGAGTTAAAGAATTGCTTCGTGAGAAATACGTAAATGGCATTTAACACGTTACTTTGGTTTTATTACTTACACACAGTTGACTCGTAAGTGATGGGAAGCGTTACGTATTTCCCTCTTTTCGGCCATTTTCTTGCTTCGTTTCTCTGTAAGCCTCTAGATTGTGGAACATTTTTGTATCGTCTTACAAGATCAACGTAAGACTCAGGATCTATCGATGTAAAAAAGTTGTATTATTGAAAACGGTCGAAACATACCCATAATATCAAAAACAGCAATTACAGCTTTCAAAACGTGTTTTTCCTCGATTTTCTAAATTGATTGAGCAAATTTTGATGATTTTTCACTATATAATTTGTTTTGATTTTGAGGAAAAATATGTTCTACTGCATTATATCAGCAATAGTTCGCAAAAATTTCTATTTCTAATTTAAAGATTATAAATTTTTAGCAAATTCACAAAAAAACGCTTTGATAATTTACGAGCAAAAACAAACAATTTTATCAATCAAATTTAATAATGTTTCATTTTTAGCATAGATTGTATAATTCTTAAATTCAAATTAAACTATTCGGTAAAAGTAGGTCGTGGCACTGTAACTTCATTATGTTGTACTTCTAGTATAAATGTTAAAACTAATTCAAAAGTAGGGAAATTGCTTTTCAAATACTTTGCTTACCCAGGATCAAAATATCAGATTCAAACATCCCCGTTGTTTTGCATCTGTCGCACATTTCGCATCCATCTGGGCCTACTTCTCTTCCCAGGAAACAATCGTTCGTACAGTTTGGGCATTGTGGATTAACTTTAACTTCTTCAATCGCTTCAACTTCTTCAATCTCTTCAACTTCTTGCGCTGTTAATAATTTTGAATTACTATTAACCTGAATTATGATCAAAAGTACAGTAAACCTAAAATGTTGCAAGGGCGTATGAATAGTCCAACTTATCAACCAAATTACAGAATATGTACTGTATCTTATTGGTCGTTGATAATGTACAAATACGAATTTCACCGCTACGCATCCAGCGTAAATTAAATGGAAAACAAACTCTTATTTTTAGTATTTTGCAAAATCCATTGCGAATAAGTTAAAACTTTACTCCACTCGTGAAAATACTTGCTTTAATTATGTGTTTAGCTCCTGTATTTGGTATGTAGGCGAAAGTTTGTACAATCAACATGATTAATGCTACATTAAAAATTCATTGCTGAAGTTTTTAATTCTATGCATTCGGAACTTACCGTTTACGAATAATACGCATACCAATACAAATAACGATATGCTAAACATTTTCTTCATATTTTTTTGTTCAATGTTGTTGGTAATATTTTTTCACTTCTTGATTTTTCTTCTTGTTTCTCTTAATTTTCTTGCTTAAGGTTGTGATGTTCAAGCTTTTGTCGCTTGTATTTATACTAACTTACATCCGTGTAATGTATATTTTCAAGAAAAAATTGCGTATGGCTGCGTCATTAGATTATGAGTTTCCTTATAAGTTGGTGACGTCATACGTCATTCTACCGCTTTTCAGTAAAGTTATTCAATAGTTGTATTATTTGACGTTATTCAATGTGCATTGAAAAGGTTTGTTACCTAACAATGTCAATTATCTAACTGAACTTGATAATTGCTTAGCGTATTCCTGTTATTCCAGTCTGCATTTCACGCAGTTTAATATGTTATCTTTAGCAAACATGCTAAAATGTGTCTAGATTTCCAAAAAACACGTGTTAGACTTATATAATCTGACTCTCTTCTCACGCTCTTTTGTTTGTTTTATTTACTTCAGAAAAGGACAAATAAAGGCAGTAAAAGGTAAAGGTATGGGACAGCGGGTGCAAGCACACATTGTTTAGGCCATTTTCAATTGTCGGCCCATTACAATTTTCAATCACGAAAGATTGAACGCTGTTAAGGGACATACATGACGAACAACACATACACAAAACCCTTCGCACTTTCGCTTGTGCCGAGCGCCTGGCGAGAAAGCTGCGAATACTATTTTTAAAGTCTTTAGTATGACCCGACTGGGAATAAAACTCAAGTCTACCGGCTACCAAGTAGACGCTCTTAACCGATACACCAAGCGCCGGTTAATAAAGGCAGTAGGCCTGTACCAAATTTTCAAAATACAACGTAGTGCTTCAACGCAAGCAACATAATTATGCAAAATGTGATCCAAATAAGAAAGGTTTTGTTTTTTGCAAAATACATGCAACATCTTTTACAATATTCGAAAGCACTTTGTTTTTTGTAGTTTTTTTTACAAACTGGTATATATTTTTATGGTTATGCTGTTTGTACGCGAATGTTTTTCTGTGTTTATGCTCTGGCGTTTACCATTGAGCTCTCGGTTTGGCGTAACGGTCAAATCACGTTTATGTACAAATGGTAAAATTTTAAATTAACATTATATTCATGTGAGCAATTTTTCCTCAACGTTTACTTTTTAAAACTTGAGTAAACGATGATTGTTAGAAGAAACGCTTTAGCCATGAATTCAAGTTAGAAGCACCTCAATGATGACTTATACATCTGAGATTACTAATTGCAGTAATTGCTGTCATTATCTTTGTATACGAAAAGCAATTTCAAAGGAAATTATTTTATTTTTGTGCAATATCCACTTTCCATTAATAAATATATGATATTTTAATCGAGGAATTTTATAATATTGTATAACTTTTTAGCTTTATTGTTTCTAAAAGAGCAGCAAAATTGCATCAATCGCTATATTATAAACTTCATAGTTCAATAAAATGAGGGTTATCAGCTTAAGATAACGATTCCTATCATTGTTGAAATTTATGTTAACCTAATTTCGTTTTCAATTTTTATATTTATTGTTTTGTGATAGGTCTATTAAAAATAACTAAAATTTAATTGCGTTTGAACTACTTTAGCTATTCGCTGAGAAAGTTTAACTAAATTTTTTTGACTCGTGTAGTTGTAAAAATATTACACATATATGTTTCATACATATGTTTTTTATAAAAAAATACACAACTACGTTTTTTATAAAAAAATATATTGACCTATGTTTCTTATGAAAGCAAAGAAATAACACTACAGTAAAGGTAAAAATACCGAAGTTCAAAAATAATATTGTAATACAATTGTTTAGCAGATTTTAAACGAAATCCAAGTTTTTTTTAAGAAAGGTATAATGACATAATAGGTACCTTTCTGGTAGTGATTGTTACGCTACTTTTAGCATTGTTCCAACCATATACGTGTGTGAATAACATATTTTTAACTTGGTTATGGCGTCACAATCGTGATTGATGAAAACAAAAGGTTAGTAACCACAGATTTATTTATCAATATTCGTAGAAACTGCTAACATTCTAACAACAGATGAGAGCATTACAGCTGATTTATTCATACGTTATCGACGTATTACATAAAGTAATTAGCAACCTTTGTTCAACTGACCGTTTCCTATTTCTACTTTTTTCGGATTTTGAGAAAAAAACATGTTTTTACTCCTTTATGCCGGTATTATTAACTTAAATCATGCTCTTACTCGTTTCTGCTTGTAATAGTGGTTCAAAATGACCCCAAGGAAGCAGTTTTTACACATAAGTTTTACTTAATAAGAATCGAACGCCCTTAGTTAGGTGTCTGAAAAGGCTGCACCTTCTTGTAAAGCATATTTTGGAGAATGATGCCTAAGGCTATTTTCAGGTGCTCTTCAGTACTCGCGTATAATTAATAGTATTCACGCCCAAAGGGGGAACATTGATTCAATTTACGACATTAGATAACCGGTGCTCTACAGTCTACATCAAACATGAGCAAACTACGGCCGCGGGTCAAATCCGGCCTGCCGGTCCTTTCATTCTGGCCCGCCGGCACTTACAGAAACTTAAACTCCCACCATGAATTGAGCGGAAGACCTTTTTCTTTCATTAGAGATCGCGGATGGCAGTGATTTTCAAAAAAAAATAAGCCACAACGGTTCAAAATTGAAATGAAAAACGAGGTGAAAACCTTTTATTTTGGAGATCACATTCGTACATGGACCATGATCTCAAAAAAAAAAAAAATAAAGGTCATCCACCTTTCCAATCAGCGTGCGGCCCGCGGCTTCAACAGTTTATATAAATCTGGCCCGTCAGGTGAAAAGTTTGCCCACCCCTGGTCTAATATGCACCACAAGTTACTTTGTAACATTCCAGCGTTTTTTTACAGATCGTTCTGTTTTAAGCGCATCTTTAACTTTATTTATCTTTCATGAGCTAAACTTGAATTTTATTGCCCCTACATGTGGTCTTTGGAATGGTTAAGCAGTTTTTAAGCACAGGATTTTCATTGTTACGGCTATTTATTTTTAAGTGAAACCTGGCGACAATCCTGACGCTATCACTTGTTACTTGGCTTAGTTTTCAAAAACGGTTTTGATTGGTGAATCCTGTTCGGAGGCTTTTTAGAAATTACAAAAAATGCATTCATCATCATTAAATTAGTAATACTGTTGCTGTAACCTCTATGATTGACATCACAACCGGAAATTCAATTTGCTTTGTATGTCAACTATAATTGTTACGTTTTTATTGACCTGTTCGGTACGATGTACAGGAAGTTAGTTCTTAACGCAACCTTTAGTTTGCTTACACGACAGGAACTTCACTATTGTTATGTAATCAAGTATATTGCGTCACTCATTGTGATCTCATTATTGACATTACAACGTAGCACACCACCCCACCTAAATGTAGAAACCGGAAATTAGGATTAACGAGAGCTCATTATTTTTACTAATATGCATCATCAATTAGTTTTATTTACCAATAATTTTATATGGGTTAAGTTGTTTAAATCAAATCGTACGTTTACATTACAAATATAGCCCTACAACTAAAAACGATACAGAGCTGCATACATAGGTTCAATCATTCGGGGTCTTAGTAACGTAAAGCTTTTACGCTGCACATTATTATGAGCAAGTAACCGATTAAACCATCATGATTTTTTAAAATACAGTATGACTTATAGGCCTAGTGAAATAAAATATTCGACAATCACTTGAAGCATTATTTTGTTTTTCCTTTGTGGTGAAACGAAACTCAAATTGAACATTTCAGAGGCTATAAGGAATCTCTGAACAAAGATATTTTTTTGCGAAAAAACTCTTTTGATTGAAGAAATATAATAGTCATTTCAGATCATCTGTTTACATTAAAAGTGCATATTTAGATTATGCGTACTAATGTTGCACCTCTACACATTTTAATTTACAATAAAATAGAGTGTGCATAAAAAAGTAATCTAGATTCTCGGGTTTGAATGTAAACTTGCGGTACCCTAGTTGAAAATCACTGAGAAAAGCGGAAAATTTTTTGAAAAATGCTCGTCTGAAGTGACCCTTTAGCATAATAATTTTGATTAGCTGTGTGTTTCATTTCAATAATTCTAATTTTTTTGCAATTTTTTTTAATGTGGAATTAATTATTATTCAAACGTCCTTGATTTGCTTATAGCTCGAACACTTGGGCTATCGTATTTCATAATTCAAGTAAATTTTTAATTTGCGTCATTAACACGGCTCAGATGTGCAAGTTCGTGTTGATTTGACCTTGCTCGATGTTTTTTGACACGTGATAGTTTACTGAAAATAGAGAAGACCAATAGTGAAGTCAGGGTGAACCCATGGGACACGAAATGAAATTTTTGGTCCATATTGATGACGTAAAGTTATTAATGTCTCGTCAACCAAAATCACAGGTTTCGATAATGACGTGGTGAAGTCTGTATTCAAATTTTAAAAAAATTCGTAGTACTGTATAAAAAAAAGAAAAATGTTAAAAGATGTCACAAAGTTTTCGTAAGTTCGATGATGGTGCTTGAGAAGACTTTTTTAGGATGCAAAGAACAAAAACAACAACAACTAGGCACGTAAATGATACTTCAAATTAGCTTGTCATTTCCCAATACTACATAATTTTTTATTCACTAAGCAAAACGTTTCTGAAGTATTCCTTCTTGATGCGCTATAACTCCGGCAAAAATTTATTTCCTGCCCAGAAAAGTAGGGCATACGTACAATATATTTATAGGTCATTCATAAAATTTCAAGATGAGCACTTGAATTGAAAGATGAAATGTTTTATTGCAATTGCTTAAATATTTTAAAAACTCGTTCAACAATAAAGTTGCAAAGTACGGCAACCAAAAAATCTGACGCATTAATTCCAGTTTAATTCCTTTTTACCAAAATCATTCAATAATGGGTTGTATTTTTGAAAATGCAGTTATGCAAATTTTATCTTGAGTAACTTTTTGTGTAATAAAAATTTTTGTGTTTTAGCCAGTTATTTAGTTAGTAAAACATGTTGTAAACATTAATTAGCGCTAATGAGTTTTTCAAGAAGTTAATTACCGTTAGATGTAATTGTTACGTCACCAGCAATGTTTTGTACTTCATTTCATAAAATGACCTTTTTACATGCACATTTTCAATTAAACCATTCAAAGTTTTTAAAAGTACGTCAACGAAAAAGTTTTAGCCTCTCCCTTCGTTTTCCATCCGCTGACCAGCTTTTATTTTTGTTTCAATATAAATGGTGATCAACGAGAGAGAAAGCATCTACTGAATAAACGTAATTTTTGTGAATGAGTGACTACTGAATATGTCGTAAGTAAATAGACGTAGTTTTATAGTTTGATCAATATGAGGGACTTTCTTAAACAATAGAGGCGCTGACGCAAACGTATTTATTTAATGTCTTTTCTTCATAATGTGTGGTACACACTGTGCGTTGATATAGCTACCCAAAAGCAAATCATTCTGTTTATGCAATATTTACTTCTTTTAAAATACGATTATCCGATAATTACCAAAATACTGGATATATGTAATACAGTATGAGTAATTTGTAAACGTTTTGTTCCCAAGAAGCAACAAGCATCATCAGAATAACACATGAAACATTTGTTTTGCAACGCAGCAAAGCGAACATCGTTATGAGTTAGTTGTCGGTGGCTTGCTTAGCACTACCAGTAACGAATCTATTTCACAAAACAATCTGGTAAAATTTTTTCTTGGCAAAAACTTCGTTGAATGTTCCAGACAAATAACGTAACATTCTTGATATTGCATTGCTCTTATGTTTCATGCTTAGGTTTACATAGATTTATCGCGTTGATTACTGTATATCGCATGATAAAATTGTACTATGAGCACTGCATTGAAGAACGAAGACTATAACGAATTTGGAGATAAGATGGGGCTGTACTAGTGATTTGATTAATATAAGACTACAAAATGAAATAGGACTGCAGTCACTATCAAAAATCTTTGTTTGGCCCTTGCATACATTTGTTAAGTTATTAGTTAACTGGTTATGAAAGTTGACTTCTGGTTTGAGAGCATGGGTGAAATGCGCGTTTGAGTTAACCCAAGACTTTAAAAAGCGTTAACTGCAATACTGGGCGTGACCCATCATCACTACATCAGTTTTTTGAACTAGCTGACGTGAGCATAGTACCGGTTCGTGGCGAAGAGCACTGCAAACTACAGTAGCGACACGTAATCAGCTGATGAAGTGAGCGAAGTAGTGTAAGTATCCCACTGTGCGAAAAATCAATGACTTTGAAATTGGTATTCACAGCTTCTCTGCTTGACGTTCAGGAATAAAGGGACAGTGTGAAGAACAGGCCGGCAAGTTTACTTGTTGTGCCGTTGGGAAAGGCTTTTAGCGGGATTACCCCATCTTGATGTGATAAACAGATGGCTGGCAATTCCTAAGCGAGCTCGTATAGTGCTTTGTCGTGCTAGGAGGATAAATATGCAACTAAATACAAATACAAAATACAAATAATGAAAAGTTTATCTCGGAAAGTGAAATCTAATTTCCTATGCGTGATTTGATCACAAGAATTCTGAAGTTGTCCGCAGGAAATTAGTTTTCTTTTTGGTTGCAGTTTAACAACTTTTTCCTGTTGGTGGTTTACTAGTTTATAAAAGTTTCTCGTTAGAGGTCAGTATTGAGAATATTTCAAAAATGATCATATTTGCAGTCACAATAGAATCGAGTTTTTCTCGAAAAACTTAACGTTGACAAACTTTGAACTCAAACCGTTTTAATTTTATATCATGTGCGTTTGAACTCTCAATAAGTGAGCAGGAAAACGTTTAGGCGCAAAATTTGACGCAAGTTAGAATTTGTCATGTTTGTTTGAAACGAATTGACAACTGAGACATCAATAGGGCGAGTTTTCTCATATTTTCATGCAACTGGAAGAGAGCCGTCATTTTCAAAAATCATCATTTTCAAAATGGCCATGCGTTTGAGTAAAAGAAAATTCGTATAAATACGCAAACGTTTACATATTTTGGAAAACATTTTTGAAGAAGCTATTATGTTTGGAATAGTGGTTGTTTAACACAGGGGTGGGATCCTGCGGCCCGCGTGCCACATGCGGCCCGCTTAAGTTTTGAATGTGGCCCGCGTCAAAACTTTAAGTGTAGGCCTACGACACGTTGATAGAGTAGAAGCATTTATTGTCTGGACTCTGGACTATACAAAACATCAACCTTTTCTAAAAATTGATTCGCGTTCAACTACATGCTATTATTGTGACACAAAAATCGCGCAAAAGTCTCTGATTTTACGGTAAAATACAGCTCACCACGAATGTTTGATAAACTTGCGACGTAATATAGCGCAATTTCAAAGCGAAATTTAATAACTACAAGTAAATATGGCCCGCTAAAAATAATATGCAATCGATGAGGCCCGCTGTGCTTTGCTGGTTCCCCACCCCTGGTTTAAAACCATAAATTGTTTGGCTTGATCATTTCTGATCATTCTTTCAGCTAACTTTTGTATCTGACGTTTATTTTAAGAAAAACGAATTTTATGCAGCAATGCTTACAAAAATTTGTTCGAGCAAGGAGTGAGATCATATGCTAAAAATATACTTGTTTATCAAGAATCAGTATTAATTGGATCATCATACAAATTCGTGTTTCAGTTACAGCTTACACAAAATATGCGGTGAAGAGTTATGCCGCACAATACTTCTTTACAATATCATCAAAAAACGATGTACTATATGGTGAATTGCGAACATTTTATTTAAGATGAAACTGAAGTGCGGGTTTGCTCTTTTGGAATGTTCAAAAGTATAAAAAACAGGAAGGGAACTGATAACTTATGGAAAGCTTTTTCCCGAATATAAAAATGGAAATTTTTAACTTAATTTGAGTTCTCACAGCTTATTTATATAATCATATTTAAATTTTTGCTGAGTTATGCTGATATTTTTACTGGTGATATATCAATAACTATGAGTAAAATCATTTCTATTACTTGTATCACGCCAAATGGAAGCTTTTAAAATGAAATCTCATCCGCACAAAAAGGGGAACAAATATATTTCAATGAACTGGGTTGCTATGAAATTTTGACTCCGTTCCTTTAATCAAATATACGGATTATTAATGCTTTATGACTATTTTGTTTTGCCTTTATTCAACATTGGATTACTACGAACATCAGCGTATATCGTTGCGTGTTGCCATTATTTTGGATGAGTTTGTGCAGGTATATCGAGAATCGATGAGTTTGTGTAGGTATAGGGAAATGCATTGCCGAGTGCTACCGCGCGTCAGCTGTAGATTCTACCTGACGGATTTGAATCAGTGCAGGAGCAGATTGCATATAATAATTTGTGTACTAAGTGATTGCTGCTTCGAAGGGCGCAAGCTCGCTTCGCATTCTTGTTATGCCTGTTTGATTTCAGATTCATTTAAACTTCATTATATCGTTATTCAATTTTTCAAACATTTTGGAAAAAGCAGATTGCTTGGGTTGAGCCAAAAATGTGACAGATTTTTTTTACTGAAGTGGTATTTCAGAGTTTAAGATAATATCGGACGAGCAATCTGCTGAAGTCTTTACTGATTTCTTGATGATCTAATTTTTGAAAAATTAAAATTTTCAAGCAGTGCAAAACACCTACGCTTTTATCAAAATTTGTGTGATTGAGTTTTGCCTGCCCAGGCGCATAAATGTTTTTAGCATAATTTTTTTTAACTGTAATGCGTTTATGGGGAATTTTAGCCATGGTTTCGTACTTCAAAAGGCATGGTAACGTAGATCCCTCAATCGTTTGTCTGAACACTTACCACAATAATTATAATCATTATCAGTTGTGCCATTTCTCAAATGCTTCACTGAAGAGGTGATGGTATTTTTTCTAAGAAATCTTTTCCAAGATTTCAAAATACTTTCTAGAATTTTGGTAAACCTTACAGGCTTGAAATAAAGAAGTAAGTTGTAGCAATAACACGATTTATATTTTATGTAGATAGATAGAAAGGCCAAAAAGTCATTCGTAACTCGAAGCTACTGAAGTTTAGCGGAAAGTCATGTGATTAAATGCATGATGAAAAAGAGCTGTCCATATTTGCTTGCTGTGTCCGATCAACCTAACATACTGAATTTAGCTCCATTGTGACATCACTGTAATATTTCAAGAGCCCTGCAGTGATTATTGCTCTTAATTGTGACTCACAGTTGAATGATTTAACTGTTGTGACTCTCTGCATTACTTCTCTTATTCTGCACGCCATTTGAATTACAGTAGCATATAGCTAAGCCCTTTTCCAATTTTCAACAATTACGATGTTAAATATACTTTAACAAGCGATATTACTTACAATTGAACTTCTTACAATAAAAATGTTTAGCATTGTGGGTGGAAGCAATGCACGTGACAAGTTTAAAAAGCATTATGGCATGATAACCGCACCACTGGTAGTTTACCATCAACGGTTGAATCTTTTTTCCTGTTTTTGCTTTTTTATTTGTTTTTTTTTAATGGGCTTTGTGTGAAAGGTGTTATCATAGGCTACATGTAAAACCGTGTTTGATAAGTTTTTTGCTGCAATTGATAAAAATTCTTCAATATTTGGTAAAAACGAAGAAAACACGAACAATTAGGCAGTTATGTAAATAAATAATTTGCATTTGTTAAACAAAAAGTACAATACTTTTTTCTTACGTTGCGGAAAAGTCAGACTCCAAAGATAGAATTTTTAAACATTTTGCTTGGTATAACCACATTCTTTATCTGAAAGCTAATTAACACTTTGGTTTGTTCATGTAATTTTCTCACCAAACTATTGCGTTGAGTTCTTTTTAAGTCCAATTTTGTCAAAAAATTTCGGCTTATCGTATCATTAGCATAAATACTCTTGTTAATTGTCACCCGTTAAAGGAAGACTAACCCTTATTGCCAATCGAAGACCACGTTCTCAACTGCTTCTAGTTTCTTGCAAATAGTGATCCACCATTGATTGACTCATAATTCCAGCAATTAAGACTCAAAAACGTGTTACGTTCAACCAATTCTTACTATTATTCTATGCTCTGTACTTTTCACCGTAAAATCTGAAACGGTAGTTGTTAAAGAAAAACTTGGCAATAATTTTTCGACCAGGTCTAACTTATACGTGAAATTTTCGGAATTTGCTCTAAGATAGCATGGACGCAGCATTCATCCATGAGATCAATTGCTACTGCTTTATTTATATATTTCTTAAGAGAAAGAAGTTGTTCATTCGATGACAATTTTTTGTAATAAAATTATTTAATTTCGTAAGTTATGTTATGCTCTTTGCGAGCACATACGGTATAAAATACGTAAAAGATGCAGTAAAATTTTCAAAATGATAAATAAACAAAAATCAATTGAAAAAGAGAGAACTCTGCAAGGCAGTAAAACAACAACGACAATATTGAAGTTATTTGGATAGTAAAATAAATTAAAATTCAATCTAAAATTTTGGGTAAAACTTTTACGTTTGATCAAGAAACTCATCATTGTGATAGAATAAATTCTACGTTTTAAAAGACACAGCTACTCCAAAAACACAATATTGAGTTTTGGTTTTGAACAAATAACAAAAAAGCGATAAGAATGCAACATTGGTAAAAACATCAAACAATTGCCGTACAATTAGAATTGTCCCAAAACCTTCCGTTCTTCACAGTGCACCTTGTATTTCGAATTAACTGATAATCCTGTTAATCCAATTCACGTAATTAGAAACCTGAAACGAAAATGATTGTTCACAAAAAGGAATAAAATTCAAATGCACCAATGGATGCTACAAAGCCTAACTTTTAGCCGTTAATTTTAACAAAATACATGTAAACTTTTTGCGCACTGTGTTTCCTGAAAAAATGCCTGCGTAAAGAAAATACTACCACGTTACCAATTACTAGCGAATATACTAATTTTTACTTAACAATCACATTCAGCAGCTTAGTTAGTAAACAATGCATTTTATTTCCACGTTGCATGCAAATTCCTACTGCAGAATATTGTTTTAAATAATATTTACCTTTGCATAAACACCAGGTCTATCTACTTCACCGCAACCATATCCCCACGACACAACACCTGTTAATACATAACTTCCATCGCTCCTTCGTACTGTCAAAGGACCTCCACTGTCACCCTGCAAACAAAAATCATAAAATTGAAAGCATTCCACCCACTGCGTTTTTTAAGCGCTCAGTAATTCTGCAAGTGGTGTCACATTGCGCAATGTTGGTGAAAATCAAGAAATATAGAAATGAGTTTTTACTTTGCAGTAACGCAGTGTAGGTTTCCTTGGCTACACTTCGAAAAGCGTGGATTTAGTTTTGCAGATGATATGCTTTCCTAAAGCATTTGGTAGATACATGTGTGCAAAATTGTACTTATGGTAAAAGTGTACACACCTGACAAGAATCTCTTCCTCCTCTTTGGAAGCCCGCGCAAAACATATTACTGGTGACCTCATCTCTTCCGTTGTCGTGCCGTCTTCTTAGCCATCTGTTGCAATCAGTATTGGACACAATTTCAACGTTAACTCTTTGCAGCACATCCGGAAATCCATCTACACGCAAAAAAGATTTTTGTGAAATTGTGCAATCACTTTTGCAGTAGCCTTGTAGGAACTCTATTTTCAGCTCATCAGCTGACAAGGCAGAACAAACTGACTTTGAGATGAGCAAACAATATGACACACTGAATATTCAACACCGCAAAATAATCTGCGGTAATACTTTGATGCATCGTTATCTTACAGCAAAAATTACCTGTTTTTGTATCGCCCCATCCAGCTACAATCGCTGTGGTTGCAGGACGAGCTGTTTCACCTTGGTATGGCAGACACACTGGGATAACATAATCAGTAAGTCGCACTGGAGAAAGAAGCTAAACAAAGAAAATACAAAAAGCATTACAGTTTGTTTCTAGGTTACTTTTTGCCTTTCTTAATGACTGAGCATGAAATAACTTAGGTGTAATAAACATGTATCATAAAAACTGTTCGCTCATTTTTTTATTCCGGGTTAAAATATTTTTGCAAAGATAGTTTATGAGACTATTTACCTCTAGCACTGCTATATCATTGTCGCTTGTTGCGTGGTTATATTGTGGATGTCTGTGCACTCGCGAAAACGTTATTCTTTGCTGATATTGGTCTCGTTTACTGCCTCTGCGCTGATGTTTACCAACATAACCGTGCATTTGAGATACGTCGCTACTAAATCTATTGCTGTAAAAACAAATTAAAGAACATTGTTAATAATATTGTAGTGCATTGTAAAACATGTTGCATGAATGGGGTATATTCTTGTTATCCCACTTAGGCAAAAACACAAAGAACACCTTATAGTTTTGCGCTGCGTCAATAACTGCTCACAGTAAAAAGCATATCAAAAGTATCAACGTTACATAAAACTTTGATTTTTTTCAAGTTGAAGATAAAAGCTATTTACCAGAACATAACTCTCAAAAAAGCGCAGCATTTTTACGTCTATCATTTTGAGTTGTGAACAAATTACATGTAAGTACTTACTTGCGATAAAAGCAATGGGCTGCTGTGACCAAATAACGATCGTTTACAAGCGCTCCAGCACAAAAATCGTAATCGGATCCTCTACGCAAACTTACGATCCAAGGTATCGAACCGTATTCTGCTTCGGTACCTAAAATTGTAGCAAACATAATGTGAATGATTGCAGTTGCAGTATTTGCGCTTGAATACAGAATACAGAGTATTTACAGTACAATACAATACTGAAGACTTGATTATAACGCAGGAATAGCATTAGGAACTAATAAGGTACTCTAAATTACCTCCTACTATTCTTTGCATCATAGCGATAATTGATGATCCGACCACAGGTACTCCGCACTTGCTGTTACCTAAAAACAAGTCGTTTCACTCAAATGTTCAAGAATCAGAATCAAATATTCTCCATCATATATTATTTTTTGCCTACCTGTTACGGCGGGTCTTGTAGTAGTGGTTATACGACCTGCTCCGCAAAAATTACAGGTTCTGGGGCAGGATTGTCTCATGAAACTTTGAAATGCTGAATTAGTGCAGTATCCGCGACTCTCCCAATAATCACAGCTAAAAACATGAACATTCAAGTTAGGCTATGTTTGATTGTTAATCAGGATAGTTAGTTGAGAAGATAGTATCTTTTTTTACGTCACTAACTTAATTAAAACTGTATATAGATAAGTTGCAAAAGTTACAGGTTCATAGTCTATTTACAAATATCTGTTTCGAAATTTCTGATATTGGAAACCAATTCAGGTAAAAGTTGAGCAGCACAAGGTAGCAAAAGTTGTCATACGTTATTGGTCAATTGCATATCTGCTTTAGTTAAAGTTTCTACAAACTTACTTTCTCTTTGATTGTGTATCTCTGCAATTGGCCGAGGGTGTAGTGGTGGTAGCTGGTGTAGTAGTTCTTCCACAAAGATTACAAGTTTTCTTGCAGTTTTGCCGCATGAAATCTATCCAATTTTGAGAAGAGCTAGTGCATTGACGAGTGAGTTGCGAGCAAGAGCTAAAAACATCAACAACGCTTAGTTTATCAACTACAAAATCAACTTCAGTCGTGTCAACTAGTTTTTGCGAACAAAATCTTATTTTTTTAATTTAACTAAATTTGTAGGGTAATTATCCCTTGCTCGGAAAATGATTTTGGTTACCCAATTTTAACATAGCTTGAAGTTAATAAGGCTGTTTTTGTAAAGGCCAGCTACACGTGCAGTAATTCTAAATCAGTTGAATAAGTGTGTAGAAAGCTACCTGTATGTGTCCCGACAAGATGATGTGACACCGGGGCGACTGGTTGTGCTTGGGGGCCGCGTCGTCCTTGGCCTTGTTGTTGTGGGACGCCTTGTGGTAACTAAAATTAGAACACAAACCATTTATGCAGATCATTGAAGTAACTTTTGTAAGCAATAATTATTATCAGTAACTCTCATGAGCGTTAACTTGACAACTTCTTTTGCTACTTGAACATTTATGCTGTTTACGTAATTCCACCAAGCTGGCAAACTCTTCTTTAGTGTACTTACCAACATTGCAAAATCCGCAGGTCGCTGGGCAGTTTCTATTCATGAAAGAGACAAAGTCTTGCACGCAGTATCTTTGTCGTTTCCAAAACGCGCAGTTGCTAAACAAAATTTGTTGTTAGTTTTTGCAATGGCAATCCTATATATAAACTGTTTTTTTGCAAAACCCAGCTTTCTTTTTGCTGTATTCACATTCTAATTTAAAATTTGCTCTTTTTACCCGGTTTATTGTTTTTAAAAGTTTTCTGAAACGATACCAAATGGATCTGGAAGACTTGATCTTGCTTACTACAGACTCAAAAAGTTGTAATAAATTTGCGTGTGTTCAATAATTAAAAATTAGCTGTAGCCTACTTGATAAAAACAATATGCGCAAGTTTACCTGCTTCTATCTGCGCATGATCCTGTCCCGACGTTGGGTCTGGGTGTGGTGGCAGGAGGTCTAGTTGAAGCCGATCCTCCTCCTAGAAAACCATACGGACAGTTAACAACTCTGCGGGAGAATTGAAATTGACACAAACTTCAATAGCCTTGCATAAAATCTTTGACATTGTCACCAACAAGAAAGCCCATATTTTTGAGGTAAAGTTAAAACCATTCCATAAGTTTCTTGTCAATCTACCTGTTCGCCCACATTCGTATCTCAAGTTGATTTCTTGAAGATCTATTGCTGAAAAGTCTCTTCGGTTTGCTACAACTGGGTTCCTTGTTCCTCTGTGAAGTAAATATACGATTTAGTTTGTGATTGATTGGAAACGCTTTATGATAAAATCAATTTGCTACGCAAAAGACTTATTTTCTTGGTTTACAAAACAATATGGCATGAAAACAATGAAAACACTTAAATGCATAAACATGAAGGTACCGTTTCACGATTGTTGGTTCACCATTCTTAGAAAAAAAAGTTCCTCCATAGTGCATGACTGAATTGATGTCGTATTGGGTTCCGTACGATTCCCAATTTGTTTGTTTTTGAAAGTTCGCTTCTGTTCCTGTGAAGAAAATCAAAAAATTCATAAGCTAAATACCATTGCCTCTAAACTTCGTCGTACGAGTTGTATCGCAAGCATTAAAATAACAAAAGCAATTCTCTTTACCTGGTCGGATGTTTTGATGCAAAATTTCAACATAGCTGTCTCTGTCTCCTCTGGACTGTTCATGCCAAAACCCAAGGGCGTGCATAAGTTCATGAATAATGGTTCCTTTAGCGTTGTCACAGCCATTTCCAATGGTCACCTAAATGAATAAAAGTATGAAATTACCATAACCAACTCAAGATGTGAATTGATTTTAAAAAAATTTTGAAGAAAATACTTACAGGTTGTCCATTCTCTCTGAAGAATTGGCGACCAACGTATGATGAACATCCTCCGGAGCCTTCTATCCTCAAAAAATTATTTTCATTGTTTCTTGGCCTAAACCTGATGCAAGTTTGCTCAGCATATTCTTGAAAGACTCTTTGAATTCTATTTTGCTTCTGAGAAGCTGCAAAAGAAACATAACAGATTTGAGTTAAGCTCATTATTTTTCCTTGTTTTATTTGCAATATATCACCTTAACCGTCATGTACCGGTAGTAAATTCCGGACCAAAAATTTCGAAAAATGCAATTTATGATACTACTATCTTTGGCATTGATCATATGTATCCACTAGTTCGCAGGTTTCTACTTAATTCGGGTCGATTGACCATTGAAAATAGAGCAGGTTTTGTTATTTTTGAAACAAACAACGTAATACTGTGAGTGTACTGTACACTGCGTTGTAAAGTTAATTCAAAACAAGCTTGCATCAATACGAAGAAACATTTAGTTCATAATTAATCAATGTTGTTGGTTAAACAACGATCAAGTGTTTTGTAGGTTTGTGATGGCTACTAAACCTCTGAAGAAATTCAAATAACAGTGATATGTTAAGCCCAACGCAATAACATCCGGCTAGGATGATTTCATTCGACAAACCACATCCGTCTATCCAGAAAGTAACTGTCCACTGGTGAAGTATTAAATTAACAAAGCTGAAACGAACTGCAAATCTATTAAGTGATTAGTTTTTTCTGTTGTTGTTGAACCGTTTATAAGTCTAGATATCGTTGAAATTGCGACAAACGTATTAAGCGGATATAACCTTTTTGACATTTAAAAGAATGATTCAACCGCGTTTTCGCCTAATTATATGCTATCAAACTGTTACCGAGAACAGCTATAGCGCTTCGTTTGCAGTAGCCTACGTTCAGCTTTTTTAAGTTAAATACTCAAACCAATCTAAAATAAAGCTTTTAATCCGACGAGGGCCTACTTACAAACATCGCCTGCAAAGGTGTATGGAACGTATACGTTTCCATCTGAGCTCTTTGGCCATTTGTACCGTTCATCAACGATAGCTCCTCTTGTGTTTTTACTAACACAATCTTCTTTATACCGGTAAACATATTCATCATAACTTTCATCTAAATATCAAACAATTTTTTATTATTCCATACCAAAACATTTTTTACCGAAGTAAACTTCAATAGTATCAACTTTTAGATATCAACTTTTTATTTATTTTATTTTATTTTTTTGTACAATAATGAAATCAACAGTTACTGTAAATAATTTTTGAGTAAATTGCTATCGCTGGTATAACGCTATTAGTGTAAATTCTCTTACTTGCAATTAGGATATCTCCTTCAATCAAGCCTTGTTTTACACATTGATGACAAATATCACATCCATGAGCATCTTTTTCATATCCAAAATCACACCCACTGCAAGCTGGGCACCCTTCGCGAATAACTGTGTAAAAGCAGCAAAAATTTAATTTTTTATTGCTTTGTTTGTTCAAAACTGTTTACTTAAGAGTCTTAGGCCAATAAATTGTAAGCAATATATCATTTAAAAAAAAAACATTAATTTTGCCGAATTTCCGATCACGAAAAATTTATTTTTCAGTCTGACAACAAGCTGCTTGTATTACAAAATGAAATTTTTGGTTCAATAAGATAATTTTATAACGTATTTTCGTCGTACCTTCTTCTTCTTCTGTTGTATTTGGTATATCCACCTGCGGTACATCGCTTGCTAATTCTTGACCTGATAAACATAATCAATATGATAACTTTTTTGCGCCATTACTATGGAATGGTTTAAGCCGATTAAAATTTCACATGTGTATAAATTGGTATTTACTATTTTCAAATTATATAACTGAAACTCTCAACTTACTGCATTAAAAATTTTAGATACGATTTTTTTATAGATATAGTGGGAAATCGAACCAAAAATATTTACCGTTTACAATAGCTGCCACACATAATGTTGTTAGTAAAATTAATATCCTGTTCATAACGACAAAAGTTTTTTCTTGTCCCTTGAAGCTTTGATTGTGATGTTATCCAATATTGCTGTGAGGTCTTTACTCCGTTTGTAAATTTCTCGAATGCTATTCTAAATGCTTGAACACGCTTTATATAAGGTTAATCACGATGTGCTTATAGTTGCGTAATCACTTTTATCTATATTTGGAAAATCCCTTTACAATATTATAATTATGGCCATCGCAATAACTGCTTTTTCACCAACAATATAACTCACTATTTGAAACCATGCGATCAACAAAAATAGCAAGCTTTAAAATAACAACCATGTGAAAGCTTTGTTTTAATTTTGTCAAGCATACGTCAAGAAGCCGTTTTAGGTGCGTAGAAATTTAATATAGGCTACCTTCAATTAAAGGGTTCATGCGTTATGAAATACTATGACTAGATATCTATAACCAAGCAATAAAATTTTAAGGTTGATCGTTACAAAAAAATATCTAAAAAATAACGATGGTAATTAGGCCTGTGAAGTCTTTTTCAAAGCGAATATTTTATTGTATTCTAGTGTTATTTTTTACAGCGTGTAATTTACTGTCTTTTACACCAATTAGTATCATTCATGTAGAAATGTTGAACAGTGTATCAATATTTTTTTGTTCAACGATGACGTCAACAACTACCAAAAGATATATTTTAAAATATTTATTCATATATTGTCTGAGAAAATTAAGATTTCTTCCCACAATCTTTTGATATGCTGCAAATATTTTTTAACCAATTTGCGGTATGGAATGACCTTTATTGGACGATTGACTCATGGCACTGTCAATTAGGTGAAATGAAGAATATTTGATTTCTTGTATCTTCAAGCTTGTACGCTTTACAAAACCCGTTGCAAGAAATTCGAGAAGCATTAGAAAATAGTCATGTAATGACAAGTTTTGCTGCATGTGCTTACGTCTAATATGGATGTAGAACAATTACTTATTCTGTTTAAAGCGTTGATAATATTCATCGAATTTCATGGTACATTTTCAGAAATTTTTGATACAAAAATGATTAAATTGCTAACTTTGCTTACTTGCAATGTTTACAACGGTATTTTGAGCTGGCAAGTTTTGCGAATGTAAATGGCATTACGAAAGCTAACTGTTTCGGTGGTTTCGAATAATGCATTTACCATGGAAACATCAAAAGGCAATTTTGTTTGTTGTTGTTTTTTCGATGGTCTCAAATTTTTATTTTTACGATTCATCGATTAAATTTCGATTCATTGATTAAACGACTTCAAACACGATAAACAATTATTTTGCTTACATTTTCAAGTTTTTGAAAAGTTTAATACGTACTGCTTAATTATACAATTGACATTAAGTCCAGTAATTGAGCACTGTAATTCGGCGCTTACCTGTATGTTGCAAAAATCTTTAGGTGTTCAATAACATCAGCTCTGGCATAAACAATGTTTCCAAAAATAGTTTAATCAAAAAGCAGACGGATGATCGCAATATCTCATTGCACAATGCAAAAGTACCATTTGAGGGGCAAATTTGTATTTTGTATGTCTACAGCTATACTGCAATACTGTAGCAGCCACACTTGCTGCAATTACGCAGGTATGCTAATGCATAACGACTTGATTTTTTACCATTTGCAAATATGTCACAATCTATCTCATGTTTTTATGCAGAAGAGTTATTTCTGCAAAAAAATTAAGACACAAAAAATTATATCATCCAGAAAAGAAATTTGTGTACAATATAAATGAGCATAATCAAACCGTTTTAAAATCAATGCAGAATGACAGTTTTTTTGTTTAACCAAATGTTTGTTTTTTTCTGTTTTTTTTTTTTTTTTTGGCATCTGCTAAAACATTAGTTTAACGCAATTCCACCATATTTGCAACAAAATACAGGAGTAGACACTCAAAATGCAAAAACGTGCTGAGCCAACATTGAGTGAATGGCAATTTTCTACAATCCACAATTATGCGACTAACACAAGTACGATACTATCACAAAGCATCGATAGGGCCAAATACAATGAAAATGAATGCGCTACCGCTGCTTGAGCGCTCTAACGTCGCCACATAGTCGGGGCGTCGAAGCTCAAACAAGAGCCTAATCTCAAAAAATATATACAAAAAAGCCGTATTGCTTTTTTCATGTTTGACAATTGTATGTGTGTACGTTCTAACATTTGCCGCAAAGTCAGGGCGAGAAAGCTCAAAAAAGACCCGAGCTTCAAAAGAACTATAAAAAAGCCAATTTTGCGATGTATCATTCCCTAAAAAAGTTTCAAGCATAATCTCTTTGGGTTACGTCACACTGACGTAATTTTCTGTCATAATACGCGGAGATAATATGACACCACATGAGCTCACGCGCGTTAATATTTTCAATGTCAGAGCCGTTGCAAATCTTAAATGCTTGATGCGAGAGATTTTTACGGTGATGGAGATGTCGTGGTTTTACTATAACAACTATACACCAGTAATTTTGTGTAATCTTAAGTGATCGCGTGTAGCCAGTAAAAGACCATAGAAAGTGGGCCTATAACAAATTATGGACCTGCAAGCATGTTCGTCTACAGTGAATGTTTCTTCAGATATACATGCAAGCAAGTTCGTCTTCAGTGAATACATATCCGCAAGCAAGTTCGTCTACAATGAATATTTGTTCTGAAGAAACATTCACTGTAGACGAACCTGTTTGCAGGTCCATAATTTGTTATAATGAAAATACTGCCATTTTTTAGAAATGACTTAAGATATATTTCTGAATGTGTCGGTTATAAGTGATGTTGATTTTTTGGTAGTTTTCGGAGATTCTTCAGATTTGTTTTTCAATAAGTTGTTTTCTTCGAAAACGTGATAGTTTCTAGTCGTCACGAAATATTTTTCCACAAATCATTTTGTCTTCTTGAAAGTTGATGAGAAATTCTTTCTTTACGGTGGTCTGGTACACCAAGGCACCTTCTAGCTCCAAATATATATTTATAGCAATTTTCTAAGTGCCTGGACATGGTTCTGCATTTTACTGGCTCACTTAATGAATCGAGTAGACAAAATCTTAATGTCATTTGCATAGTTCCACCCAAATGCATGGTATTTCTTTTAATATTTCAAGTAGTTTTAGTAACGACTGACTGTCTGTTGGCGATGATTTTCTAGTCAAAATCGCAGGTAATTAATGAGTATGTCGCAAGCACACCAAAACAAAGACGCCGACCTACACTACCGACTTTTGAAAAGTTTTTTCGAGGTATTCATTTGAGATAACAAAGTCAATGTATTTTTTCTGATAAACTCAGTCAGATGCTTCGATAACTGTAATGTTGTTTTTATTTTTGTTGAAGAAGCTACCCTGTGTTACATGGTTTTCAAAAAAAACTGTGAATGTATTAAAATGAACTGCACCTGTATGAATGTGAAAGAGAGGCTGATAATGTCTCAAATTCGTCTATCAGCGTCGAAAACCACATATTTTGAAGAACAGACCTCTTGAAAACAAATTGTAGTCATCATTAATGCGGAATGGCTTTCCTGTAAAAGAATAAAAAGTTAGTCTTTTAAAAGTTGATCTTTTTTCAAATTTTTGTAGTTAAATTAACAATCGCAAAAGGATGAAACGTTAAAATTTTTAACAGTAAGTCTTTAATCTAACTTTCAGTATTTAAGTTCTATTTCCTTTTAATATGACAGATGTATACTGTAACTCAAAGAAAATCATGCATAAGTTCCATATATGGATACTTGTTATATAATAACTAGCAGAGTATTCGTTGGATATCAAAATTTGCAGAATTATGATTAGCGTAAAAAGAAGGAAAAAGAATTCCAAAGGTTACTTGCAGGGTCTAAAGTTTTGCTGCATTGCTCCAGAAATCGTTATCCCATATTAGGATACTATTTCGATTCTTCGCTCTTATTGGTCTGAAATATTTCGAGTTCATTTAATTTACCTGATGCTTTTTAATTGGCAAAATAATGAATACGTTTTAACGATGTTTCATTCATAGGGCAAGTTTTTGCAACTTTTGCAACTTTTTTTACAGCTTTCGACAGCTTCCAAAACACTCAGACTCTACGTAGTTTAGTGTTTTAAGTTGTTTCCATAAATTTTATTTTGCAACTTTTTACTACTTTTTTCAATTTTACGTGCAACTTTTTATTGCAACTTTAGGCTATTGAATTTTTTTGCAAAATGTAAAAGTGAAAATGTGATTTGAAAATTATGCTTTGAAGCTAGTACAGAATTTTAGTTAAACTGTAGTATTTTCTTTGAATTGTATAACAACGAGTTTTGTGACGGATGGGCTATGTTTCAATGTTATTTACGATGCAACAGTTGGTTTGTATTATTTAAGTTCAGCTACAATCCGTGAAGTTTTAGTACCATTGTGTCAGAATCAGGGTTGCTCGTTGTTCATAACTTCGTTGTGTATAGCCCATTAGCCCTAAATCCAACTTTTTACCACAACTTTCTTTAAAAATAAATGCAACTTTTCTTAATTATTTAATTTCTCTGTATCGTCATTTTCTGTTATTTTCTCTGCATCGTCATTTAAGTATGGCTGGTGTTAGATCATTATTAGGCCTATTATTGCTACTGGTAACTTGGCTTGAGCTCACTGATTGTCAATTATTTTATTTACTGACCTATCTTTTGGTTTTTATGCTTGTCTGTTTGGCTAATTGTTAAATTGTGAAATTTAAAAGCTTAAAATGTGTATATATAATTAAAATGCTTGGATTATCAATTGGAATTTCGGACTTGCTACATTTCCATCAAATGGATTGTTGATTTCCTCGATAGTCTTGCTTGATTTCTGCCGTGGCATTTCTGTGCTGGATCGGTTTGTTATTATTATTATTTAAAAACAAATGCAACTTTTTCAGAATTTTAGTGCTACAAAAACTTGCCCTATTCATTAAGCATGTCATTTATCATTTTACACAGAGTATTATCATCTGTCAATACGTTTCTTTACTTCGATTAGCTTATCTTTTTGCGAACAAAAACACGCACCTTACCTAAAATTGGTTAAGATTTTTTTATTATTTTTATTTTTAGTTGCATTTTTGCATTTTCAATTAGTGAACAAACAGTATCAGAATTTGTATAGGTTAGTGGTATCACAATATGGTTAGTGTCATTTACCTATCTGATCTATCCAGGTTTAATCTATTTATCCTATCTACCCCCTTGAATTAATTTTTCAGAACAAATTACTGTATTTTCTAAAACCACCAATAAAGGTCACGGCCATCTCAATCAAGGACGTAGTCAAAGGAAAGCTTTGGTTGGTCAAATCACAATGTGTCAAAGATTACAGAGATTGCAGTATTTATTCAAATGTTTTAAACATCTAAAGAGTTAGGCTTCATCAAAATGCGGGGAAATTTTTCCGGTGTCCTCCTCTCCCCCGTCTACGCCACTCACCCAAATGTAAACCAAGTTCACAACCTACTAACAGTACATAAAAAGTCACTACTTTTATTTGACTCAGGTTAGAACTGGTGATAAAACTAGGTCTCCGCAAGTCTGCATTTTGAGGACATGTGGTCGAAAGAAACAGAGAATTTATTGTACACTTAGTCTCTGGTTAATTCAATTGCGGAAATTGACAGAACGAACAAAATGTTAAATCAAAGAAGAGTGTATTCATTTGTCGTTTCGAAGTTTTCATTGAACTAATATAAACTTAAAACATTGAGCACGAAAGAGATTTGAAGTGTAAAGCTATAGAAGGGAAAGAATACCACTTTAAAATGACGTCATGAACGCATGCTACTGGGATGTAAATCAGTGCCATCATGTATAATTCCATTGCTCTATCCGTTAACTTTCACTGAATCGTGAGTTTGTTTTTAAAGGCAATCAAGAAATAACGATTTGTTTTTCCGGCCCTTAAAAAGTGGAAGAGTATCAAAGCGTGGTTAATGCTTACGTAAGGTGATACAATAATTGTTATTGTAATTTCATAGCGCAATTTACAGAATTTTTTGCATTTATCATCTTCGAGAAAGTCTGGCTTCCTATGAGAATTGCGTCGGCTGGATGTCTACGTCCTATCACGGCTAAGACTGTTTAGGAGACTAAATTCAAGAAATCAATTAACTTTTCAATATCTTTCTTTCCCTGCGTTACTTTTACAAACTTGGTTCAGTTTTGCTTAGACTTCGTGCTTCAGACATTATAAATGCTAAACAATGACATAATGAAATAAACACAATTATACGAGCAAGAAGTAAACATATACACAACATTTTCTTGCTCTCTCGAAAGAACAACAAAGTTGCATGTGCTCATGCTACAATTTCTTACTGCATCGAAATTTTCTAACGAAGGTTGCTGTCTGCAAATTTGATACTCGAGCAAGACAATTATACTAAATCTGCGTAAATATTTTTTATTTAAATACCCTGGTTGATTGAATCGATAGAAAATGCAAAACCTCCAAAACAAATACATGAGCTGAGTTTGAAAAGGTAATATGATCGCCCAAGTTGGTATGAACTTTCGGCGACAAAAGTTAATTCGAAGTAATCTACATAAATGTGGCAATCAATTTTATACGAAAAATATTCTGATAAAGAAATCATTAAATCAATATTAAAAAATCAAAGCATTTAAATGTTGCAAATTTGATCATTTGCGAGTTTTACGAAAAATGTTCACTTTAGCTCAACGAGTCATGCCAATATATTTGGCACTCATGCAAACATATGGCCGAAATGTTAACAGAGCTGAATTTTATCACACCAAAATTAGTGACCGTTTTTGTGTTGCCATCAAAGGTTAGGTCAAAAATACAAAGAAAAAACATGCAAATGTCGGTATGGAAAAAAAATTAAAGAAACCTATTACTTGCTTTTTGTCGCAACCTACAACGATCTGTTTTTCATGAGTGCAAAGTACAACAACGCCAATATCGTTTACATTGTACATGAACATAAGATGTAAAGATACCCAAGATAAAACAAAAACTTGTAACAATTATGAATTAAAACTTCCTACAAATTTGCGACAAAAAAGTGATAAAATTCCTTTTTTTGCCAAGAAACCAAAGCGCTTCTCATTCTGACACAGTCTACTTCGACTCTACAGTACATTCATGTTTAGTTACGAGTTTGTCGCTAATTTAACTAAATTAAAGCGCCCATAAAATCATGAAAGTTAAATCGCTCCGCCTAACAGAAATCCTTGTTCCGTCTCTACAAGTGGGTCCTTTTTTTAGACATGAGTAAACATGAAAGTTGGGTTTGCAAAAGCGGATCCACGAACACAGTTCATGTAATTCATAGGAGTAGCTTGCAATTTACTAATAATGTCACACTCTTCAACTCAGATGGCCGCGTATCTAAGAAAGCAGAAGTGTTTCTTCTTCAGTATAATAATCATTTCTGGTCACCACCCTTATTTTAATGTTAACCTTTTAATCTACAATGTACGGAAATATCTTGTTGAAAATTACAGTACATACCTCACGCTACAAAGGTTATCCCTGATGTGTTATTTTGCTAAGGAGAGTTTCGACATTACGTTGCTAATTCATACCTTGGTGAAAATAAGCTGCAGTAAGTGTTGTCAATTCAATATCTGCTGACAAACCGCTCTACATACGCCTAGTCATTTTTTTAAAAACCATACAAGAATTATGTAATTTTTATGTCCAAATATTCAATTGAATTTTTACCATAAGATCTTTTTTAATCATTACTTTTTACAGTCAAAACTTTCGTAAAAAGAAAAAGTACGTTGCAAAAAGTTGCTAGTCTCTTTTCAATTTAAAAAATAAGAAAGCCATGCATCATGATGTTACTTACCTATTACACAAGATAAATCCCATAAGCCTTTTAAAGGCAACGCACTTATTGCATTACAAAACCTCTCCTTGTTATTGCAAAATTGCTGTGTTATAGGCTTATGAATAAATGCGAATATTGATGCTGTTATACTGCATTAGATTTTGATTTTCGACTAAAAATTAGAGTGTTTTTCGCTGAGATACTTACAACGTCATTGGATATTACCGGTAGTGATTTGCAAATTCACAAGCATATGCACATTTATGATCGACTACATTCAGTGCTCATGTTTATTATTTATAAGGACAGTTATACTGTTGTTTTCTTAATCAATTTTTTGGTGAATGAGACGATACGTTTGTCTATCTGTCTCGCTGTTATTTCAAAATTGTGGAAAAAAAACGGTAACATTTTATTCGATTTCTCCTGTATACTTGTACCACACAAGAAGAACAAAAAATGATTTATTGCAAGGTTAGATTTAGGACCTCCTGAAATGCGCTATTCGAGAACAGTTACATGTATTTAATGATACTGTATTTGTCTTTTGTATGGAAAAATTTACAAGTTTTAAAGTTCAGGAAAATTTATATGACCTAAATGGTTCACTACGAAAATTGAAAAGTGGTCCCTTTATACCAAGTATACAAATTTGAGTGAATATTGTGTTTGATTCCAAGTAATTTGGTAAATTACATACACTACATACTATTCGCTCCAATTTTTGATATTTGAAATTTGATAACTTCGCACCAATGCGTACAGGTAATTTTTAAATGAAAGTCAGAGTATAATTGTCATGGAAGTATTATAAGACGATGTTAAATACTAAACAAACACAAACGTTGTTATCAGTTGTCAAAACAATGATACAATTATTTTATATCCTTCACATTAATCGAATTTTTGGCCCACAATAAGTTAGAATGATAAAAAAAAGTGGTAAAACCCCTTTTCTCTTACGTACTAGCTGTCATCATGAACGATGATTCTGGTTATAAGATAATTATTACGCATTGTTTCAAACTACGTTTTGTAAAGCCACAAAATTAACTTGAGGATAACTTTAACGATATAGAAATAGAACTAATGAAACATTTACGTCTTTACCAAAAACAAACGCGTTTTTATTGCATGTTTTTATCTTTGTGGTTTGTGCATATTGCGTATTAATAAGTTACATTTTTTCCGGTGTATACGTACAGCCAGTTAAGCGTATTAATCGTAACATCGCGCTATCACGTAATGACTAACCTATTCAAATCCGTTTTATTTCTGTGAATACTTGAACATTCGTGAATTGACAATATTTTATTTCCGCTTCTTGTTGTTAAGTCATAATGCCCCACTGTTGGTCAATACAAAGCTCTTCCTTCATTCATTTTTTACAACAATATACATCTGAACATTTTTCACCTTTGCAGTATTTGAAATGCACCCACAACACCTTGTTAGCTCAGATCAAGTGCTGAAAAAAAAAAAAAAAAAAAAAGAAAACACCAGTATAAAAATCTTTTACTATGTAAAGCTTAGCTTGTCCGTTTTCTATTTTTACAAGATCTATCAAAACCATTGCACTTTTGAAATTATCTAATCCAGTTTTTGATGAGAGACCTGTCACCTAAACACATTGCATTTTGCGTAATAGGAAGTCATTTTGCAAAATAAATAATTTTCATTGATATCCTATCACTTACAAGCCGGTGTAAATCAACTCAATAAACTACATTAACTTCAAAATTTAATAACATCACTAAAGTATGAAACCGTGTATGGGTGAAATGGAAGTGCGTTTAATTGTGTGTTTATCATTTTAATTTCTTGATGATGGTGTGATTTTTTTTGGTGCAATGTTGGGGAGCAGCAATAGCAATTAGCAACATACTATTAATAACTATGCAGACTCTACTTGGCGTTTAGAACGTGATAAATTACAAGACATCAATTTGCCATTTGACATGATCGCTTGATTAAGATGCCGAGATTGGAATGCTAAGGCCAAATTGTTAATTAACGTCGAAAATCGTTACTAACGATCCCCTAATTTCAGAACCCGCACTTCGTTAATGTATTTCTGATAATTAAGGGTTTGCAACTCCTTCCACGAACGCAGTTTGCATTCAAAAAATAACTATGACACTGAACAACAACACGCCCAATAACAAGACCGCCTTTAGGCCTATCTCAATATCCTAGCTAGCGTTAAAGTACTTTTATGTTTTTGTTGTATCCAATACGTTTTTTGTTGGAGTTGTCTTTTAATCAATTATTTTTTACTTCATGTAATAAAATCAGAATCGGCAAGTGCGAAAACAAAATTCAATATACAGTAGCATAAGCAATTATATAGCGTAAGCTATTTGCTTCAAGTGATGACTGTTGGCTTCATATCAGACGACATTAAAGCAGCTTTTTAAGGGACGTGTCAAGTGCCCAAAATATAAAAGCTGTTTTCTTTACTTCTATGCCATTTTAAGGGCCCAATTTTTATTTTTGGGAACCCGAACGGGGCCCTAATACCCCCTAAAACTCTGAATAAACGAATACCTAAACTCATAGGCGTGGCTGCGGTGCAACAGTTTTTTTTTTATGAAGAGATTTATGTTATTTATAGAATCAATCAACTACTCCCGCATCTTAATTATCTCAGCAACTTCAGCATGCAAGTGCTCTTACAAAAGGTTCGTGGTTGCAGTAAACGATTTTCGTCCTTTCTTGCAAAATAAAGGAAAAACAACTCATTATCGAAGGAAGGAAGTCACCTTAACTAAAAGATCATAACGGTACCTAAAACAGAATAATCCGTATCAAATTAGTTTATTACTGTTTTGCCAATTCCTGATGTCATTAGTTATTTATGTCACAAATGGCGTAAGCAATCTTTTAACACGTGCGTCAATATGAAACTAATCTTTCGACATCTTTAGAAAGCATCATGCAAAAACACATGGCAATGCTGCAAAACATATTTACAAATTGATGTTTGCATTCGAGAAAATGCATTGCAATATAAAATCAACAGATTTTGCTAAAAACTTGTTTAAATTTACTGGCTGTAAAGCCAAGCTATCACGAATGCTATACTTATGCTAAAACCGATACTTTCGTTATGCAAAAATATCGTACTTTGCCCAAGCGACATCCCTACCCAACCGTGAACTCTTGCAAACTGTTTTCTTATAGGTTGTTAATATTTGAATAATGTCATGTGTTTAACATTTGCGTGCCAACGGTGAGAGGCAGTGAGAAGCTCCTGTCGCGTAAAGGTCTGAAGTTTAAGTCTGCGCAGTTGTGTTATGAAACATAACCATCCCCATTAAATGGCGGAAAAGTTGATTATGGCTTGCGTCATATAAAACACGACTTGTTGTTTTGATATAATAACACTTCGAAGTTTCGTTAATTTTCTAGGAAATCAAACGCTTAAACGAAGCACTTTTATAACAATTTGACCATACTGGCCTTCGCAAATACAAAAATTAATAGAAAACATGTAGCAAGGCCAGAGCAACATTGCTTTAACATGACCTTAAGCCTTCAAAAACTTAATACAAATGTAATTTGTTGGTAAACACCAACACATGCTCTGCTTAATGATCAGTTAATGAACTGCTTAATGCTTAATGAACTGCTTAATGATCAGTTAAAGTTTTGGGGGCAACGCTCTTTTTCTTCCAGCGGTCACGCGTTCCCTTCAATACTATAACCGTCCTTCCATCCATCCTCCAAATTTAAGCGTTCACAAACATGCAGTTGACAGAAAGCATCGTGTTCGAACGTTTTTCCATAACTATCTTTGAAATAATACAGGAATCAATGACATACTGTAATGCTGCAGGATTTCAAATAATAGGTATACACGAGTCAATGACGTAATGCTATAGGATTTCATCCAAAACTTGTTGAGTTAATTAAATTCCAAGTGTTTATCTCGTTAGTCTTAATCAACATACTGACATAAAATAAAAAATACAAAAACTAAAGCAATAATTGAACTAAGTAATATTTGAAAACTTTGTTGATATTTGTTATAAATATCGTCATTCAATGATTATTTCTATTTCTATTGCTCTTTAACCTTCTGTTAATGATGTTACGCGATAATCAGATATTGTTGACTTGCAACTATGATTGGCATGCATGAACACAGCAAAATGCAGTCTGATTGGCTGAGGATATTTAAAATGGAAGTGGGTGTTCAGAATCTTGTAAATTGCAAAAGGAAAAAATATTCACCTTATCAATTGCCATTTGTTCTCCTTATGTTTGGTAATACGAGACTTACAGTATATAATCCTAGCAGTGTTTGCAAAGAAGTGTTTGCCACAAACTCAATTTTCCAAGTTTGTGTTTTTTTTGTTCATCTCTGCAAAACTTTTTGTGGTTCATCACTATATTGTCAATATTTTGACTCCAACGTTTCAAAATGACTTTTTGAAGATAATTTGCTATACTATAGGCAAAATGCGTAGCAACACAGTGACAAAAGTAGAAACGCTGAAGCAAAACTTGTAAAATTAATAGCGCAAAAAATAGCGACAAAAGAATATTGATCAAATGTAACAACGATTTTCAGAGTTCGGTATCATAGTTTACATCTTTAGAAATGTTTTTTGGCAATTTTTGGTTTCTGCAGTATGACAGCTTTGAAGAATGAAATGAAAAAACTTTTGTGAAAACAGACGCTTCCGTTCGTACCTTGTGTCATATTGACATTTAGTTACTAATTTTAAGGAACTAATCATTAGCAAAATTTATTTGGAAAGTTTGGAATGTAATGTGACGGTTATGTGCCGGCCACACTCTGCTATGTTACGACATGATATCAAGCAAAAACCACTTGAGTATCATCAGTACTGACAGCTTTTTTTTATTTTTACTTTTTTGAAAGAATGTATCTGACATTATTTATGTTAACTCATGAGGTGATGGGTCCTAATAAAGTAAATGTCAATGACTGTATTATACAGCAAAAAGTAGGGTGAAGAGCTTGCAGCAATGTGCTCTATCATGACTTTCTCATGTTTGGAAACATCGTAAAGATTGCTTTCAGTTTATGCTACGCTGTGGCTTCTCAAAACCACAGTGTTATTGCATTGTTTTATGAGAATTGATCAATTCAGAGCCGGCGCCAGACCAGTCGACTTAGGGAGGCCAAGCGTTTAGCAGGGGGGCCAAAGTTTGAAATTAAGCACAAAAATCGCTGTCTTCAAAAGAGTGAGCTTGTTAATTGGGGGGGGGGGCAAGCATGTCGATTGGGGAGGCAGGCCCCCCTGGCCCCCCTTGGAGCCGGCCCTGGATCAATCTATGACAGTATTTAGATTTCCGGTGTAAAATCTGGAGGTTACCTAAAAGAATGCCGAACTGCAACACACACCTCTTTTGCGTATTACACAGACAAGAGTAGTAAGTGTATCTTTAAGGAGAGGGGTCCCATAAATTGAAAAAGCAGAAAGCTACATTAGCATGAGGTTCATGTTAAATGGTATATCGATGCTGGGCTCTATAAAACATCGACAAATCAATGAATACGCTGAGATAAGGTTGCTGTAGAAGCAGAAGGTGTAGCCAACAAGCCGTGTACAATTGTTTTGTCAAGATAACCAATTTTCACCGCGAAAGTTTTAAATGATACAAAAAGTTAAGGCTATGCCAAATGCATTTTGGCAATAAAAAATGTGTGACTATTTGCTTCTGCCAACGAGCAAGAAACGGAAACAAATAAGGCTTTAATGGAACAACAACAAGCATTCCTTATGAGGTGGCGGCGTTGTCAAATAGGCAGGATCAAGATTGCTTGGTCATGTGATTTCGGTTGGGATAGATAGTATTCATCAGAAGGTTTCTCGTGTTTTAAGTAGAATTCTTATAACATCATACTTTTCTTATAACAGTGAAAGGTCGAGGCAGCATTTATCTATCTTTTATAATGCGTTTTTTTGCGGTAACGTATTGCTATGACGTAGAACAGAATGATGTAACTACGCGACTAGCAACAGCAAGTACACGAACAGTTTGTTCAAAGGTCTATACTCTAATAGCATAGGATGAAGATTCAAAAACATATTTTTCCACCAAAAGCTAGTTAAGTATAAATCTCCGTATAAAGTTAAAAGTATAGTAGAAGTACATTAATTAATGTTCTCATTTACTGAAAAAGTTATTTCTGCTGCACTCGCGGTTTTGTTTAAGGACGCAAAATTTCCAGTGCTTATAAGGCATCGGCGAAACAATTTATCAAAAATTTCATTTGTCTGCGGTACTACATCGTTTTGGTAATTTTTTTCGTCCATCACAGTGCTACCGTATGTCGACAACTTTCGGCTAAACGAGGAAACGAGTAGAGTGCCGATGAATAGCCTGAGAACTCTTTCGTAACCAAGTTTCCCGAATATGATACAGAAATCTGTCGTACAATTAACGTACTGTCTCCAGATTCTTTGGTTCACTTAAACGATTCACGTTTTATTGCTTTTAGGCTAATGCAGTATCAGTGTCTAAAATGATTTTGCTCGAACAATACAAGTTTAATTCAGAAGGCAATTTCAACCAATTTGCTCTGAGATTCATTACATTTGGCAAAGCAAACAACCAGGAAATATTTTAACCACCCCACGCTTATATTATTTTGGACTATCAGCTAGAACGATAAGAAGATGACTGCGAATCTTTAAAAATTTAACTGATTGGAATTCGAGGTCAAAGTTTCCCGCAACAATGCGAACGCTCCAAAGGACTCACTGAGTCATTGGCATCCTTTCCTGAATTGCTTAGCTTACATATAATTAAGTCCTAATTGTTACGTAACGATTTTTAGATATGAATGGGACTGAACATGCTGAGTAAGATATAGCTGATTTGGGTATATTTTCATTCAGTAAGTTGTACAGTATTTTAGGCGTGTTCCAAGTCTGGCGACGCGACAGCCGAAGTAGTATTATCTCTGCTTCACTAAAACGAGAAAGGCCTTTCTTCCTCAACGTAATAAAAACATGATTTCACAAGCAAATTATCAAGTTTTATATGAGATAAGCAAAGATAAACACCATTATATGCTTTATGCTATTTTATTTAAAAATAATCTGCTTGTATTGTGCTACGAAGAAACTTGATTTTCAAGACGTCTTTATGCATTGTTTTTAACGTAATTGCACTGCGAGCTTCAGACTCACATTTGACATTACGCATGCGAAAGATGAGTTATCCACGAAGCCAACAATTTTTACTTTCCTATGTTTACAAAAACAGGTTCCCTTTCCACCAAATTAGATGCTTTTCCTAACAAAACTTCCTTTTTTGTTAAAAAAAGCTTAAAGTTTTTTCAGGGATAGCATAAAGTTTTCTTGGGGAAACTTCTGCCGAGAAATTTTCTGATATAAAACTTTTTATTTTGTATTACTACGATGTCATCAATTATGAAGGCCGTTTTGAGGAGGAATAACGGAGAATGTAGAGTAACTTTTGAAAGTCTTTTTTTTTGGACCGCGGGAGAATTTTGCAAATCTTTTTTTGGAACACGCAAGTTCAGATTTCGGTTTGCGCAAATAAGTTGCTGAAAACTGGAAAGACTACGGATGAGTACGGACTGCCAAACGATGAATCCAAAGTTCAAACAACGCCTCAGACATCTACAACTTCTGAAGGTTTGCTTCGGATAGTAGTAAAAGCATTTTGCATGTAAAATAAAACATCATGCATGTTCTTAAGAACGTTTATTATGTTTAAAATGCTTTACATAAAGACATTTGCGTTATACAGAGTTTTTCATTATCTGGTCTAGTTTTAGCACCATTTGCTGTATTAAATAGATCTAGGAGCTAAAGGTATAGATATGTCACAATACAGTACTGTATCTTTGCTTCATACACTTAATTGAATCGAACTGGGATCATTGTTAGTCGATCTGAATTAAACACATAAACTCTGGCATCTCAGCAGATGCTTTATAGCTTCACAGTATGCCCGCTATGGAGTTACCCTTCAATGTAAGCAAATCGCACATCATCGTAGAGTAAGAGTTGTGGGTGATATAAATAATTGGCTGATTTCACAATAGATGTCGACATAGGGTAGATAGTCCTTATATCGAAGTCAGACTTCTTGATACTTTAATAACACCAGTCACCAATCCCCTTGTAAGCAAAACACTTGCATAACAGTGCATGGTTGTCACAATTGCTTTAAATTTTTGCAATTTAAGTGCTGTTTATGCGGGCCACTGTTTCTCACGCGATGGTAGCACTGCACGTGGTTTTCTTCACCAATTCCTGTTTAAAATATGCGAGTTCTCGTTTTCAAAATGCTAGGATGGGTGTTGCAGTATTTCTAGAATACGTTCCAGCTTTTATGAGTAAAAAGAATTTCTACTTTAACACGTCATTTTGTGACCCAAAATAAACGGGATGTTCTAATTTTGGCAATTTATTTTGTTTTTATTCCGAAAGCATGTTGCGTAATGTTCCTCTTCATGAGTTTTTATAGGTTGCTTGATTCTTCCACGACGGATAAATCGCAATTCATTGTTTGCAGGGCATATTTTCGGTAATATTACTGTAAAAAATTGTGTTCAACCTAATTGACAGCGAAATTATGAAACTTTTTTTTGTTAAATCATGAGTCTGTCGAAATTACTAGATGTTAGAACAAGTTTTTCAGCTAAGATCGGTTATTCGATATTTCCTGGACTTTAATTCTTTGCAGCGGGTCATACTTTTGAGTCTGCAATTAGTTTCAGCCTTTAGCTGCGACAATGTCATCACTCTATGAGTAAACGCCTATTGACGCACGTGGTAGACTTGTGAAGCACAACAAAGCTGACTAAATAAGAACAAAATATCGAAACGAAATAAGCAAATTATACTTGTTTAAAATTTTATATCCTCTTCATGTCTTTGACGTCGTAGTTTAACATTAAAAGTTTATTTTTACATTTATGCTTGATTGACATTGTCGTTTTTGCAACGCTTTGTTACTTTATATGCTGAGGTTGGAAGTTATCGCTTTGGAACAGCAGTCAATCCACTTTTTTGGTAATCACTGCATTCCATAAAACTGCGCCCATACCGAAAGTCAGCATATTATGACCTGATTTAACTTATTTTATATGACCAATTTTTGTTCTGTATGATCCGAATCTGAAGGTTGATTTGGGGACAAAAAAACTGAACAAAAAAGTACATTTGACAAGCAATTTACTGTTTAGAAACTGTACAGTGTATGGGGTTTTATTTGGTGAATAAATTAATAGAGGCAAAATTACGAAGCAGACTGCCTCGTGCAATCACAGTTTCAGAGTTCTTCTTCAAATAATATGATCTCGCTATTGGGTTTTATTTGTTAAATTAGTTGGTTAGGTATACGATATACTATTCCATTCTCTTGTATTTAGCATTTGGGGAACCTTTTGTTAGAGTGCGCGGAACTGTCTACCAGGCTTTGGGGAACTATAATTTAAAGATAGATTTTTGGGAAACTCATTGCATCATTCTTCAAATTATCCAAAATTTTTCGAAATGAGACTGAAAGAAGAAAAAAAGCATGGTTTTGCGATAATTATTTTTGATAAGCAGATTTTCAACCAGCTACTAAAGGAGAAGAAAAAAGAAAATAACCAAAACATAATGGCTATTTCTGAGTTGGCAATATTTTTTTATCATCTCGACCAAAGCATACAGCATGCCTTTTTCTGAGAAGTCATCCTCAAATAAGCAAAACACCGAAGAGGGGAAAAAGCGAACCCAATGTTTGAATCTTTGATTTGCCCTGACTCGGAATCAAGCTACTAATCTAGTTTAAAAAGAGAGACGCTTATATGATTAGGTCTATTCATGAAAAAAATCTAACTTTTCATCAAGTAAAGCTTTGTTGCGTGACGTAAAAATCAGCCAGAAGATTTCGGTATACGTATCGCTAAACCCATTTTTTGGTCTCTTCGAACGGGGCTCGCTGAGTGCTTTTACATTACTTTTACATTAAGTCGGCAGCGTGGCGCAGTGGTTTGTAGCGTCGTTGTTATGACGACCATGATCGCAAGGTTAATGGTTCAACACCTAACCTAATCTCGTTGTTGCGTCCATGGATAAGATGCTTCACGATGATTATATCTGCTTGGTGGAATCTGGCAAGCTGCAAATTAAAGAAGTCAGAACAGAAGCAAAATTCAATCGTAAAACGCGGAAACAAAGGCAACTTCTAAGCAAATCTGGATTCGTCGTATGTATAGCGTCTCCGCCTCTTTCTCGTAATGGGGGGATAAAGATAAAGAAATCAATCAGTCATTAGGAAAAGAATGCGAATCACTTTTGAGATGGTTTATCTGTGGAAATAAATAGATTTATGATAATAGTAGCAGACGTACTTTGTTCAAGAAAAATCTTCCGCTTCTTAAGCGTGTAATTAAGTTACAAATTTGATACGAAACTAGACGTGAAAGCGCCAGTAGTTCGCTTCTTAACTCACATAGCCTATTTCATTAAGAAAGTGATGATGTAAAGGGGGTGTATGGTTTTGACTCAGTCCTTCAGCAAAATCAAACACAGTCGTATCTAGCTCTTTCACTGCCATTTCTCCGAGCTTAAAACGAAAAACTTAAACAGAATTTCGCATTCAAACAAAAACGCATTTTGTGTTTAAAATGAAAACGTTTTTATAGAGCCATTTAACGATCGTTGTTTTATTATGTTTTATCATTATCATCAGTTAAAACTTTCTTGATTATTACATCGTTTTTATCGAAGTTATGATCAGTGATGTAGTAAGGCCAGAGACGTTAGGGTCGAGGCCAAGGACTTCAAATTTTTGTCCAAGCCAAGGACACACAAGCCGAGGCCAAGACCAAGGACATGTAAACCAAGGCCATAAAAAACAACAGAACAAGGACGTTTTTGCATATGACCGAGAACAGGATGAAATTGTAAAATGTTGTGCGTCATTTAGTCAGGGGTGCAAATCTATGTTAAGCATTTGGAGGGGGATGATTTAGCAGAATTGGCCATTTTTCAATATTGGGGGGAATGACTTAGCAAAATTGACATGTCCGCAGATGCTCAATTTTTAGTCCAAAATGAAGTGAAGACCAAAAAAAAAAGATCATCACGTTCCCAGAAGCCAATTTTTAGCCCAAAATGAGATTAGGACCAAAAAAAGAAAAAAAGGTCATCACGCTCCCAGATGCCAATTCATAGCCCAAAATGAAGTGAAGACAAAAAAGGTCATCACGTTCGCTGATGCCCAGTATTGGGTAGGCTCACTACACATGAAAAGTATTGGGAGGATGCTGCATGACTATTATGGGGATGCATCCTCCCCATCCTCCTGGGATTTCCAGCCATGCGTTTAGTCATGAAATAGGTTTTTCAAACACCTTTACCTTGTTCACATGTGCGGTTTTCGGTTTTAGTAAAAACAACTTGCAAAGTTGAATTTTTGAACACCTAGACTTCTCGAGCAGAAGACAGCGTACAACCCAAAGCCTGCGAGAGCCAAGGCCAACACGGTCGAGACCAAGAACTTCGCAAACCTGTTCTTGAGGCCAAAGACATCTTCGAGGACTACATCACTGGTTATGATGACTATACAAACTATTGGCTGATAATAATAGTCGTTGGTGTTGAATGCCCACTCACTTGTTTATAGCGGGACAGTAATGTTTCGCGCTATTAGCCCTCATCAGCCGCACTCAGATATAAGGTGCACTTACCCTTCCGCATGCTTGACCTAATTCAGCCAAACATCCGGATTTAGATACCCTAAAGAAATTTAATCTTTGTGGTACGTAATGTACCACGACAGTTAAATTACCCATGTGGCCAAGGCACAACAATAAAACAAAAGTCGTCCTTCCTCGCCAGCTGAATGGAAAGTCATAACGACTTCCACGTGTTGAGACGAAGAATGTAACGTCCTCTATCACCAACAGTTGCAAAACAACTACAGCCAAAGGGTACCATAAAGCGGGACAACTTTGTTTCGGGTTACTAGTCCTCATCAGCCGCAATCAGGTCAGGAAAGACGACTTTTGTTTGTACCACACCAGTTTAATTCCCCATTCAGCAGGCAAGAAAGGACGACTTTTGTTTTATTGTTGTGCCTTGGTCACAAGGGGAATTTAACCGGCGTGGTACATCACGTAACACAAAGGTTAATTTTCTTTAGGGTATATAAATCTGGAGGGATATTTAAATGACAAAGGCCAAACATATGGAAAGGTAAGTGAACCTTATACCCGAGTGCGGATGATGAGGGCTAATAGACCGAAACAGTGCTGTCCCGCTCTGTGGTACCCTATGGCTGGAGTTGCTTAGCAACTGATGGTGATGGGGGACGCTACATTCTCCGACTCAACGCGTGGAAGTTGTTATGACTTCCCTTTCAGCAGGCCAGGAAGGACGACTTCTGTTTTATTTTCACTTTTTTTTGACGAAGTGATACTTTGCTGAACCAAATTTTGGACATCCAATACCGGTACTATGAAGAGTTGAAGTTATATAAGAGAAGCATCAGTTTGTTCTCGTTTTTAAGTGCTTTTTGACTACAGAAGCTTCTTTGCGTCTATATTTGGCTCATCGATGCAATGTTCAACATTTGCTATTAGGGCTACTTTCAATCGATAAATTTGCTACTTTTCAGCTGACTTGAGTTATCGGTAGCCTACTGTAAAATAGTGCTTTTCAATTTTTTTGACATCTTTTGCTCCAAACGCTGTTTCGAAAGCGTGGTGGAACCTTGTTTAAAAATATCGAAATAAAATAAAATCAGAAATTTTACTCTGACAATTGTCTCAATTTGCAAAATATTGAAAATGCTACTTCCGCCAAACGTTGATAGGAAAATGGTATTTGTTGTGAAGCATAGGCTTACTTAATTAAGCGCTCCAAAGCATTTACTTCTATAGGCTACATTTGAATTTCCTCATAGAAATGCGATGTCGGAATTGTTTTATCAGACTATAATTTATATTTGTAGTTTACAAGCGTTGCATTGGTAGCTTGCTCGCTAGCGTTCTCTAACCGCTAGCAGCGTTGCTACACTACTTTTTTTTTAAGCCACATAATTGAAGCTTGGGTTTTTACATGAGTAAAGTATATGCATGATAGAAGATAACCAAGCTGAGCGTCGATGCCGTGAAACCAGTTCCGGAGCCCTACTACTCACCAACCACTCAGCCAACTTCATGTGCAGTTGTACACGTTACACTACTGTACTTTTTTTTGTGATAGTAAAACTTGAAATACAAACACGACACACAAACTAAACACTATATCAAACAATTCATTCAATGTAACTGATTCCATTTTCCAAAGCGTAACGCCAAATTGTTTTTCTTTTTAGCTACTCTGATTTCTTTACTGAATTAAGCAAACTAAAATACTGTGCCGTGTTGGGTAATGATTTAGAATATTTACAACGATAAATCAAAAAAGTGCATATACAGTAAAAATAACCCGTTAACTCATTGAAATATTCCATTGCAATCTTGAAATCCAAATAGTTTATGCCGGTTTTTGAAGTTAAAATAGTGACATAATTTAATCGAAAGCCAGTCAGAAAGATCTTGCCGAAAATCGTCAACAAATTTACACTTACAAAATAAATGAATAATAGTTTCAGGATCTTTACAACAAAATACACAATGTTTATTGTCAACGATACCCATTCCATTAAATTGCACATTTGTTGCAATAGATCTCATGTTCAATCTAATTTGGAAAAATCTCAACTTTGTTTCATTTGTAGCTAAATAATTGTTTTCATATATTCTATTCCAGTCAATATTATTTGGTAAAATTTGCAATGTATCACACCATTTTTGCTGTTATTTAAGCGGTAAAATCTTTTTTTATCCTTTAAGAAAGTGTATGTTCGTTTGCTTGTTTGACCTAAAAATGCCACCTGTTCTTCTACTTTATTTTTAAACAGAACAAAATTAATTTGGGTCGTTGTCGAATTATCCAACCAAGAATTCGGAATCGCTGATATTAGCTTGATGTGTTTGATGAAACTGTTGTATTTGTTTGGTGTCAAATGAAATTTTTCCGCCGATTCATCAGATGAGTGCAAATCACCGTCAGAGTTTAGTAACTGGTAGAAATCAAATAAATCGGCATTAAAATATTCCTCAATCAACATTGGTTTGTTTTGGTATTTCACTGCTCTATTGAGCCACAAAAATTGCACGTTACACTACTTTTTTTTTTAAGCCACACAGTTGCAGCTTAAGTTTTTATGTGAGTGAAGTATATGCATCATGGAAGATGACCAAGTTGAACATCGAACCCGCGAAACCAGTTTTGCAGCCCGATGCACCAACCACTCGGCCAACTCCATGTGCATGCACGTTACACTACTACATGCGTATAGCGCCACCTGTGGACAAATATTGAAAGCAAATCCAATAAACACTATGCACTGTAGCACTCTAACTTAGGCCTACTGTGCTAATGTGCTTGCGCGTCAAAGCGATGTCTGCGTGAGTTGCCATAAAGCGATCAAGCTACTATAGAAATGAATAGCAAATAACAAGAAAAGCTTCGTTTTCTCATATAAAAACGGCAAATTTTTTGTATGAGTCAATGACTGGGTATACTGCTTAGTAAGTGCAGTGCTCGAGTTGTAAAAATACCTATGGGGGGATGGTACAACTTTTCACGCAGACGTTAGGAGGGATGGTCATTATACTTGTAAGGGAATGGTTTACGCTAAAATGTTTTATGGGGGAATGGTGTTGTTTTCCGGGAGGATGATATCTCCCTCAACCCGAGTAGAGCACTATAAATGTATGATGGAATATAAATATCATTTTAACCAAACGTATTAGCTGCGTAAGGTATATTTTTGTCAATTTTGTAGAGTTTTCTGTTTACGTAACGGCTACGTAGTCATTTTGCAACTCTAAAACGGCGACATCATTCATACAATTATAATAAATGAGTTTCAAAGTACTTGCTGAGCACACTATTTAAGCTTTATGATTCGTTTAGGTTCAGGAAAAAGTACAATCATAATAATTAAGCACTCTACAATCTGCATTGTTAGTAGCCTAATGTAATTTGTGAACAATTTAACCATACAAAACATGAAAGCGACGCTGTCTACAGTAAGGTTTTGCACGTCTTCCTCAGCAAAGCAATCTTGAAAGCAAAGTCAAGAAAAATTTCAAGTCTGAACTTGAGAGAGAGCCAAGTTACGCGCTCCTTATGGTTAAGATAACCTAACCCAATTCCAGTCTACAAATACCAGAACCACCGGCGTCAAAAGCAAATTTCAAAAAATATTTCTGACTTTAACTGTTCTTAAAATATTAATAAACAAATTTCTTTTTGTTTTACAGAACAAAATAGTTTTTATTTCAACAAAAAAGACAACGCAAAACAGCGATTTGACTATAGTCCATAGTTTACCATATGCGGATTGGATTTGATGGCAAATTTTGCCAAAACCACTTCGTTACGTTTGATTGAGCGTTACTGTGAGAAGCGTTTATTTAACTCGTACGAACTCACAGAGATGTCCGGATTTTACTTTTCAAAATCCTAATCCGATCCAAATCCGTAAGCTTAAACCCAAATCCTAATCCTAAATTTCGTGAGCACCAAGTGCAATCAGTGGCATAGCCAGGGGGGCCACCGGGGCACTGCCCCCCCTTTTTTTGACGAAATTTAATCTGAAGTGTAATTAAAACATTCTTATAAAATACCGTAAACTTTTTTTCAAAAGCTCCGTTATCTTTACCACTTTTTCATTTATGACTAATTTTTGCGCCATTTCAATTTCGATATAACATCTTCGCAAAAAGCGCTTGTTAAGCATTAATGCATCATACCAACGCAATGGGATGAAATATTTAATTTCAGAAATTACGTTGATTGAGCGTTAGTGTGAGAAGCGTCTATAAAACTGTAAGTATAGAGAAAAAGCAAAAATGTATCGCAAAAAGGCAATCGAATATGGAGAGCAAAAGGAAAGAATGTTCAATTGAAAATTATTTAAGAAGAATAAGGACTTTTTCGTTGTGTTTTGCCTGCTTAGGTCTACAGTAAATAATTAACTCCATATTAATCCGTAAAGAAAATAAATACCAATAACTTTAAGAAAAAATTGAAATACGGGAAGCAGAGCCAGCGGCAAAGCAGTTGGCTTAGGGGGGCTATGCATTTGTCGGGGGTGGAAGGGGGCAAAGTTTAAAATTAAGCACAAAAGCCGCTGTCTTTTGATTTGATTGACCAAGCATGTTGATTGGAGGGACAGGCCTCCTGCCTTCCCCTTTGGCGCCAGCCCTTATAGCGGATACGCTTACAGCAAGCCCGCTATCAAAGATGCGTAGCGAATTGTAGATGTTGCCTAGCTTTTGCATCACAAGGAAAATGTCCTTTTGTCTTTTCGACCCGTCTTCGTTTCACGTCGATTAATTCCAGTTCATTACTTTTGCTTCGATTCCGAAACGGCGTTTGGATATTGTGTCAATGTTTAATAATGAGAATCTGCAGGCGTTAAATTATCAGCTCAGATCGATGCATGCTTTCATTATGCAATAACGATTCGCAAAAGTGGGACATTACTTTAGTTAGCAGATTGGCTTGGAGAAGATGTAATGCTGATTATGTTGCGTGCATTTGAAGATCATTCGGTGTGATTATTTTGCGTTATGTTTTAGCTAGCGAGCTTACAGTAGATGATTGTGATGTTGTGTTTATTTGTTCGTTTCCGATAACGTGATTTTATTTGAACAGGGGTGCCTTGGTAAAATTCGAATTAGGAGGGCCCTGTATAATGTAAAAAAATCTATTATTTTATACCAGATGTTCTTAAACTTTTTTAGTCACGCCTCTTTCCTGTTAGTTATTTTTGCCCACGCCCCACCACCAGTGCTGAGTGAAGACTGTTCTGCCGCTTTCTGACAACAAGAAGTAACCCACATATTTTCAAAATTGATTTTTTTGCAAAAATGTCCTCTATAGACCGAAACTTAATTTTTGAACAAAAAATTTTTTAAAAAATTGGTAAGGTTTCACAGATATTCCCCCCTCAAAAGGAAGCAATCCACATCGGAAAAGATAACTTTTCTGTCAAAAAGAAGTAACCTACATGCTTCTAAATCGAAGAAACTGTTGAGTTTATTCGGTGAAATATTTTCTGACAAATAAAAGTAAGTGCCTTACTTCCTTATTTGCAGAAAAATATTCGCGGCTAAACAAAAGTATTTTTCTATGAAAAAGAAGCAAGCCACAAATTGATCATCTTCGCTATAAATACCATAAAAATAATTTATTTGTTTTTTTTTTATTATGCGTAAATATTACTCTTTGTATTATTTAGAACTTTGCATGACTCAGTTTTCAATTATTATGCTGTTGATGTATATTCTCTGATTGATATTTACAGTAGTCTATTGGCCTACAGGTACATCACTGCCTATAGACACCTCAAAAATAACGAATTAGCGATGGATACGCAATCTTTGCGTAAACCTCGAATATAGTGTTTAGCATACACCGGCGCAGCCAGGGGAGAGGATTAGGGGGACCAGTCCCCCCCTTTTTAAAGTACAGATCTAAAAAAGGTATTAAACTATGGTATCTCCGTTTAAAAAGTTTTTAGCCTGAGCATGATCAAATTGCCAGAAATGCGGAGGGAGGTGAATAATTTGGTTAATGATCAATTTAATTATAATTTTCGTACATAACCACAGGTTGTAGCAAGAACAATGCCGCTGTGTCACTAACTTGCCGTATTGTATCGCCATTACGTTGAACTGACTGCACCCAATACTTCAGACAACCAAACGCAACATATGATTAATCGCTGTTACATTCTTTCTACTTAAAGAGTGCATTAGCGCCCTGGCCCTGAAAAGTGAGCCATCAAGCCATCTACCGTGCTTACTGCTCATTTGCTCATGTCATCAGTTACACACTTGCAGAAAAGTAACAAGAGAAAAGGGGCTTGTTTGAATTAAGCCGTGGTTCGGGGTAAGGGTTTGGTTTGGGGGGTTTGAGTTAGGGTTCGGAGTTAGGCTTTAACCCCTACTAATAACTCACTAGCGCCCCTAGCGGTCCTTGTGCTCGTGATATATATTCACCAGTTATAAAAAATTAATTCTAACAAGCTCCGAAAAAAAGTGGGCTATTTTACTTCCCTTATTAATCAGTGCGCAGTGGTTAGCACTAAGAATGCTAGCCTTGCAGAGGCAAAAAAACTTCTGAATTACGATCTGACTGTGGCGCAACAATGGAATCAAATCACTCATCCTTCAATAAAAACTAATAGGCCTGGCTGAAACCTTCTTAGTAGCGGTACGATAATTCAATGAAAAAAATTGTCCCCCCCCCCCTTTTTTATTTTTCTGGCTGCGCCGGAGTTAGCATATAGCAACTATTTCTATAGTGAGTTGAAGTAAAAGCAGGTATATAGTCATTGAGCCAAGGCAAAGAGGGTAAAAATTTCTTCAAAGGGAAAGGGGCTGTTAGCGTAACCAAAAATGTGCTCAATGTACTTTGTAGACCCAGAGCTAATTAACAAATAAACAATTAGCAAAATAACCTATCAGGTTGTTTAACGCTAAGCGTTTTTCAGATGTTCTTATTCAAATGGAACTCTGGTTTTCTATACACTGAGAAAGTGCATAAGACCTAACAGAGTGCCAGCAACAGTAGATGAGCAGGCATTACACGTGAGGATAAAAGATAGCAACACAAGGCAAAACACGCCACAAAAGAAGAGGAAGAACAAGTTATGCAAAGTCACATTTGGTCTTTTCATCCTCAAATATCTCATTATCGTAGGGAATAAGCACCAAAAAGCTTGTACTTGCCACCCGATTTGACGATCTCTGAAATGTCTGCTGATTATCTTGATTCCTGCAAAAACGAAAGCGCAAGGCATGTGGGCATGCTTCTTATTTAAAGTAGATAAAGTCTATGAACGTAAGTTTTGCTCAGCTAGGAGATGAACTATGCGAAAAAATGCCAACAGCATAATGTTTATATGCAAAGTGAAAATTCGGGTGAAAGTATCAACGACTAGTCGAGCAATATTGAGATAAGGGAAAAAAACAAAAAAAAGCAACAGAAATGAAAAAATACGTTGAAAAAGAAAAAATATGTTTCAAAGAGAACTGCGACCAGTGTGTACGATACAAAAAAACCTGGAAAGCTCGCTTTGAAACGAGAGCTGCTTCAACAGCAAACAAGTACGCTGTGGGAAAAAAAACGACGAAGCATTGTTTTAGTCTTCCGACATGCAAAAGGTGATTTTACTACCTCGCCTTCCCGGATTCAAACTTAATCTTTTCACCAAACGATTAGTGGCATTAAACCAAACTTTTGCTCCTCTAAATAAGTAGGGAACAAGTTTAAGAAAAGCTCTCGGAGTGCTATGGCGTGAAGGCACATTAGGGAGGAACGACAAAGATGTTGCAAGCGCATACATCAAAGTATGAAAACACACTACATTTCGAGACTCCAGCTCCATTGTTATACGGCTTGATAACTGCATGGGACAAAACTAGTGTTGGACGTTGTTCACAGCACTGGTTCATTTTGATAGCAGCACCTACGGACCTGCGAAAATTGTTTTGAAGTCTATGAAGCAAGCATGCGACTGGGATAATTTCCTAGCCTGCTTGCAAAAATCAGAATGCGTCTATGAGATAAAAGTGGAAGATTATAAAATATTTGATAATGGTTTAAGCCTGAGTGCAATTTCAAGAAAAACCAGACCACTGCTGGATCCTGTGTCTGTAGCAGAATTTCGAAAAGGATCCACTTCAATATTTTTTAAAAAAAGTCACACAGAATTTGGTTTTAAGGAAGCAATGTTTTAAAAAAAAAAATTCAGAAGCTGCAGCAATCCAAGAACTATAAAATGTCCAATCGCAAAAGGCCAAGAGGAGTGAACAAAAACAAACTAAATGAAATTGTTGAAAAACTGGGACCGCTCCTGAAGCAAAGCAGAATAAAATTCTTTCAAACGTTGATTATTGATAATTCCCAAGACGACATGTTGGAAAGTTATTGAACTTTCAAAACTCTTAATTTTCAATCTAAGTTTCAATCCAGACTCCACTTGACAATTTTTTCTTTTTTTTCAGCCGCATTGGTTCTAAATATAATTACAAAAAAGCTTAGCTGTTGCGTAACATTAACAGTGTGCTTTGCACCATAATTTCAATGAGCCTCCATTCGCTTAGGCCCTGTAAGTTTTTCCAGTTCCAATTTTTCCTGCTACCGGTACTGTATAGCTAAATTTCTGGCCCGGGTCTATTGCTGTTTTTTTCTAAAACTTTTGCGAGTACCATGAGGAATTTTTGTCCTAGGAAATTGCTACGACAGAAAAATGATATTGATCTAAAAACATTTTAATTCGAGTTGCCGTAAAAGCGATCGTGCTGACTAATATCACTGTTGTTTAAATCTCGAGCCATTCGACCATTTTGCCTTCAGTTTCTTTTCCGCAATATAACAAAACTGCTTGAAACAAGCAAAAATAGCATATTATTTTGCAATTATATTTTCTGACAAAAAGAAGCAAACCACATTACTTCTTTTTGGAGGAAAACTTTCCACATTATTCTGCCGCACTTTTGCTGACAAAGGGAAATATCGTTGATTTTGACCTTTGACGTGGGGGGTTGTTTATAGTTATGTGGACCAATGTTTAAGTTACTATTAAAAGGTGTTTAATCATCAAAAATTAATTGCTTATTAGGCCTACAACTGTTTTTTGTGCCAAACAAAAAACGCGTTTCGTCGTTTTTCTCAAAAACATCACTTTGTGGGTTGCTTGTTTTTATCAGAAAGGGGCAGTGTTGCTTCTCCTCCCCCCAAAAAACTCCAGCGGAAGCCCTTTGGTATCTACAAGCATTTTGGCAGTTTCGCGCTTTTTCGACTCATTAGCTGCATTATTTCAAAGAGCATATCCAAAATTTCCTCAGGAGAGGCGCCCCAACTTTCGTATTTTTTGAAATTTTGTAGGCCTAATTTACATCATGTAATTGCAATTAAAGTGCTTTTTGAGCTATTTTTTGACGAAATTTTCTGAGTCTAATGCAAAAAAATATTGCAGGGCCCCTTTAATTGCCTCTCCCCCGATTGAGGGGGACCAAATTTCGGAGATGCTTTGATACGGCACTGCCCACCACGCTGCAAAAACATGTAGAAAATATAACAATTAATTCGTATTGTCTTAATCGTCTTAAAGGGGACGCAGCTGTTTCGGGGAAACAAGTTTTGAAGTTTTATGAAAAAAAAAAATTGAAAATATACGTTCAATCATGAAGTCACTGCTAGTGCTATGCTCACGCTCCCCTTTGCAAACCTTTTACGCCTCCCAGTTTAAGAACCTCTGCTCTAAAGTCTAAATGTTCACATCTACTTCGCCGGTTTTAAGAGCCCCCTTGGTCCCCCCTACAGGCAATTTCTTTAGAACTAGAGGGCCGAGCCCCCACGCGGCTCCCCCACCAAGGCCCCCTGCATTTTGAATAAGATTACAGATGCGATAAGGTTTTAACAGTCGGATGATTTGGTTTTTCTAATTGGCGAACTATAGTAGTTGAAATTGACTTGTCTTTATAGCTGAGAAACGAATTTGATTGGATGTTATATTTAAGTCCGAATCAAACAAGACAACCATCCGACCAACGATCGATCGATCAAGAACACAAAACTGTTACAGCACCAACTTTGTGTTCACGAGGTATCGAACCTGAGTACCTGTAACGGCTCTCAGGTCTTTATGATGTTGCGTAATCATTTAGCTTCTTCGTCGATTAGCGACAGAGCGCTTCAAACTGCACTGCAGGTTTTCCGTTGTTATGATGATTGCTCTGAATTCCACCACCTTTTCACGGCTGCTTAAAGCAGTTTCCCCTTTTTTTTTTTGTTTCTTTAATTTGTTTGTTGTTCTGACTGGCGTGTCAAGTGTTAGATCAAATCGTGTAACGCCGAAGTAAGACGCGAAATTGCTTTGGTTATTTTCAGTTCATTTTTAGTTGGGAAACCTTCAGTTATTTTTTGCCGCCTTACCGTTATATTGCCTCGCCATTTGGTCGAGTTTTCAGTTTTACTCTGATTTTAATTCAATAAAGTCTCGTCTGAAAAGTTAAGTGCTTTTAAGAAGAAGTCAGATATACTGCCAGGCGGTGAAGGTCCACTGGCTCCCAGTGGACACCGACAATCTGAATATTCCCGTCGTTGTTAACATAAAGAAAAATAACTGTCTATCCCTGAAGAATTGGTCGTCAAGTTCAAGCTCAACAACAACCTATCGCTGCACTTGTCATCGTGCTGCATCAACATTCAAACTCTTGAAGTTTGCTTGCTCTCATCTACTGTCGTCTGGCTTTCCTTTTACAAGTGTCCGTTGCTACGGAACTTTGCTTGCCGTTGTGGAACCACCTCGTCGGGGCGGAATTCGTCGTGGACATCCGTTGCCTTTGTTGCTGATCGATCACCTTTCCTGAAGTATCCATCGTCTCGGAGCTTCACCTTACTGCTGTTGTGGACGTCGTCGGGACGGAATTCGTCGTGAACATCCGCTGCCCATTTTCATAGTCACAACTGCTACTCTTGGTCGCATCTTCAACTCCAGTGTTCCATCCTTACACAAGCCTACAAATTCTACTATTGCCATTCGACCGTCGTTTCCGGTGACGAGCTTCAGTTCATTCGTGCTTCCTTCGTTCGAACTGCGTGTCGGTTCCATCGTTGATCTGCAAGTCGGCCCGAGACCGACAAAGGTACTGTACGCGTGAACACTTGGCAGCGTTGTTGTTTTTTGATCAGACAGGTGCACACCTGTCTCTTTTTGATTTTGGCTTGATTAGCATATAACACTTTTTTTACACACTTGAAGTTGTGTATAGTTTGGTTATGGGCACTCGTAGTGATAGTGATACTCGCCCTAACATTGTTGATCCTGCTGGGTTAGTTAACCCTGGTGACGAGGGAAATCGTGAACGATGTTTGTTGGACCCTACGGGTGTGGGGGCTAGTAACGTGGATATGGGTGGGGCTGGTGAAGCTCCTGATAACGAGCGGGCCTCTGATAAGGTTGGCAGGGTAACAACATCTGGCTCTGGTGCTCAAGGGAATGCCCCACGTAAACTTCAATCTAAACATCGCAAACTAATTTTGGATATAAAGCGCTGCTCAGCGTCGTTGGCTACCTGCAACTCGTACGAGAAATTTCAACAGGAGTCTATAAAATTCAACGCTCTTCATGAAGCTAAAACGTCGTTTCTCTGCGCCTTAAGAGATTTAAAAGATAATGAATTATACGAACAGTTTTCCGAGAGCCTGTTCGATCAATTTAAATTATGCTCGGATTCGTATGTTGTTTGTGAACGACGCTTCAGTCACCAACCTGACAATTTTGATGAGGACGAAACGACCTCGGACTGTGAAGATGACCTTGAACCGTCAGATAGTATCTCGCAAGTTACTAGTCGTTTTACCGTTAATAGTAAATCGTCAATAATACGGCGGATTGAAATAGAGCGTAAAAAAGCTCAACTTGCTAACGAAGAGGAGTTGGCCAAGGCACGTAAAATGAGACTTATGGCCGAAGCCGAGGCACGAAGAGTTCAGGTCGAAGCCGAGGCACAAAGAGTGCATGCCGAAGCTGAGAATCGTAGAGCATGTCTTCTTGCTGAAGCTGATGAGGCGGAAGCCCTAGCTAAACTTCGCCTTGAAACGGCCAACCTAGAAACTGAAGAAAAACTTATCGCTTATTCGGAACGTGGGTCTTCAGTTGCCACGTTGTCTAAAGCATCGAAAATTAAATCTCGTTGTCGACCACCGGTTGAACGTAATGCCTACAACCCACCTGTCAAAAGTAATAATGCGTATTATCCATGTGCTAAAATTGGTACTTCTAATGCCTGTGCTTCTAAGACACAGCCAGAGAATCCCTTTAATGGAATTTGTGCGCGACTTCAAAGGCCTCTGCCATCTCACTTAATCCAACAAAAAGAAATGCCCGACACTAAACCCTATTGTGTCAATGATAACTCTGCTAGTCTGGGTTTAGATGGTCATAAACGTCAAAACGCCATTAAGTGTTTCGACTCCGAACAGGTGGGACCTGTCGATATTAAGAACCTTAATCGGGACGCTTGTGAAACGCCAGTGGCACCTGCGCTAGTTGCTTCTCGTCCTAACACTCAGTTTAAAACTTCTATGGGGCCCGAACCCAGGTTGCAAACACAGGACTTTAATACTTCTAATGCTCAAATTAATTGGCACACGTATCTTGATCGGCAAGGCAGGAACGAATACATTACCTTGGCCGCACAGATAGCTTACGACGGAAATAATATTGCGTTTATCTTTTATGAGAACCAGATTCGGCGTCTTATGGACGAGAGCCCTTTCGAAGAGCGGAAACTTGAAGTTTTGCGAGCTTCCTGCGTAGGGCAACCCAGGGAAATGGTAAATTTATTTTGTGCACCTATGAAAAGTATGAGTACCTCCGTACGTATAGAAAAGGCTTTGGATCGACTGCGACAAAGGTATGGTGTGTCGGGGGGATTGACCTCGGAACCTAAAGTGAGGGCCATACGCCATGGTGCTAAGGTTGCTTTTAATTCATCGTCACTTAAAATGTACAATGAAGACTTAAATACACTCGAAGTGTTTGCGTATGCTCATGACGAGGTCGAAAAACTTTCTGGACAGCTTTTGTTAGATACTGCTGCTCGTTTGCCTAATACTTTAAAGCGACGATATTTGGATTTTTTGGATAAAAAGGGTTTAAACTTGAGTCGTCCTGGGTTCGAGTCTCTGCGCAGCTTTGTTGTTCACGAAATCGATATGATGACGTCGGATTACGCTCAAGCGTTTTTTAAAGATGAAAAAGATAGCTCTCGCGAACAGCCTTTCAATTCTAGAGAGTTTCGCGTTCGCCAGGTGGCCGTTGGGGTGGAGAATGGTGTCCAGGATAACGGGCTGGGTGGACCCCATTTGTCTACTTCACGTGTCAGGCCTGGAGCGAGCCATAAAGATAAGCCTCCCCCTAAATGTTTCGTGTGTTCTCATCCGGATTGTAAGCATTTTTTGGCTGACTGCGAAACTTTCAGAACTCTGTCACCGAAAGCTAAACGTCAGACGGTTATTGACGCTAAGAGATGTTTAAATTGTCTCTCATTGGACCATTTCGTTCGTGATTGTGCTCGTCCTTCAAAATGTCGAGAGTGCGGACCTAAAACCCGGAACAAACATGCTACCGCATTGCACGTATGTTTTGCTGACGGGAATGTCGGGGGCGCTGACGGGCACGCTGCTCCTATCCCGGCACCGCGGAGTCGTACTGGGCGAAATGGCAATCGCGACTACACGGTTAGAAAAATGAACTGTTTGGATAAAAGGACTGTCTTGTTGCGCACTAGTGCAGTTAGAGTTGTGAACCCCGATACTGGATTGTCTACCCTTGCTTACGCTCAGCATGATACGGGGTCTCAAGTAACTCTTATTTCTGACAATTTAATGAAAGAACTTGGGCTCAATTCTACTCCCGACCCTACGGTAACTATTCGTACACTCGCTGATCAGAGAGTCACTACTGAGGGACGTACGGATTTTAATCTTCAGTCGCTGAGTAGCGGTGAGGAGTTTGCCATTAAAGACGCGATAGTGGTACCGGAGTTTTTGGACGATAAGGCTACGTTACCGCATGCTGTAGATACTAGTAGTCTCGGCCACTTTGATGGAGTCGAAATTCCTTTGGCCCCGGATCGAGATCGTATCGACGTTCTGATTGGACAGTCGGATAAGGCGTTACTGGCTGTGCTTGAGGAGCGAGAAGGCGCAGATCCGGAAGAACCCAACTATGTTCTTACGCGTCTTGGGCCTGTTGCCAGCGGTGGGAGAGCGCCCTCGGAGTCGAACTCGGTTTCAGCATTTCGTGTTAGTGTCGAACCTTTGAGATCTGAGCGTTGTTGTAATGAGTTACAACAGGAAATCGCTTCGCTCAAGGAAACGATACGTGAATACGAATTGCAAGACGAAGTGATTCAACCTTCTAGAACTGATGAGCTTGCGAGAAATCTTGTAGAACCCCATATAAGTGTTGTAAATGGTCGTTATGAGATGCCCGTCCCGTTTAAAACTGAGATGTTGAAAAAACTTCCTGATAATTATGACTGCGCTGTTAAACGCACCTTGTCGATGAGACGTAAAGCTCTGCAAGACCTTTCGCTTAAGGACACTCTAGTCAAAACGTTTGCGCAGCTTGTTGAAGAAAATTGGATTGTGCCTGTAGATTCTGTTGTTTCTGATAGTAAATGGTATTTGCCGTTTTTTGTTACCCGATCTGCTAAGCCAAGAGTTGTGTACGATGGCGCGGCGATGGTTGAGGGTATGTCGCTTAATCAGGCTGTTCTAGCCGGAGAAAACTTGTTAAATAATCTGGTAGAAGTTTTGATAAGATTTCGCTTGGGAAAGTATGCTTGTGTTGCTGATGTTAGTAAGTGCTTTTTTCAAGTAGGGATTCCACGTGACCAGCAAGACTTGTTTCGCATTGTTTGGTTTGAAAATAATGATTTAGATAGAGGTGTAACTCAGATATTTCGCTTCACAAGGCATGTTTGGGGGATCAACTCGAGTCCCTATGTAGCACTTCTCGCTCTTAAACAACTGGTTGCAGAAAATCCGACAAATGCCAGTCAAGTTACGTTAAGTGCTGTGGAAACTAATCGTTATATGGATGATTTGTTACTGGCGAGTAATGATCTTGCTAACCTTGAAGCGTTTGCTTCGGAGGGATGTAAGCTGTTTGCTAGTCGGGGATTTCATTTGCGCAAGTGGGTCGCCAATTCTCACGCTAAGTCCGTTTTATATAATATTCCTCAGTGCGATCTTGCGGCTTCTGTTAGTGAGATCGATTTGGGTTCTCAGCCCCTTCCGGATTCTACTGCGTTGGGATTAGTTTGGGACACACAACAAGATAAGTTGCGCATTCATTGTCGTGAGTTTATAGAGGCGTCGACCAGACGTGAAATGTCTAGTCAGCTCTCTAGTCATTTTGATCCTTTGGGAATGGCTTCGCCGTTTTTACTTGGTGGTAAATTAATTCTGCAAAGAGTTTCCTCTTCGGGGTTTGGGTGGGATGACGTTCTCCCCGCCGATGTCAGAAGTAGCTGGAGAAAATGGCTCGCGTCTTTGAGTTTGCTTGAGGATTTCTCGATTCCACGTAATTGTTTTGCTTACCGTCAAGATCCTTTGGGTATGCCATCGTATCAGATACATGGTTTTAGTGACGCGTCTGACACGGCTTACTGTTGTGTAGTATATTTGCGCTGTTGGGTTGCTGGCAAGTCAAAAGTAAGCTTTCTGTTGGGTAAATCTCGTGTGGTATTAACTCACCAATCTAACTGGGTTATTTCACGTAAGGAATTAGAAGCCGCGAAATTGTGTAGTGAACTTGTACTTCGGGCCTCGGGGGCTTTACAACATCTTCATTGTGATACATACTTGTGGACGGATTCCCAAGTTGCGTTTAAGTGGATCGCTAATCCGGATTTGCACCTGGCTCGATTTGTGAAACGAAGGGTCGATAAAATTTTGCGTGTAGCTCCCTCTAGCGCTTGGCAATATGTGCACACGTCATTGAACCCCGCCGATGTTGGCACCAGAGATAGCACCATTAAACATCCCGAGTCAGTTGGTTTGTGGTTGCAAGGACCAGCGTTTCTCGTCTCAGAGAAAGAGCGCGTTATATCCCCAGTTGTTGCCCCTGTTGTTCGCGCTACGCGTCTCAGTACACAGTCTGGGTCTGTAGAGGAGTGTGATTCTCTGGATAAGCTGATTGCTACCTCACGCGATCTTTATGCTCTGAAGAAACGCGTCGCTTATTTAATGGCTTTTGTAAAATATTTTGTTGCCGTCAAATTTAAGAAGTCGTCTTTTGAGGAACCCGATTTAAATGCCTCGTTTCTAGATCAAGCTTTCTTGAAAATTGTACAGTATGTTCAACTAAAAAATTTCGGGTCCGTTATTGAACCGTTGCGTCGTGGATCACCTGATGACTTTGATGCCATTCTGCGCTGCATGAATGACAAACGTAAGAATTCCGATGATTTGCGTCGCATAAATGAATTAAAAACTCTTCGTAACTTGCGTCCTTGCGTTGGAGCTGATTCTTTGCTACGTGTCGAAGGTCGTTTAGAAAATTCCGAGCTTCCAATTGATTCTAAACACCCCATTATTCTGCCCGGTAGACACCCTTTGACTCGTCTTATTGTTCTAAGTGAACACGAGAATTCTGGACACGCTGGCCCCGCTTATACGTTAATGAAAATTCGTCAACGTTTTTGGGTGATACACGGGGTTTCGAGCGTTAAACATTTTATAGCAGAATGTGGCAAATGTGCTTTGGTTAAAGCTAAACCAATCAGACAACTCATGGCGGATTTACCAGCGTGCCGTTTAACTGCTTGCAATAAACCGTTTAAGTTCTGTGGCATAGACTATCTTGGTCCATTTCGCTATCGAAATCTTCGTAGTGAATGCAAAGCTTGGGGATTACTTTTTTCTTGCATGTGTACACGGTGCATTCATGTGGAATTAGTCACTAGTCTGGACTTGAATAATTTTCTCATGGCCTTTACACGTTTTACAAATTTGCGTGGTTCTGTGGACACGGTATATTCTGATAATGGTTCCACCTTTTGTGCTGCTGCGGACCAACTGCCCAAAATGCTGGGTTCAAATGAATTTCAAAATGGTTTGCGTAAACAGAATATAAACTGGGTTAGGATTCCTCCGTACGCTCCTAGCCAAGGTGGTAGCTGGGAAAGCTTAGTCAAACTGTTTAAATCTGCGTTGTTTAGAGTTGTTGATGACACTCGCCGCATGCCGTCACTAATTGAACTCCAAACTTTTTTCTCGGATGCGGTACGGATTGTTAATGATCGCCCACTCACTACCTTGAGCGACCAACCAAACGACTTGTTGCCCATTTGCCCTTCGTCCTTTTTAGGTCAGGAACTGGCACCAAACACGCCTGTGGGTGGGTTTCATGATAAGGGAGACCTACGTAAGGACTTCTTGTACAATGCTAATATGGCCCATCGTTTCTGGCTTGGTTGGATGCAGGGATACCTTCCGTTGTTGCAAAAGCGAAATAAGTGGAGAACAATTCAACATAACCTACAACCTGGTCAATTAGTTCTTGTGGGAGACTCAGAGGTCCTTTCTCATAGGGGGGCCTACCGCCTAGGTCGTGTTGAAAAACTCCATCCCCAAATTCGCAAAGGAAAAGAAATTGTCCGTCGGGCTACAGTGGCTGTTTTGAGTAAAAAGTTGGGTAAGGATGACCCTGACATTGAATACATTTTACGGGACCTCTCGAAAATCGCCCCTGTGTAAGTTACTTTGGAATATGTGTTTTGCCTTTTGCGTTTCAATTGTTGTGATTTTACTGTATTAAAATACATTATTGCCTTTGAATCGTATATCTCGCCTTTTCGAATGTTATTAATTTTCATTTATTTTTACCTTGAATATGAAGCTCGACGACAGATACGCCTTTCTGATACACGTTAATTTCTATTTATTTATATGCACATATGGTTATATCCCGCATTAAAAACCCGTTGACGTTTCTTTGAGTATTATTATTTCTGCTTATGTTTGTTGGTGCTTTCACTGAATTTGTTTTTGTTGAAACCGAACTGTCTAGGTCTCTGTTTCAAGGGGGCGCTATGTTACAGCACCAACTTTGTGTTCACGAGGTATCGAACCTGAGTACCTGTAACGGCTCTCAGGTCTTTATGATGTTGCGTAATCATTTAGCTTCTTCGTAGATTAGCGACAGAGCGCTTCAAACTGCACTGCAGGTTTTCCGTTGTTATGATGATTGCTCTGAATTCCACCACCTTTTCACGGCTGCTTAAAGCAGTTTCCCCTTTTTTTTTTGTTTCTTTAATTTGTTTGTTGTTCTGACTGGCGTGTCAAGTGTTAGATCAAATCGTGTAACGCCGAAGTAAGACGCGAAATTGCTTTGGTTATTTTCAGTTCATTTTTAGTTGGGAAACCTTCAGTTATTTTTTGCCGCCTTACCGTTATATTGCCTCGCCATTTGGTCGAGTTTTCAGTTTTACTCTGATTTTAATTCAATAAAGTCTCGTCTGAAAAGTTAAGTGCTTTTAAGAAGAAGTCAGATATACTGCCAGGCGGTGAAGGTCCACTGGCTCCCAGTGGACACCGACAATCTGAATATTCCCGTCGTTGTTAACAAAAACAGTTAAAGTCCGTCGTCCGGTGAGTTCTTTTAGTCTTTCAGCCCGTTTATGTCAGTAGCACTGAAGTAAAACCACACCGGTGCCGCTACACCCTGACGGGAAGACAGCGTGAGCCTAACGCGTTGGCCTGAGCAGATCATTTTTTGAAGCTCTTGGTCTTTTGTAATTTGCCCCCTCGCCCCCTAAATAATCCGCTGGCTACGCCCCTGTTAACATTGATAATATTTGTGTTGAATTCTGTTTATTCCTTAACCATTTGGCTGGCTTTAAGCACTTTATTGCGATTGACTTAAGTCCAAATCCAAAAGGCAAAAAACTTTAAAATCCTAATCCGATCCAAATCCTGTGAAAATGCCAAAATCCGGTTCAATCAAATTCTAATCCAAATCCGTGGACATCTCTGCTAACTGATTTATCAACGGAGTACCTCTCAGGAATCCTTCTTTGAGTTCACATGTTGATAACCGCAGAGGGTCGCAGCCGAAAAAACACGTAAAAAATAGGTAAGAGTTTACAGTTCGCTTTGCAGGACCGGTTACGGTAACAGGAAAATGCATTGCTCGTAGAAACGAAAGAAACAGTTATATTGGGTCCTGTGTCTACTAGATGGACTATTGTAGTGTCCATATACTGTGTAGTGTAAACTGTCATGGTGTTTTTTACTTGCAGTGGATGTGGAGAGTCTTTAAAAAAGAACAAAGTGGACGCCCATTTGCTGCGTTGCAGACATTTTGAGTATCTTACTTGCATTGATTGCTCAAAAGACTTTAGGTATTTTGCTGTTTTGGGAACGTCTAGTCTCAGCCCTCAGGTTCGGTTAGGGTTAGGTTTGGTGAGGATTGTTACTGAATCGAAACCCTAACCAAACCTAATCTTAATCAAACCTAACCCTAATCGAGTCTGAGGGCTGATATTAAACGTTATTTGGCATTTTAAACTGTTTGAACTAGGCTACACTGGACTATAGTTTGGATTACTCTGAAGAGTCATCATATTCAAATTACTGGATAACTTACTGATGATTAGGCTTAGCTTCAACAAGCTCACTGTGCTGCTGAGCGATAGATTAAGCAGATACCGGTATTAATAACAGGATCTGGACAGTTACTGGTACCATCCACATACCGGTATCCAACTTTTGTCAGTTTATTGGGCCCTAGTATCTGCATCATAATCAATTTTATGACATCATGTTCGTATTCAATCATGACATCAAAAAATTGGTGATGATACAGAAACTAGAATCAAGAACTGGGGGCTTGGCACTCGGGGCTTGAACCCCACAAAAATTGGGCATGTCACCTGCATCATCATCAGATTTTTAATGTCATATCGGTAATTGAAGAAAGTGATTATGAGATTATGACATCAAATGTTTCGGTTTGATGATGACACAGAAAGCTGGTCAGCTTTTGGCCCACTTTAATTGGACACTGAACATGTCATATGTGAACGAGGTCAGTGTACCCTAAGCTTTTTTGGCTGTTGTACATTTCAAAATGTAGGTCTATCGTCCCAGTAGACTGGGCTGTTCGGTTGGGTAAGCTGTCCATGATTGACAGAAGTCATTGGCTCACTTACATTAGTTTTAAGTCTGAAAAATTTTTTGCATGACCAAAACATTTCACCGTATTATGCCAGTAAGCTTGATGCAGTTATAATCAACTGTCAACTGGTCAATATGACTTAACTGGGAGTAAACCTGCCCTGTGCCTGCTGGAGATTTAATTTGACTTTCCCACAGAGACCCCAGACTATTTTCTAAGGATACTGGTATCGGTATCTTGGGAGCTTGTTTTAATTAAGCTGCATCTTATATATAACAGGCGAATATATCACGAGCACTAGGACTGCTAGGGGCACTAGTAAGTTATCATATTAGTAGGGGTTATGGCCTACCCCCCAAACCCTAACCCCAAACCACGGCTTAATTCAAAAAAGCCCTGTATCTTGCGTATTAGCCTGTTAGGGAATATTTGATGTTTATTATATTTGGAAATCAGTAATTTATTGGCATACTTGCAGTGAAAGTGCATACAAGCACCACATAACTTGCATTACTGAAGATGAAAAATATGGAAAAACTGGGTTTAAATCTGATGTTCCCAAAGGACAGTTAAAGCAACAAGAATGGAAAGAAAAGGTGGAACAGCTTTTTTTTTATGTGTTGTTGTACCTAAATTGTCATTGTTGCAACAGTGAATGGTGTTGCCAGTTAATATCAAGGCAATGTTTCCAAAGTTAGTTTTTGGTAGCTGGATGGGCTAGTACTTTTTACAACACCAGTACTTAGAAACAGGAAAAACTAGCAATAGGGTTCAACCGCATTTTGAAAAGTGCATTTGGGCCATGCCCTACAGCTCTTTTTGCATCTCTTTTTAGTATGTCAGCTCCTTGGTTAATAGTAAGCCACAAACGCACAGAGTCACTTTAACCTGTTTTATAGGCTATGTATGAATTGTTTCACTATGTGCTATTTCTATTGTGCACTACAATGTGAATTTATCATCTGATCATGGCAATATCGTGTCACATAGCATTTTGTTTGCAGATTGATATTCTGGTGTCAAAACAAAAATGCCTTGATCGTCAGACTACATTAGCTTTATCAAGTCTTTTAAGATATGATAATATTCCTCGAAAAAAAGGCAAGTTTTTGGTAAGTAATGTGATTGTAACTCTTTTATAATAGACTTGTGGGCTTATCCTAACTGATTTTATATTTGGCAGCAGGTCTTTTATCAATGTGACTTCAACCTCAAATGGCATGAAATCTTTAAAAAATTTATTTTTTGTTAAAATTAGGTTATTTTGGCACAAGTGCTGCTGCTGTATCATAAGATTATTTGTTACATTAATTTATTTATATTGTGTGCTTTTGCATGTTTTTGTTTGTGCTATAGTTTGTGCTAATGTTCAAGCTTCTACAGACATACGTTAATCTATGATCACTGGTGTCAATTGCACCCTCTGATTAAATGATGTTTTTTTAGAATTTTGCAAAGACATCATTGAGATGTAATCCGAGCAATGCAGATAAAATGTGGAATTTGCTAAATGCTGCAAAAAGTGACACAACTGATGCTGCAGGTTTAATTTGATTTCTTTGCTCGAGTTTGTGTTTGATATGAAAAAGTAACAATGATGCTCTCTGTACATGCTGTAAATCTGAAAAATCCAGACCAACTCTTAAGTTGTTGTTAAAATAATCAGTTGATTTTTATTTATTTCTGTACTGTTTCAAAATCAACCTCATAGAAACATTGTCCACAGATCAAACAACATAGTTTAAATGCTAGTTGAACGAGTAATCAACTTATCGTGAGTGCTTTGAAAACATGTCTCAAACCACTTTGCCGTGCTACCAGCTTTGCAGTAAATTTTTTTGTGTTAACAGAACAGCTGTAGTAAGTATTTTTAGTCTCTTCTGGTCAGTTTTGTTTCTCGCTGTGAGCTTTCTTTTAAAATCCATCTTCGCTTACTTGTCCACAGCTTTGCCCAATTAGTTGGGACCATTTTTTTTAAACTACCACCCAAATTTCCTATTTCCAAGTAATAAAGTTTTACGCAAGCCGCTTTGCTAATCAAAATCAGATGCATTGCCATTATTTTTACGTCTTCACTAGGGTGATGACTAAAAAATTTTTTTGGAAATTTCAATACTCCTGATGTGGGATGGGATGAACTTTTTTGTATATAAAACAAAAATGGGGTTGATTCTTAATTTTGTTAAGAAAAGGTCCCCCATCAAACGACCTTTTTTGGGCCATCTTTTGCCAACTGTAAGTTATTGCAGCAAATTATGTATGATACTGGTAAGTTTATGGGTACGATGCTCCTTGCCATTTGACATGTGGTGTTCAAATATCAAACATCGCTTTCTAGAGGAGGAATTGAATATTAACTGTTTCAGAGAGTACTAGAGCGATTGAGATAATCTTTAATGGTGGTTACCCATATTTAGCGATGAGGAGTTCGTTTATGCACTCAGATAAGAGGTAATTTCTGCCACTAGATGGCAGCAGCATCATTTTTTAGTTTTTAATGAATATGCTTTCTGCTGTAAATGTGCGACTTTTCATTTGTTTTGCCCGCATTAATAAAAACACACATCACGATAGCGGCTACCAAATCTATTGAAAGAAAACAGACAACTTATTCAAAATTTCAGATACAAAAACTTGCCCACAACAGAAACTAAAAACGAACACAGTTCACTTTTGAAACACTAAAAGCTTACTATTAAGATAGCTTGCTGCACGATAGAAGTTTGAGTGTGAGGTATTTTTGCTTAGCACACTTTTTATGTAGTTCTTCCATTAATTTCACTGCTCTTTCAGCGATCCAATTTTTTCATCAAACTTTACAATTGATGATACGAATTGGATCGTTCTATTCTCAGTTGTTTGCCTGTACGGGGTAGTACTATTTTTGATTCCAATAGTAGTAGTAGTAGTAGTGTCTTTTATTTCTGCACCGTCAAAATAAAAAGATCACAGCGATAGAGGATTTCAAATTCAAACAGACTTAGAAAAGGGAAGAAGCAACAAAACGATTAACGTTGTAACATGCCAGCGAGAATGAAACTTAAAGATGAGGAAATTAGTAGGCATGGTCGCATTAAAAGACAGCACTCCAATATTACATTGAAGAATGAATTCATAGTAAAAAATCCTTCATGCCATCAGGGCTTCTTAACGATGGCTGTCTTAGCAAGTGACCGTGCGAAGACGAAAGTTGGTTCTTCTTTATTATGAACTAATCGATTGTTGTACCAATTTTAACCCTGTCTCACTGATGGGCTTTGTTGTTGGTTGGCTTTGCAAATGCAAATAAAAGACGTGCAGGATGCAGGAATTCCCATTGAACTACACCTCCATCATGATGACATTGGAGTTTTGTTTTGCAAGTTCTGAAGATTGTGTCCTCTTGCTGGATCCTGTAAATAGAAATTTGGATGGAGTTTTAGCATTTTTTCACTTTTTTTAACTTACCGGGAGAATAATGTTGGGACTAAACGATTATTTCTAGCTTTTTTGATTTTTTTGAGGGACTCTTGTGACATCCTACACCATAGGCTGCCTGTGTTATTCCCTTGAGTTTTTATTTTTAAATGTTTTACCTTGAGAAGAATCAGTAGAGGCTAGAATTAGGGTTTGCAGTTCTTTTGAAAGTGAGGAATTTTTTTTAATGGGATGGAAGGTTGCTATGCTGCACAGATGAGACCATAGCTGGGTCGAAGCGCGTATGCAGCTGCAAATGATTCGGTTAGCCTATGGGCCTATACTGAATAGTGAGGCTACCGGTACCTTAGTTCTGGGTTAGACCTTACAGGCTTTTTTACTAGAAGTTTTTGTTTCTGGCTGGTCGCCGACTAATAGGAGGGAACCCCCTAGAAAAGAAATGAAGTTGAAAAGTTTAGGTTGGCAATGTAACAAAGAGTCTTCACAGTCTGGAATAACTCTAGCCTGGATTGGCTGGGCAAAGTAAAGCTGAGGAGATTTTTAGCTGTTGCGTTTCACCTTCCAACAACACTCGCTATCGACGTAAAATTTGATTTTTTATGGTAGCGGAACACAATTGCATAAAACTCTTGTTGCTGGCAGTGGATGGCATTTGTTGAACCTAGACTTCAGCAAAGTTTTGGACCTCTCCGCAGATGTTTCAAATTTATGAAAAGACATCTTTAATCACAAAATACCGTAGCGATTTAAGCAAATGTATAAGCCCCAAGAGATTGGGTATTTTTAGGTTAGTTTCTATTTGAATAAGATATCCCTGTCGAACCCTACCGGGTGAAACAGGCTGTCGGGTGTTTAATTTGTAACTGATGAGCTGAAATGAATATAATACGCTCGAACTTTGTTATTGGGCTCTTTTTTGATCAGCTATTTATTAGATTAGTTTACCATTTTTTTTTTTTTTTTAAGCCACACAATTGCAGCTTGGGTTTTTATACGAGTGATTATATGCATCATGGAAGATGACTTACCTGGGCGTCAAACCCGCGAAACGAGTTCCGGAACCCCACGCACCAACCACTCGGCCAACTCCATGTGCTAGATTAGTATACCAATAAACTGCAAAAGAAAAGCAACAATGCTGCTGCCATCTCGTGGCGGAAATTATCGCTTATCTGAGTGCATAAACGGACTCTTCATCGCTAAAAATGGGTAACCACCATTAAAAATTATCTAAATCGCTCTAGTACTCTCTGAAACCGTTAATATTCAATTCTTCCACTAGAGGGCGATGTTTGATATTTGAACACCAGATTCCTCATATCTACGGCCCTGATTGTCCGTTTTGAACAAATTTTTTTTTAAAGCTGTCAAATGGCAAGGAGCATTGTCCCCATGAACTTATCAGTACACAATTTGCTGCAATAACTTACAGTTGGCAAAAGATGGCCAAAAAAAGAAAAATGAGATGCAAAAAAGTCGTTTGGTGGGGGACCTTTTTTTAACGAAATTAAGAATCAACCCCATTTTTGTTTAATATATAAAAAAGTTCATCCCATCCCACATCAGGCTAATTTTTTTTTTCGTAGTCATCACCCTAGTCTTCACTTTTTGACAGCAAATTCCCTACGGTTTCTTAACCGAAAGTTTTTGTGTAGTGGGAAATGAGAAGAAAGCTGCTTCAATAGATAATGATGAAACAAAATTGAAAACACAAAATAGATCCGATAATGAGGAGCAGAATGATAATCATAAAGAAAACATCCACATTATACCAGGTTAGAAGTTTTGCGTTTCCTAAGCATGACGAATAGAGGGAGAGCAACTTAACCTCCATTAGAAATCCCAGTCTACTCTTCTGACTCTGGTATTAAGTTCTGGAAGCTAACAATTCTTGGATTAAATGCCATGGCGCCGTAATCTACTGAACGTAATACGATAATGATGAAATAAGATTTGCTCGGAGGTGTGATAATTTTTTTCATTAATTTTAGATAAAAAATTAAAAAAGAAACGAAATCATGAAGAAAAAGAAGAAGCATTATGCAACATAAAAACTAAAGTAACCAATGAACAACTAGATGAACGAAATACTGATCGGACAGGTAAACTTTATTTGCTTTATTTTTTTTTTTTTTGCTTTTGCGAAACACAGAACGTGTTGTGCGAATGTTACGCTTAGGCATGTAATGCTCGCAATAACAAATTTAGTTACTTTGGGTTGAATTGTTGTACAATGTCCTACAAATAAGCTTTGTTTCAAAATAACGTATTCAAGTTGTAATTACTTCTACAGTATTTTGTTTTAGATAAAAAATCAAGTAAGAAACGAAAACGAGAAAAAAATAATGAAATCAAGAAGAAAAAAGTTAAATTAACGAACTTACAACCCAACGAATGCGACGAAGTAAAATCGAATACTAATGCCAGTACACCAATTGATGCAATAAACGGTGAGTTAGTTCGTAATAAAATGTCATAATGCGTGTCTTATGTTTCAATTACTAACAAGGAAGTCGGCAGAAAAAGATTTTACACGGTTAGGGCTGGGAGGCAATATTTTCTTTCCAGAAAGGCAGCAAAACTAGCAAAAAGCCCCGGTCACTCATAAACGCACCAGATCCTTTGAATTTTAGATTTGGCTTGTTCTTTGGCGTTGCTCACTTGGATGATATGCGCTTGGAATGATGATGAAAAACTTTTGAATACATTAGCAGGTGTCGTTTGGAAAAAATTAATTTAGGTTTTTCCACGTGTTTTTTCGGTTAATTTGAACTACATTTTGTCCAATATATTGTATAAGATATTTCCTATATATGTACAGGACAAATATGTGGTTTAAAAAAGCCGAAAAAACTGACTCAAAATATATAGGAACTTTCCTATATAATATATAAGACAAATTATTGCATAAATTTGAAAAAAAGCAGCGCAAAACATATAGAAAAATTTCGTTATAATATATAAGACAAATTATTGCATAAATTAGCCAAAAAAAGCAGAGCAAAACATATAGGAAATATCCTATGTATATGATATATAAGACAAATTATTGAATAAATTAGCCAAAAAACGCAGCGCAAAACATATAGAAAAGTTATTATATAATATGTAAGACCAATTATTGCATAAATTTGCCAAAAAAAGCGGCGCAAAACGCATAGAATGTTTTGCGCTGCGTTTTTTGGCAATTTATGCAATAACTTATCTTACATATTATATAGAAAAATTTCTACACGTTTTGTGTCAATTTTTGCGGCTATTTTAAGCCACATATTTGTTTTATATATAAATAGGAAATATCCTATGTAATATGTTGGACAAAATGTAGCTTGAATTGGCCGAAAACCCTTTCGAGCCTAGTGGGACACATACGTCCCGCAAAATAAAGGCGTAAGTCTGTTGGGCCATTATTATCCCATAACTTAATGCAAACCAACGTTTTTAGGCTTATTACGATTGAATGACTCTTCATAGATCACAAGCCGCTAGATGGCAGCTTGGGTCCAAAAAATTTCGCGCGTTTTTTGTCAAGTTTGCATGATTTGAGCGCCATTTTATCAAAATTTTGTCTAGTGAGAGCAGAAGTTAGTAAGTTACTGGCTAGTAAAGGCAAGATTTGTCAACAAGGTTGCATTCTAATTATTCAGCGGCAATCAGGTCTAAGTTATTGCTAAAAAGTTTTGACATACGTGAGTCTCAATTGCTTGCGGGAGTTATGTGTCCCATTAGGCATTTTTAGGAACTGAATGGGGGACACCGGTGTCCCAACAGGCTTCAAAGCTATGCTATGAGCCAAAAAGCCACCGAGTAATATCAGCTCTAAATCTATCTTCTTTTTTTATAGCAATATTTTGATAGCTTTACTTATGTCTCTGAAACAATGGATCGCATTTTTTTGTCGGACAGTGAAAGTGAAGATTTCGACTTTGATGATTCAGTAATTGACCCATCGTTTTGTCCTGCTCCTGGTGAACCTTGTTCTACGGAACAAAGTGAAAATGAAGAAGAGTTGTCAGATGATAGCGATGTCTCAAATGAGCCTCTTCAACCAGGAACTTCACGAGCTGTTTTGGGGCCGATTAGTGTGTGGTGTGATCTTTCTTCTTTTCGGCCCAAGTTTTCTAAGTCAGTGTCAAGGCCAAGCTCGATAAGCCCTCTTAAAAAGGACTTCGTCTATTTTAGATATATTTTTTCAGCTTTTGCCAATGAGTTTATTTATCTAAATGTCATATTACACCAACCAAAGACTTAAAATATATGCGAAAATCAAAAAAAAGATAGAAATCAAAGAAGCTAATCCTCATGAAATGATAACTCTTTTTGGCTGTATTTTTGTCATGTGTTTTAATAGGTTGCCATCTGTAAACTGCTACTGGTCTTCGAAACCTTCAATGGGAAATGCACTTATCAAATCTGCTTTTTCAAGAGATCGTTTCAAGCTATTATTTTCAAAAATCTACGTCAATTTTCCCGAAAAGCCTGACACTGCGAATCTTATTACGTTGATGAGCTTTTGTGTTGTCTATGACCAAAGTGACCAAATTCAAAGGCAGAAGTTCGATCAAACAATAGATGCCGGCAAAGCCTGTCAAAAGAGGAATAAAAATTTGGATGCGCTGCGATTCGCAAACTGGTTACGTTTATGATATGGATATTTACGCTGGAAAAGATGAAGTGCTAAGAGAAGGATATCTTGGTGAAAGGGTGGTAAAAAAACTAGCCTCAAGTATAAAAGAGAAAGATGTTACATTGGCGCTTGGTGTATCGGTTAAGAGCGTCGACTTGGTAGCCGGTAGACTGGGGTTTTATTCCCAGTCGGGTCTTTCGCATTCGCAGCTCTCGCGCCAGGCGCTCGGCACAAGCGGAAGTGCGAAGGGTTTTGTGTATGTGTTGTTCGTCATGTTATGTCCCTTAACAGCGTTCAATCATTCGTGATTGAAAATTGTAATGGGCCGACAATTGAACAATGTGTGCTTACACCCGCTGTCCCGTACCTATACCTTTACATTAGCATTTGATCGCTTTTTTACTTCGGTATCACTAATGAACACCATACAGTATCCTGCAGTTGGAACATGCATGAAAAATGAAAAAAACATGCCAAAAGATGTCATTCAACGACTGAAAAAGGGGGAGTCCGAGTTTCAAGGGAACCAATATGGCATTTTGTGTGCAAGATGGGTTGATTCAAAAGAAGTTGTTGTATTAACCAACTGCCATGATGGTACAATAAATGAAGTTTAAAAAAAGAAAAAGGATGGCTCAAGAGAAAGCATCCCTTGTCCAGAAGCAATTCTTCTTTATAGAAAGGCAATGGGAGGAGTAGACCTCGCAGATCAAATGATCAAATCGCAGTACGAGTTAGATCGCAAATCACTCAAATGGTGGAAGAAAGTGATATTTCGTTGCCTTATGTTTGCCACTGTCAATGCATGGGTGGTAGGTGGTATATAAGGAGTTGCAGCGTCAGCCACAAAAATCTTTTCTGGATTTTCTTTCTCAACTCGCTGAGTGTTTAGTTGCTCACGGTCAAAAAAAAAAAATCCAGTAAAAAGACGTTCAAACCTCGGGAGGCCGTCGAAGCGAATGAACATGGAAAACGTAGGGGGGCATCTGCCTGTTGAAGGAGAAACACGGAGAAGATGTGTTGGATGTTAGAGAAAAAAAATTGAAAAGAGAACAAAAACTATATGCAATTATTGCCGTTTGCTTTACTGCAAAGACTGCTTTGAACCATGTCATCGATATACAAGTGACGTAAGTCCTTGCATACCTTGTTTTGAGTCAGTGTTACTTGGCTTCGTTGTTTTTATTTTCATTTTGTGTTCTGTTGTTTGTACTTTGCCTTCAAGGTTTATTCGTTGAAAAAGTCTTCTGGGACGTTATAGTCCCATCCAAAAGTCTTCTGGGACAATAGTGTACCACAATAAAAGAAACAAAAACAAAAGAATGGGTGCTGTATTTTGGTTGCTTATCTGTTACATGAGGTGACAATAAACAAAAATTAGTAGAATGTCTTACAGTTTAAAAATAAAAATAATCGACTCGAAAGGGTTATATAGAAAAATTTCTACATGTTTTGTGTCAATTTTTGCGGCTATTTTAAGCCACTTTTATATTTGTTTTATTTATGAATAGGAAATATCCTATGCAATATGTTGGACGAAATGTAGCTTGAATTGGCCGAAAAAACATGTGGAAAAGCCTAAATTATTTTTTTTTTCAAACGGCGCCTCATATTACATGAGGATAGTGTTTGATCTGAACAATAACTTACTATTAATACCATTCCCTGGTGTTTAGCCTATACTGTAGAGTCGATGAATGCTTCGGCACCGGATAAATTTCCGTGGAAAAAAGCAATTAAAACTTGCTTACGCTCGTCCACTGAGAACCAATTGGCGTTAAAAAAACTCAGAAAAAAGGTATGTGTATGGCTATTGCGTAACGTGTGAGTGAGTTCAGCAATCAATTAAACCTAACTTGTTAATATTGTGTACTGATCTAATTTCATTCTTCGATATCCAGTTTTCAAAGAGGAAAATTGCTGGAGTTCTTTACGTACCACAAATAAAAAATATTTGTGGAATTTTATATATGCGCGACTTGCAGATGAGTCAAGACTTTAAAAATGGTATTCACAAATTTGACGCTTTTGACATCTAAAAGCTTGTTTCGAGTAATAATAATTTGTATGAGTAGGGTTGCGCGGATCCGCTGAGGTCACGGCTAGTGATTGTATGCTGAAGCGTACGCAGGCATAGTGACGCTCTAGCTAGAAGTATGCGAAAGCGTATTGAAGTTTAAAATGTGGAAAGATGCGCTAAAGTACCGTAAGTAAACTCATCGCCGATTTGCATTTTAGATTTGGAATGAATACAATGCTTTTGAACAATCAAAAGAAAATAAAAGAGTCATGGATGAAGGAAAATTCAATTCACTGCTCCTAAAAAAAATTGACAAAAACCCGAAATTTCAACTACGAAAAGAAAAAGTTAAACTTGTTAAATAAAAATATTATCTACAGAGTTTTAAAAGCAACTAGTAAACTTTTTTATTTTATGTGGGCTGTTTTTCTATTCAAAAATGCAGAGATTAGGACGATGTAGAGCTATCTAAAATTTTACGTTTAAAACAATGCTAAAACACAAAAAAGAATTCATTCAAAGAAATTATTAACAGCAGCAACACCATCGTAACTATCTTTCTGCGTAGGTAAAAATGTTTCATGGTGGAGTTACGATTATTTTTTACTTTTCGTTATATGGTACATTAAGTCATTTACGATTGCAAAAACAGTTTTCAAAACTTCTCAGTTCTACGGATAACTATTCGTAAAATATAACGCTTTATTGGTGAACGCTTTGCTGCTTATAATAGAATAGTGTGATAATTATTGTCGTCAGGTCTGCATTAGATTTTCTCAAGAAAATCAATTTTTAATGGTAGAAAAAACGGAGAATGCAACTGACAAACTGTACACAAAAAACCCTGCATTACAAACAATAGTAGGCTATAGCCTGTAGGCACTGTTAATTTATAGATGAATTAACCACTATGATGTCCACCTTTCATTTTTTGTGAATAACTCTTATAGGGTTTACATTTTAGCCTACAGGGTGCAAATCAACACCAAAGTAGGCTACAGCGCTGTATTTTTTTTTTTTTTTTTTTCAAGATGTTTTTCGTTTTCATACTTAAGGAAGAACAAAACATTTTGGGGGGTCAAAAACAAAAAAATCCTGTATCTCAGAAAGTAGAAAAGCTAGACCACCGGCATTACTAGGGGAAGTGTGGGACCTATGAGTCGGATTTTTTTAAAGAGCTGCCAAACGCGAAGTCGTTTAGTCAGCTCCCTAAAAATTAACCATCAAGTACCTTTTGGCCAGCATTATCCTTACGCCAAGTCTGAGTGCATACATAAAAACGAAATGAAAGATAATGCTTTTTTTAAGGACGTGGGTCAAAGGTCCCCAACAATTTTTGGTGGGGACCTATGAACCATAGGCATGGGACCCATAAATCAGGGTAAATCTGTCTGCTTATTCAGTTATTACCATGCTAATCTGCATTATACGGGTAACTTTAAGAAGGATTTTCTTACACTTAGCCTACGTAAAAAAATCAAAATTGCGCTGCCTTTTAGGCCTATTGCACCTGTCGTCGGTTGCATAGGGGACCTATGAGCCACGGGTCATTGGTGTTCAATGCAACTGGCTCAAAGGTCCCCTCATGAGCAAAATCGCTATAATTTAAAAATTTTTTTCACATACTTTTTATAACCTTTCAAGTGCGACACCACCTTCTTTACCACCTAAGGCGGTATTAAGAAAAAATGTCTCAACCGCGTACTCTAAAAAACTACTGCTTAAAATCAAAAGTTCTGCATGCTTAAAACATGTGACCAACCATCTAAAAACCCTTATTTTGCAACCATTTTTACAGCTTTGTTCCAGCCAACCTATAAATACGTCAGTAAGTAGGTAACATTTGGGCGATCATTTATTTCGGTTCAGTAACTTCCTCGAAGCCACGAGAGCGTGGTAAATGAAGTGGTTCATTGGCACCCGTTGCTCATAGGTCCCACATTTCCCCTACAGGGGTCGAATGGGTCTACTAGGAGTTGGAACGGAGATTGGCTCGTTCATTCAGCACAGTTAAAAATCTTGCTCGAACTACATAGGCCCATACGTAAAATTTTGAAATTGTTATGATTTTATCCGCCTGTCACGACAAAGCAGCGGAGGCGTTATACATAGAACGAATCGAGACCCGCTTAGGAGTTGCCTTATGTTTGCAAGTTTTCCGATCGAGTTTTGCTTCTGGCTTCTTTAATTTGCTGATCGTCAGATTTCACCAAACAAGAATAATTGTGAAACATCTTGTCTGAGGATGCAAACATGCATAAGCAAGGCTTAAGTGGGAGCTGAACCGTCAACCTTGCAGTCATGGTCATCGTACAAACGACGCTCCGGACTACTCGGCCACGCTGCCGATTTAAGCACACAGTCACAGAGAAAGGCTACTACCAGAAAGCATTTCCGTATCACCCGCTCTAGAATATTCCTTTTCGGTCATTTTGAGGCTTTGTATCGATGCCCATTGTTGCAAAAATATTTTCAATGACTACCGGTTCAAATGCGTCAGTAGAGCAATTCAGGTAATAGGTTGTGTGAAAAATTGAGCTTTCAACTGCTGGAAAAAGTAGCTGTAGTAAGCCCAGCCTAGCAATAAGGCGACTACCGCATTGTATCAATTACAAGTGCAAATCCATGGAGTATCTTGAGACATTACCGAATTAATTTAGTTGTAACTGTCAATCTTTGTACTACCACGTGGGAGTCATTTAAAAAGTTGCAGCAAAATAAGACTCAAAACACCGTATCGCAATTTTTAGATATAAGCCTACGATAGCTATGTTTTAATAGTTCGTTTCCTTTGAAGCATTAGACCGACCTGTCAGCACAACTACAGTTTGAGGAAATGAATTCACTGACAAAATCGGATTTCGCTGATAAGCATGCAGGCAAGCCAGGCATTTTAATATAAGTGAAGATCAGATTATGACTTTTTAGCAGGAGTTTAAACCGCTGGTGATATTGTTCCACATATAATTTAAGTAAACTTGTAATGCTGATCAGTTCTGAGCGTTTTAAAGTAAATTGTGTTAAAAGCAAGGCATTGAACCGCATGAAATATCGCTCCTGTTTAGGCTCAGGCTCCACAAAATTTGTTATTAACGGTTTACCTCCGGTTCAGGTTTTTCGTCGTTTGATTTTGCTGGTTTAGTTTCCCGCGAAAATTAAAAATACTTTAAATTATCGAGTTCAGGTTTGCAGAAGCAAAAATTTAAGGGTTCAAATTCGGTTTGGGTTCAAGAAGTTGAAACCGTCAATTCGACTTATGCTCTGGTACACAGCTACAGGCGCATTTTTTTCGAAAATACTAATGTATTGAGGCTGACTGTACTTTTTTAGAAGCTATTGCAGCTCATAAGCGATGTCTTCTGAGGACACACGATTTAACGTAGCGAATGCTTTTTTAGTCCAAAATTGATTGCGCAGTCCAAAAAGGGCGCTCGGGTCTGGCTTTAGGTTACACAAAAATTATTTTAATGGTTCAAATCCGGCTAAGGTTCAAGAGTTTTGATGACCATGGGTTCAGGTTTGGGTCAGGCTCATGTCCAGTGGTGTACGCACGGGGGGGGTTTCGGGGGTCAAACCCCCCCCATTGACGACTGAAAAAAATGAAAACCTCTTTTTTTGAAACGATCCGCTTTTTTTCGTACAGAGATTGCCGAAATTGTTATCAATTATCATGTTTTTCTGTGCTATCCAATTTCCTTAATATGTTACATAATCTTGAAAAACTTTCAATGTGATGCAATAATACCGGTAGTCAAACTTTTTTGGTGCGTTGCGCTTGACGTTGACGATTGCAGAAAAAGTAAAACCTTTCTTTTTTGAGACGAACCGACTTTTCTTCGCGCGGAGCTTGCCGAAATTGCTGACATGCTTTTTTTCTGTTCTGTCCAACTTTCTAATTTAATTTCGAGAAACTTTTATTATGATACGATGCAGCAATACCGGTATTCCAACTTTTCTGATGTGTTTTGCTTGAACTGCAGTTTTGTCGTTGATGCTGCTGTGAGGCAATTGGTAAGTGGGAGTTCTCTTAAATACGAAGAATCTGCAGTAACTATGGCTGCACACAAAATTTTTTTAAAAAATCAAATCTTCACTGCACTCCTTTCATTAAACTCGCTGTAGTATTGTAGCGAGTGGCGGGGCCCGACCCCGCGGCTTAACGCCTGGACAACGCAGCTCCGAAGAAACGTCGCAGCGGTAGCAAGCCGTTGGCTACTCTGTGTCCCATTTGACCGGCCTGGGAATTGAACCTTAGATCTTCCACATCGATAGCGACAACTTAAACACTGCGCTATAACCGGCCGGTTTGTTAAAAAATTATTAAAATATAAAAATCTAAATTGAGAATGCCCAAATTGCTAAAAATAAAATAAAGATACTGCCACGGAAAACCACACCAACAAATGATTTAAAGAGGCCCTGGGGCGGAACGGGGAGGAGGGTGGCAAAATTGTTTTTTGCGCACCGCTACTGTTTTAGGAGCTGGAGTGCTCCGTTTCCCAGACACCCTGATTATGTACTTGAGAGTATCTGATGATATCGACGCTGTGATTTGGGTGAAAAATGCTTAGACAATATCGACGCTGTTTTTGAGTTTAATCGCATGATCAGAGATTCCTCTCGCGCGTAATTTATTGTAGTTTAAAAATGTTTCGGTAGGGAGGGCAGTGTGTTCTCATGCTTCACTGTCTTCACTATTCAAGACAGGAGATACTGGATACTGCTCTTTTTATAATGAGTGCATATTAAATGTTTATATCAAGGTTGATATGCATTGTTTATATCAATATTGGTTCTTGAAAAAAGATTTGTTTGAAGGGAAGCAATAACTTGTTTTACCCTCCTGGCTACACCCTGTTTGTGACGTTGCGAAAGCTAGCTTACTTTAGTCAGTTAACCTTCCTATGACCCAAAAATGAGGTCAACTGAAGTTTTTTTAGTAAATTTTTAACCACGGATTGACAGCTTGAGTTTCGGTAAAACCTTTTCGCCATCACAATGTGACGTCACTGAACCCCCCCAATTGAAAAATCCTGTGTACGCCACTGCTCACGTCTATTAAATTATAACGGTTACGGTTCGGTTTGGGTTCCATGAAAGAAAAGCGGTTAATACGGGTTTTCGGTTTACGTTCCGGTTCGGTTCGACGCCCTCGTTAAAAGTTGGTTTGAGTTAAAGAGAGAAAGCGATGTTGGTATCTGTAGCCTATTGCGGTTTGGCGGCGTATTTCTACATTCAAAATATTGGTTTTATCGTGGTAGAGCAGCTAAAAAAATAGTTTCAATGATTTATTTTTCATCTCTTAAAAAAATTTTGGTGTCGATTTCGGTTCAGAGCTACGAAAAAACCGGTTAGAATTGGTTTAAATTCTTGATTTTCAGAAGTGCCCACGCCGTGACAGAAATTTGCGTCCTTCTGACGATGATTTTCGACTACGACCTTATTATGGCTCAATTTAATTTAAGTTTTACATTTGAGTCAACAATTCGTAAGCAGACACATGAAAACTTTCGGCAAGAAATTGCCCGAATTTCGAGAAGCGAAAGTCAAAATATGATTACGGTCAGCTAATTCGCGGCATGGTCTTATGATCGCAAATTAGATTAGCATTTTACAAAAGCTTGATTGCTAAAAAAGCTGCATTGTTTTTCGCCGACGTCTACTGTCTTATAGAACCTTTCACAAGTAGCGATCTGATTGGTTAAACAAAATGACGTCATGTGTAACGAGAGCACTGTTGCAGTGACTGATAAGTGAATCGAAAAGGTTTTCATCGAAGTACAACGCAATATTAGTTATTCTTATGACCACGTGTTACTGTTTTAATGTAGCCTAACAGCAGGTGCAATGTCTATCATGCTTTAATCAGACTCGACAGCCAGTTAAGTTGTTACCATCAGTCTTGTTTCGCTAACTTTCGCAGCGCTAAGCCTACAGAGAAGTAAAAAAAAGCGGTCGTTTACCGAAGATTAAAAAAGCCCTTGTGTACAGTAGTTTTATTTAAAGTAATTCAGAATAGATAGAAAACAATCATTGCTTCCTACTAATTATTTATTGACCTACGTAAACAACGCTGTTTAGTACAGCAATAAGAGAGAATTAATAGTGAAATAGGCTACGATATTTAAATTATCAAAAAAAATCAAATCTTCATTTTACTTGCCGTCGCCGTATTTAAATTATATAGGTTCATATTTTATTGAGCACTTTTTTGAGCACTATTATATAGGTTCATATTTTAGAAAAAAATTGATAAATAACTACAATTCGTTAGAGAAAACAAAAATTATTTTAGTTTAATTGTTTTCTTTAGTTTGATCAAGTTTTTGTGCTTAGGCTTATTATATCGACCTTAATTTTGTGCAAGGTGGAAACGTCGGTTAATAGCACCACTGATGATTTTGTGGCAAATTATTACGCTGTGTGCTGTTGGATGCGGCACTGCAATTGCAGATCAAAATCTATTTGATAATGTGCCCGAAAATACGAGTGCTATTGTCGGTCAACTACTAAATGAAAGATCCGATGAAATTGCTTTGATAGCGTTTTCTGCCGCCAAGTCTAAATTACTAAGAGGACACAAGCAAAAGCAATATGAGTTGGAATACGATCATGTGTTTACAAATTATGGTGGACATTTTAATCCTCGAATTGGAACTTTTACTGCTCCAACTCCAGGGATATATGAGTTTACTTTTTCCGGTGGTGCCTTACCGCACCGAAAACTGTCTTTGCAATTAATGAAAAACCATTTCGAAGTACAAACCTTGGCATTTGATGGCCATAGAAAAAGAAAACCTCACGTTCAAAGCCAGAAGATATTATTGGAACTGGAATCTGGTGATAGGTTAGTTTTTTCGGTATTCAAATGTTACGTTTTGCCTGTGGCTAGCGTCTTGATTGTCATAGGTTTTTGGACAATGATTTTTAGGCTGTCCGCATGTTTTGCCATGATGTCAAACGCATGATTGTTTGTGTCATCAGGCCAAATGGCGGATCGTTTTTTTAATGAAACAATCACGTAGGCTAATTATGTTTATGCTGCATAATTTTCAAAAAAAATCGAAAACTTATCCTAAACATTTTTCAAAATTGTTTTTACGAAATTGTTATTTCAGGTATTAGGCCTATTGCTCAAATTTTTTTGAATTTTAACATAGGCTAGAATGAAAAAAAAATTTTTTTTTGAAAACCTCGTTTGGCTGTATTCTAAACAAGCTTGCAAAATTGTTTTCAGGAGACTCGCATGATGTTGCTATTGGTCACTTTTTGTAAACAATCATCTACTATTCAACTGTTATTTTAGCTGCTCTCTCGAATCATATTTTCAATGATTTTTTCAATCATTTTAATTTTTTGCATTTAAAATTAGCTTTGGCAGAATTAGCACAAACGTCGCATAACCGTGAAGTTTTGTGTTTGACGTAGGTGAAGTTTATTATTGAAAATTGTTGTGCACACAGAGAAACTATTCGTCGAAAACCGAGATTTTTTCAAGCCGGCCTTCTTGTCGAACAATATTTAATATTCTGGAATCAGTTTACGATCAAGTATACTCAATTTTAAGTGCTTTGGACCACAGATTTGGCGATTTTTATTTGATTAAAAGTTTATTTTGACAAGCAAATTGGATTGGGCTTGACCTCTTGACCACTGAGCGACCTAAAAGCAATGCGGGTCATCGTATTAAATTTCTTTCAATTGTTTCAAGATTTTGGAGAGAGTATTTAATGTCAATTGCGCGATCAGTTTGCTTATAAAAAGATTTTGCCCTTTTGTCCAAAACTACTTCCACCTTTGTAGCCGAGTATTTTTTGTTATTAACATTCAAGACATCTGTTATTTTTAAATTACAAATGTTCATAATTCAAAGTCAATCAACTGAAGATGTAGGCCGCTGGTCAAGGTGGACATTTGTTCAAGTTTCATTAACGAAAGCCGTTCCTGCGACTTTCAGGGTTCAATGGCATTAATTTCTAAAATCTTGTGTTCGTTTTATACAGTGTTGTTTTTCCACTTCAAGCTACAAGTCACAGCGCACTATCACGGCCGAATTAAGATGATGTAGCGTTTGTTTGTTTAAAATGAACTGGTTAGTTGTATTTTTGACCATGCGTCTGGGCTTTTCTCCTACAATCTGTTCTCAGCTTACTTACTTTTTCTGAAATTGTTACGAAGCAACATTTTTAAATGAACCGATAGCAAAATTTCTTGGTGTATAACAATAAAAATATGGCAAAATATGCGGTAATATAGGTTTTGTCGCCTAACTTTTTGCACAAACTTCAATATTAAATTGAGCCCAAAACGCGAAAATTAAGTCACGCTTGAAATTATGCAACTCCACGTTTAGTAGCTTACGTTTTATTTTCCGACTCATCAGAGAGTGCGCTCAGAATTAAAACCACTGCATGGCTAGAAGTATATTGCAGTACTCAGATTGTAGGCATATGATTTGCAGAAATTGAAATTGCTTCATCTTACAGTAGGCTACATCTGTTTGATGATAGACCAGAAAAGTCTGCAAATTTTCATTTGACTTTAATTGGGCATCTTAGTTGGCTAAAGCCACATAAGTAGTTTTGTCTGGCTTTGCACTGAGATGCCAGTTACATGATAATGCGAACAGGAAACATCGCATTGTCTGAGGCAAGTTCAAAATGAGATCACTGCGGGCTTTCAACATTACATCACCAGCTTGGCATGTTTATTTATTAATACAAAATGACTCTCATAAAGGTCACCACAGGTTGCAGCTTCTGTAGAGCTACTGTGAAGCCAGCAAGAAGGCGATTGCAATATTTGCTCGATTTCGCTTCTACTGTATAATTCCTGATGTAGCTCTGCCTATATATTACTTTTGTTTTGAAGAAATTTTTTGGTTTACAGGATTGGAATAAGTCAAATTTAATAGATATATGTTTGGCATGGGTATTTACTAGTAATTATAATACAACGATAGTAATATTTGAACAGAGATAGGCAATACATGTACTTTAGCTCCGTAACCGTTTATTCATGGTCTTCTGAACAAGTGTAAAAAGTCAGTTTTTCTTAATTTTTTTTACCTTCTTTCGATTAAATTAATCAATAGTAGGCCTTTACGTTGGAATATACTCAGCACATGAACACGTTTTTTACCTATTCTATTTATTCTAGTCAGCCAATTTTATCAGATGAATTTTAGTTTGTTGTTATTGTAAGGTCCATTTTGTCTTGTATTGTAAATTGGTTTGGCTTAAACTTTTTTGTTTGTAGAATGGTAATGCCATGCTAAACATGGCGCCACAGGGTGGCTGTTTGGCTGCTGACTTAAAGATCTTGTGGTCCCTTAGCAGTCATCTTGTCATTACCATACTTAAAATATGTTTCGATTTTCTCCTGTCTACGTGTAGTAGTATTTGCTGTGTGTAGTGACAAAAAAAAATCAATGAACTTGTAAACTTGGCTCTTTTTGCAATTCTACAAAACTGAGATTGGACTACTCAAGTTTTTTTTTATGCCAGAATATGGATCAGATTAGCCGCATCACGAATGTACGGAGTTATTGGAATGACTGGCAGTGCAGACCCTGGCTACGTCACTACGTTTACTGGCCGGATGCTTTCACCAAACAGCGATGGAAAAGCTGGTGAGAATCCTTAAATATCAGCAGAATGAAAAGAGAATTTTTTATTTCTTCAAATGTGATATCTTCTTCCAAAAGTTGCGATTTTAAGTAGGTCGCTACACTGCGACAATTCCAAAATACACGATGTATGGTTGACTTATAAATATTTTTGACCAGTAGAATTTCATAAGCGCACGCTTATTAATTAGATCATTAGATGTACGCTGCACACCTGATAGGCCTACATACTGTATCTTCAATTTTAATAGAATTTATCAATCAAACATGTTAGTAGTACATTAGTATTGGCTTAGTACAACTTCCTTTGCACCTAATTCGAATGTGCGGTATCGCAATATGTTAGACTTGCAGTGATACGTCATTCCTCTACTTTTCTAACCTCTCCAATACGCAATTTTATTGTAGAAGTTGATGCTGTGACCTTGTCATCTCCTGAAAGATCAAGAAGAGGATCTGTATCACGATTTCATCATCATTCCCGGTCCAGGCGAGGAACAACCTTGCAGCGGTCCTTTGGATCTGATCCTATTGCTTTTTCAGTCGCAAGGACCTCGTGTGTCATGGGACAGATGTCCAATCATAGCTTCACAGGTCCAACCCCGAACGGAGCCATTACATTCGACAAATCTTTTGTTAACTTTGGCAATAGCCTGGACCTTGGAAGAGGCATGTTTACAGCGCCAGTTAGTGGCTTGTATTTCTTTTCTTTCACTGTTGGAAAATACCCGAAGAAAAGACTATCAGTTTCACTAGTTAAGAACGATAATGAATTTCAGGTATATAAGATATAAACTTCAGTACTTGCTGAGCAAGATATAAGCCTAAACATTTAACTTGTGACACAGAATACTTAACACGCAGTTTTGCTGTGCCTACGTTGTATTGCTGACGATGATTGCAGAATCTATGTCGTCGAAACGTCGATTTAGAAAATAGTTTTTATTTTGTTTATTTTTTCAACAACAAAACTTCAAAAAACGTACCTGAATAGCATATGTTATTCGGAACCTTGGTGTGGCAGCGTTGCGAGATTACAGAGCAAATTACTAACTTTTACTGTGCAATTGGCAGGAATAAGCTACTGGGATATAAAATTTATCTATGCTCTTGAAGTTGAAATGAAATGTTGTGTGATTTTATGGCGCGTTATAACTGCTAAGGTCCTTTAGTGCCAGGACTAAATTTTTTTCAAGAATTCACTGACGTATTTTTATTCTCTGTTTATTTCATCCTCCGCGCTACACTTAATAGCTGAGCGTTTAGCAAGATACCAGTTTTAAAGTCTTCGGTTTGACCCGACTGAGGCAAACTAAAAGCATCATTAGAAACTTCTACAAGTATCGTAGTATCATTGAAAACAACCGACAATTGCAATTTTTTCTTGATTGCTTTCTTAAATGCTTGTCCTCAAATGACCTCGTTGTTGCCCAATATTGAATTGTTTTTTCAGCTAAGAAATCGTTGTAAACATAATGGGCTTTTGTGAGACCGTAAAAGATTTAATTCAATTTACATCACTAAAAAAAATGAAGCTCATTATAGCGCATGTGATAAATAATAATTATGAAGTTGCAGTAATAATAAGATGTAGCAGTATTTGCTTCGTGAAAATCACCACCTATAGTTCTTTGGTGATTATCTTGTGACATTCGCTTAGTGCGAAAAAAAGAGTCTCTCCAAAAGCATTATTCCGCTACTGGTTTGAGGTTTTATGGCGCAGTAACACTGCAAGCAGCTTCACCGCTTCACACTTTTTATATTGTTGCTTAAAGCTTATTTACCCTTCTGTAACGAGAAAGCAATCAAAAAGCTGTTACCACTAACCAGCTCGTTTAAGAGTAGCTAGCCATCTGTCACCTTTCCCAGATGGAAAAATCCCGTTGAGTGTCTTTTCCAAAGGCACAACAAGCGAACCTGCCGGCTTGTTCTCCATACTGTCACTTTTATGTAGAACCTTAAGCAGAGAAGCTGTGAACACCAATTTTAAAGTCACTGGTTTGACCCGACTCGTAATCGAATCTGAGCCTACCATAGCAGAGGCGGACGCTTTATTCACTCGGCCATAAGTTTTATACAAAAACGAACCGTAGCTGTTTTTTAGGTGATGGTTTACGATGAAAGTCGCTCTGATCGAAGACAAATGCAAAGTCAAAGTTTGATTCTTGAGCTTGAAGCAGGAGACAGAGTTTGGTTAAAGAGCTACAACTCACCGAATTTCGCAGTATACAGCAATCTTGGAAATTACATTACTTTCAACGGATACTTAGTGCATCGCGTATGACCTCTTAAACTTGCCATTTGAATTCTTTCAAACTTATACAGCATTATGTAAAGTTTTAGTTATCCGTACCATTTATAATATAATTGTATTTTGTTGTGTGTGTGTGTTTTTTTTTTTTTGTTTTTTTTTTTCTAAAACTGTGTACACCGTTGGCGCTCTACCCTTTATCAATTAAATTTGTTTGCCTTCCTTTGATGAGGAAAGTTTGAAACAGCGTTGCTCAGGATATGTTTTTTTACATCTTGAGTTATCACGTAAGGTTGCTCTTGATATGTTCAGTCTATATATCTGTGCTCTCTCTGCGAAACTTAAAAAATTGAAACCAACTCGATTGCGGTTGCAACAACGCAATATGGCGCTAGAGAGATATATACTTGGTTGTTTAGTTAGTAATTACGAAACGAACTTTGATTATAATTGTGCTTATATATTGTTCCTTGATTATTCGGTTCTTTTTTGTTTTTTTCTTCATAAATAAACTTTTTTTGAAGAAAAGTTGATATTTTGAAATTCAAAGCGTTTTGAAAGGATTGGTTTTGCAACCAAGATACATGGAGTTGTGCACACAGGAGAGTTCGAAATTTTTTTGTGAGGGGTTTTGATTTTACTAGGTTGATCACCCAACAACTTGTTTTATCAGAAATGGAAACTTTGCAATGAAATAAAACTTACACTACAGGAAACGAAGATTGAGTTTTACTTCTACGTACCAATTTTTGTATTTTTATTATTCCCTAATTCAAAGTCATAGTTTTCTTTAATGATTCAAGCTCGTATGATATCTCACATTCGCATTCTTGTAAATCATGAAATTTTTAATATTAGTGAGATATGTTGTAGTTCAACAAAAAGCTGTGTAGCTACTGCTTTCGGCTTAACCTATCATTTAACTTGGCACCTGGTTGCGGAAATTTGGACTTGACGGAAGCACATTAGCACACAGTAGGTCAGTCAGTTAGTCACTTCACAGTCGGGTGTCAAAATAGTAGATCTTTGTGATTTGAGTGAATTGAACGTTTGGTCGCGTGAAAAGGTAACTTTAGTCCGAACCATCAATCACAACTCTGTAGCGATGACTGATGGAAATGTGGATTCCCGTTTCATACGACTTGGGGCAAATCAAATTGCAAAACATTCAGCAAAAACTTATGTTGTGTTTAGGTAATCACATATTTTCACTGTTTGTTTACGGGAATGTTTGTTTGCTAGCCCTTTGATGAATTTGAAGGAGTAAACACTATTCAGTCAGTAACAAAATACGTTTCTCTGCTTCAGTGTTATCAGGTGTAATGATTCTGCCAACTATACGGTAATAGTTTTTAGCAAATAGTATGATTAACATTTACTTATTTTTGTAATGAACAGTTTGTTTTGAAATCATCAATCCTTTTGCCGTGCAATCAGGCCACTGTGCCGATTGTGATATTTTGATTAATATTGCATCATCAATACTTAACAATGACACGTTCAAGGTATGCTGCAACGCTGGAAATATAACCAGTCATCATCTACGTAACATTTAAACCACTATGCTTTCGATATAATGTTCACCACAAATTGATTATACAATTCAACTCCTTACAAAAGTGAATACTCAATTATATATGTGGGCAATATGAACTCAAAAACACTTTTATGTGACTATCAGCGCTGATGGGCGACTCCTGGTAGACGAGGGCAACTTTTAGTGAATGAGCTTGTCCACATGGCTTATAACTCAGAGTTACCATTTCGAGCTTATTTCAACGATTTGTGCTTATTTTCATGGGCAACGTCTTACTAAACGTGAATGTGCTTATTTCTAAAAAACGTGCTTATTTTTGAATCTGGCGCTTAATATGTCTTAGTTGAAATGCTTTTTCTTTAAATGAACGAAAAATGAGAGAAACAACGTTTATTTTCGTTTATTAATTAATTTTGGCATTTTGAAATCTGTATTTTTATTTAATCGCTACAACTTCGTGCAAAGCGATACCAGGATGGTTTTGCAATAAAGGCCTTTTAACTTTTTGGTAACCTGCTACTCCTTCGTCACAACGGCAGAGTGCTTATTTTTTGGTGTGGATCAACGGTAACCCTGCTTATAACTGTATACTTAGCAATATTTACAGGCAGCAATATAAGTATTTTCTTTAGTATCATTTTTTTGTCTTCCAGGACTGACCGTTCACGTTCACTGACAAAAACTTTATTTTTTTTTATTTATTTGGTTGCATATTTATCCTCTTATCACGAGAAAGCGATCAAAGCGCTATACGAGCTCGCTTAGGAGTTGCCAGCCATCTGTCTACCACACCAAGATGGGGTAATCCCGCTAAGTGCCTTTACCAACGGCACAACAAGTAAACTTGCCGGCTTGTTTTCCACACGGTCCCTTTAATGATGAGCGTCAAGCAGGGAAGCTGTGAATATCAATTTTAAAGTCATTGGTTTGACCCGACTCGGAATCAAACCCTGAGTCTACAGCTCAAGAGACAAACGCTCTATACCACTCGGCCAACTTGCTTTGCTTTGCTGTGTACACTAAATTATTATTTAGTCTTTAATTTATTGCTTAAGCGATCAACGAGCCTGTCCAGAAGCCGCTTTAATAGGTTTAATTATTTCACGTACTGTATTTTCGCCGGATTGCACATGCAGTGACTTCGGTTGCTTGGAATGGAAATTTTGTGACATAGGCCTAAAGGCACTTAATACCAAACTAAAGTGCAATCCAAAAATATAAAAATTCAAGTGCAATTGTTATTATTTCGATTGACGTAATATCGTTAAAAATGCAGTGCAGATAAAGCACGATAAATCCAAAAAGCATTTGATAAATCACAGAAAATCTTTTATGACCGTCTTCACTTAATTTGTTTGTTTTGTTGCTCTGAACTTTTTAGCTACAAGCCTACCTTAATTGTTCTAAAACTTGACTACTGTAATTTCGAAAACCTCTTTTACTATGAAATTTCAGACACAACTAGTTTATCGACGTTTATGCTAAACGTTTATGACATAAGTTGTTGGTTAGAAACTTCTTGGTATGGTCAAGTATGCTAGCTTCTTATCCAGGCAGTGGCCAGGGGGGGAGGAGTCTCCGGGGCGCTGCTTCTCTTCTAATGAAGCCTAATCTGCAGCATGCTTAAAACGTTCTTGTAAACTCTTAGCCTACTGCAATTTGTCCTCTTCCTAAATTTTTCTCTAATTCCCCTCCCAAGTGTGAAAAAAAAGACACAAGAGTTCATTGGGGTGAAATATTATGTTTGACGTTGATTATCATAAAGGCTTGTCAGCTTGCCATATCTTTTCGTATTAATGGCTATTGTTTTGAGTTAACTGCGAAGCGACTTTAAATAAGTTTTTATTGGCTTGGGTGATTGGTTATTATCTGAAAAAAGTTGAAAGTTTCGGTTAGAACTTATAATCATGTGAGTTTACAGAATCCCCAATTTTAATGTAATTAACAAACGGAAATACATATTAAACGTACTTTTACAAATCTTTTCCGAAATTTTTGTGACTGTAGAAGGCGTAGAAGTGGTTAGGCAACGTAAGCTATTGTAACTTCCTGCCTGTACAGCGTGTAATATCGATACAGCTTGCAAAATACGGAATATAAAAAAATGCTATTTACTGCAAGACCCTTAATATGAAGTCGCAACAAACATACACGATTGCGAAGTTTTCCGGAAATCGGTGTACATCCGCCTATCTTCAACTTTCCGTTTTCTTGTTTCCATTACAGAGTAAGGCCTATATGTAGCAGTTCCCTTTTAGCAAGAATCACGCCTACTTTGTCTCGACGTTGATAACTCATTGCGGTGACAGCGTATTCTACAGCATGTACAACAATATAATCAAAAACTTGCTTTTCGATATACCATATCATATTAACAGATTAAAAAAACAATCAATAACATTAGATAATGACAGGTGAAAACTTGGCATCAGCGCTTACGAAACTTTCGTTTCAGTTTTGGAGCTTATGTAGCCATTTTTTGGCTGGCTCAATGAGAGTTTCACTTCATCTTGTTTCCACGCAAGGCAACACTTGGAAAAAAATAGTTTAGGTTTTTCCGCATGTTTTTTCGGCCAATTTAAGCTACATTTTCTCCGAGATATTATATAGCAGGGGTCGGGAACCTATGGGTGGCGGAACCGGGAGGGCCGGGGGGCCCTGGCCCCCACTTTTTTTTCAGGATAGGCCCTGGGGGGACCTAATTTACGCGTTCATTTCTACAATATTGCCTCTGCATGAATGTATTTGAAACTAAATAGGTCTACTATCGAAATTAAAACCCAGGAAAGAGCTTAAACCCGGAGATGTCTTCTTTAAAATTTTGTTTGTGGGTTGGGGGGAACCGAAACTAGAAGCAAGAACCGTGGGTATGAAGTCCACATAAATTGGACATGTCACATGACGACAGACTAAATATGGATTGTAAGCATAGGGCCGGATTTACGTTTAGGCTAAGCAGGCTGAAACTTAGGGCCTCAGAGAAAATAGGGGCCTCATCACGAACGATGAACCTCATTTTTTCTCTTCACCGATACTTTCAATGGAAAACAGAACATCTGAGGACGTGTACACCTTTTTTTTGCTCTTCACTATACAGATATTTTCCGTGAAAACAGGACATCAGAGGACGTAAAGACCTTTTCTTGCTCTTCCAATCAGTGTGATCAAATAGCCTAGGACCTCACATTGTCTAAATCCGGCCTTCAGGAGCGTATGTAGGGGAGGGGCCATTGTGCCAGCCCCTCTTTTGACTGTGCCTTTTGGTAAACAAGAACAAAACTGATGGTGTCAAGTGACTGAAATATGCCAGATTCTTTTGATGGTTTCTGTAACTTATGGCCAGGGGCGGATCCAGCGGGGTAGGATGAGGAATATGTATCCTTCCACCAGCCATTTTCAAAAATGCTCTTGATGCACACAAATTTTCTATAATTTCAAATTTCTTCGATAGCTGTAAGCCTTACGCTTTAAGCACGCATTATCGAAAATGTGCGAACAGAATGTATTATTTCGACTATAACAAAAGTCTCATCAGCCTTGCTACGCACAGCCAATCCAGGCTAAACTCATTCCAGACTGTAAAGACTCTTTTTTGCATTGCTTTACCTGGACATCTCGACTTCATCTCTTTTCTAGGTCGAGATGTCCAGGTAAAGCAATGCAAAAAAGAGTCTTTACAGTCTGGAATGAGTTTAGCCTGGATTGGCTGTGCGTAGCAAGGCTGACGAGACTTTTGTTATAGTCGAAACATTAATTTGTCCCTTGAGAATGTATTATATTTGACGAAGCATTCAGAATTAGGGTCAAAAAATTTAAACAAAATTTGGCTGAAAATTATTTAAAAATAAAATAGCCATTACAGCATGTAAATTTTCAAAAATGTTCCGGGGGAGCATGCCCTCGGACCCCCCCAGAACTTTTTGTTTTTTAATCAGCTTCAAATTAGTTCTGCCGAAAAAAATACGCTGGAAAAAATATGGAAATTATGCCCTCCCTCCAATTAAATTTCTCGCTACGTCACTGCCTGCCCTGGTTGTAGGTGAAGAAAATCTGGTCATTGGTTTTGGGCCCCCCCACTTTAGAAATGCTTCCGCCATCGCTGTTGCGAGTCATTTGTAGCTCTTTTCGTAACGGCATGTGGCTCCAATGAAAAATGCAATATTTCAAAGCCAAGTTTACTTTGTTACTAGATTTTAATTTCCTTTTTTAACCAAATTTTGTAGAACATTTGCCAATCTAGCAAGTAGCATCACTGTTACAAACGGTTCTTTTCACTTATTTGTAACAGTTAACAAAAATAATTATCCCAGTCTAATTTTGCTCAGCAATGTGCGTTGGTTGTCAAGAGGAAAAGTGTTCAAACGCTTTGCTGCATGTTTAAGTGAAATACCGACGGACTTTTCTTGAATTAAAAAATATTAAGTATCCTGAGCTAACCAATTCTGACTAACTACGCACGTTTTATTATTTCGTGGACATAACTGAACATCTAAACCAGGCATGGGCAGCATACAGTCCGAGGGCCGGATCCGGCCCCCGAGACCATTTTAGAAATACCGTATATGCCGGCCAATAAGCCGATTTTCTGGAGTCAAATTTGTAACTTAGTTTCCTGGGGTCGGCTTATTGGGCAGATATAGCCTGACCAAAAAAAAAAGCCAGCGGTCAAAATCGGTCACAAAAAGAATGTATTACCGGTAAGCAAATGAACGAACGTTAAAAACAACGTAACAACACGTGATTATTAAAATCCATGAAAGTAATCATCGTCATCACTGGAATGCGCAAGCGCATACACACGTATCGCCTTTTTCACTCGTGTTTGTCACTAGCGCAGAGTATGCCTTCGGCTTATTAGGCGATAATGTGGTAAAACTCTACTTTTCAGCGCTAAACAATGGGTTCGGCTTATTCGCCGAACCGGCTTATTGACCGGCATATACGGTATAAACTTTTTCCGCGAATCAAGCCGAGGACCTTTTATTTTTATAGAACATCTGAGGACGGGTAGCCTTTTTTTTGCTCTTCACCGCAGGAGCGTATTTAAGAGAGGGAGGCATTGTTCCATGCCCCCCCCCCCCCTTTTGACTCTGCTTTTTGGTAAACAAGAACAAAATTAATGGTGCCAAGTGACTGAAATATACCAGACTGTTTTGATGGTTTCTGTAGCTTATGGCCAGGGGCGGATCCAGCGGGGTAGGATGAGGAGTATGCATCCTCCCACCAGCCATTTTCAAAAACTTTTTTGATGTATTCAATTTTTCCGCAATTTCAAACCTCTTCGATAGCGATAAGCCTTACGCCTTAAGCACGCGTAAATCGAAAGTGTGCGAAGAAAATGCATCATATTTGGCGAAGCACTCAGAACCAAGATCAAAAAATTTAAACAGAACTTGCCTAAAATTTATTCAAATAACACTAAAATACCCATTACAGCATGTAAATTTTCAAAATTTTTCCGGGGGAGCATGCCCCCGGACCCCCCTAGAGCCTTTCTTGTTTTTGAATCAGCTTCAAAGTGGTTCTGCCGAATAAAAAAACGATGAAAACAATGTGAAAATTATGGCCCCTCTTTTAAAAATTTTTGTTACACCACAGTTTCACCGATATTTTTGGTGAAAAACAGGACATCTGAGGACGTGTAGACCTTTTTTTGCTCTTTTTCGGTGAAGAGCAGGACATCTAAGGTTGTGTAGATCTTTTTTTTGCACTTTCAATCAGAGCGGCCCCAACAATAGTGGTTGTTGAAGATATTGAACTCGATCCGTCTAATAATCCGGCCCGGGAAGGACTTCGTCTTCCCACATATGGCCCGCCGACAAAGGAAGCTGCCCACCCCTGATCTAAACCATCTCAACGTGAAAATATAAAGCGTTGGAAATACAATTTTATCCCTTCAACAAACTTTGTTCGCCTTTCAAAACAAGCCGGATATAGAAAATTTATGAGTCGCCGTCTGGAAAAAAATAATTTAGGAAATTTCCTATATAATATATAAGACAAATTATTGCATAAATTTGCCAAAAAAAGCAGCCCAAAGCATCCTATACGTTTTGCGCTGCTTTTTTTGGCAAATTATTGCAATAATTTGTCTTACATATTATATAGAAAATTTTCTATATGTTTTGCGCTGCTTTTTTTTGTCAAATTTATGCAATAATTTGTCTTATATAATATATAGGAAATTTCCTATATGTTTTGTGCTGCTTTTTTTGGCTAATTTGAGCAATAATTGGTCTTATGTATTATATAGGTAATTTTCTATGAGTTTTGCGCTGCTTTTTGTGGCTAATTTGAGCAATAATTTGTCATATATATTATATAAGAAATTTTCTATACGTTTTGCGCTGCATTTTTGGTCTGATTTGAGCAATATTTGTCTTATGTAATATATGGGAAATTTCCTATATATTTTGTGTCAGTGCTTTCGGCTGTTTTAAACCACTTAATTGTCCGATATACATGTAGAAAATTTCCTATATAATATATTGGACAAAATGTAGTTTAAATAAGCCGAAAAAAACATGTGAAAAACCTAAATTAGTTTTTTCCTAACGTCGCCTCATACAACACAAACCCAATCAAGACCCTTCTGCTTCTTCAGTGCGAAACAGGAAAGCTGCGAACGTTCTTTTTCGATGTCTTTCTGACGTAGCCACGGAGAATTAAACCCCAGTCTTCTAGCTTCAGAAGGTACGCCTAGTACAGTGGTACACGCCCAATGATAAATCACTTACTGAAACAAAAAGTTAACTAAGAATAGAAACTTTGTAACAGAGTAGGCTAAACAAAAAAATTAAGTTCAATCAATAGTGCGGCTAAAAAAATTACAATTTATTTTGCAAAACCACGCATACTTTTCAACTTTCGATAAACTGTCAACAACCCCGTCACTTTGAGGTCAGTGTAAGTAGTCATGTTTCGAAACGAATGACTTTGCCTGCCGTATGTGGAGTTTCACTTATACTGTGCAAGTAGCACAATTGCCGACTTTTGATCGGGTATTCAACAACTCTAAAGCATTTTATGCTTCTCTAAAAACTTGCTAGCCTTGAAGAGTGTTCAACTGTTCATGATGGTCCTTTCTACTTGTTTCTTTTTCTAGCTCATTGATGGTGCATCGCAAGAATTGATTTTGCAATGTTTAGCAATAAGTCGATGGCAACACGCTCAAATTATACAATATCCTGAATGGGTTGGTTAATGACATGTCACAAAGTTTGCTGATTGCTCTCTAGGCTTAGGTTGTATGTATTTTTTATTTTCGGCAAATCATAAATTTGTTGACTGCTACTTTCCACATGAGCTTAGAAATTTTGCTATTCAATTTTCACTTTTTGCAAATCGCTGGTTCATATAAAACATACAAAGAATAGGTACTTGAGATGTGATATGAATGGGTGTCGGCATGCGATTACAGATTTATAGCTTCCTGTTATGCCGGTGCAACCGGCACAGTTTGCTGTAATCGTCACAGGAACAGCGATGATTGTCATTAAAATAGCACGAGTGAACAATCACACGTCCTTTACCGAACGTTTGAAACCACGTCTTGTTTCAAGTAGCCTACCCATAATCGCGTTTATTAACTCGTCATCTTCATCAACAAACCATGGGTCACTGATTGGGTGCTTGCGCTGTTTGATATCGCAAGTTTTCCCCATCTAAAAAAGTAATGACGTCTAACGTAAAATTACAGTTCGTTTTTTACAAATTGACCACATAAAAAATGAATTTGTATTAAAAAGTTTTTATTTGAATAGGTCTTGTATGGTTTGGCCGCTATCCTACCGATTTGTATTTCCTTTCTGTGATTCAGTATAAAGCTTGAAACTTTAGACGGCTTTAGCATCAGCCCTAGAAGTCTTCAAACGCTTTGTTTTGCTTCCTTAGTCTGGTGATATACATTGCCAAACTTGACTTTGTAATAATAATGACGATGTGTTAATTGTCTTGGCATCTACGCTCTACGTGTAAAAAACCTCGCATTTTTCAAGCAGAAATGACAGCACAAACCCCACCATATGCGCGAAAGTTTTTGTCATAGTTTCAGTGCATTCACTGCAGTTGCGTAACATTTAAACCGGTGAACCCGACTAACTGTCATCCTTAGTTCTGAATAGGGTTATGCAAGATGTACCCTTAAAAGACCCCAAACTGAAACAACCTTTCTTGATGATTTTGACTTGGTACGACCGCGAAATAATGTTCAATTTTGATTGATCATAAATCTGCGATTGATGTTCTTAGATTTAAAAGCAGCTGGATTTGGCATCTTAATGCTAACAGGAAAGTAAATGGCAACCCTGACTAGCGAACGAAAAAGGCTTGATTAACTTTGCATGCTTTTTTTCAGATTATAATTAATAACTGCTTTGGCTTTAAGCAACAGAATGGAAGTTGGGCCAATAATGTTGTTTGGTTGTTGCAGCGAGCAAACAAGTGATTGTTTAGCATCCCGGAAACACGTAGAAACGAGTCAGCTTAGATATTAAAGCATGATGAAGCAAGCTTTGTTTATCTTAACCTTCTTTTTTTTTTTGATAACAATTTCTAAAGTGATTAACAAGCCCACATAGCATGTAGTGTTCGTACACCAAGGTAAAACGAAAAAAAAACAATGAAACAAACACGAATAAACTGTCACCAATTTTCACTTTAAACTGATACTCTTAAAATAAACATACCTAAAAAATGTAAAATGAAAATAGTCTGGCACAGTCAACTGCCTTTAATTACATTACTATCAAACAGATTTTTATGTTTTTCAAGTTCATTGGCGAAGTGGGTAACGACATCGTTATCGCTGCCGTAGTTCTGGAGTTCGATTCTCGTGCTGATCAAATCCAATCACAATGTCGCCAACGGTTGGCCACCGTTTCAACGTTTCTTCGGAGTTAGAAGCTCGAAGTCCCGGAATTGGGATTTGATTTGATGTTTTTGAACTTACCCAATTTTGGAATCGTTTCATAAATGCCAATAGTGCACCTACATCCTTTCCGATGATTGACAGTCGTCAGTTCCGTTACACCTTGTCTACAACGTGAGAGAGTAATGATTTGTAATTTCCCCAGTTTGCATTAAAAACCTGCGAAACTTAAAATTTAAGCAATTACATATATTCATTTGCATAAAGTTGGAAAAAATTGGAATGGGTAGGAGCAAATCGAAATTTTATGTTTAGGCGAACGAGTTGATTGTGGAATAAATTATGGAGAAGATATTTCAAAATGTCGGTAACTTGGGCAAAGCAGGTGATAAAATTGCACAATGAAAAAATAGTGCTTATCGGCATTTTTTTGCCTGATGCAGTCGCAACTTGCAAGCAAGATGCGTTGACAAGATGCATCGTTTAGTGGACAAAATCTGCAAAAGTGTTTGTACACCCATTTTGAAATTAGAGTCGATATAAAAGCTCATAAATTATGGACGTGGTACATGTTGCGCGAAATACCAATTAAATGAGTCTGATGAAAGGGCAACGACAACTTTCTTTTTAATCTTGTTTTCGAAAAGCGATTTATAACGTCAGCACTATGCAGACGACTGTTCATGGGTTTTACAAACATGCACAACCAGCTTTTCCAAAATCCAATTTTGTAGAACGCATATGAGCTGCCAAAAAACTGCTATGATAAACACCAGTTCATCGAAGACCTAGAAGCCTTCCTAGAACTCGATGGCGAGATTATGCTGAAGATCTTAGTTGGTCTCGCCTAAGCATCTCACCAGAGCAATTACCCTTTGTCACAAAGAATTGAGATGCTTGGAAACACGATCTCGATCAGCTGCTCCCGCGACCCCTCAAGGATAAGCGGGTCTAAAAAAGCTAGATACTTAATATGAGCAGTGTCCATGCAAAAAAAAAAATTAAACATGGTAAAGACACAACTTTTGGTTTACTCACACCTTTTCACTTAAGACCAGTAATGACATGTAGGCCTACGTGCAGAAACATAAAATTTTTGCTGATGCGTGTACAAAGGTTCTGAAATAATTTTGGGAACCATGCACAGATAATGGCTGCGCAACCTGAGTTTTCTATTTTGTAATGCAAGCTCGCGTCACAGGCTGCACAGTATGATGCAAAATGTATCTATTGTTAAAGCAACCTTTACTCTTACTTGCGAAATTTTATGAAACAGTACCTGATATATTTTTGTGTCTTTGAATTGTTCTCTATGCATTTTTGGTCTTGTGAAATCTCTGCGTGCATTATCTAAAGTTATTTATAGATTTTTCCAATGTTCTGTTTTCCTTAGTAAGCAAGTAGGTTTCCAACTGTATTGATGACTAAAAGGTCACACAAATTTTGTTGAATTTTGAACCAGACTTGCTCTGAAATGGCATTACAGCAAAAACGGGTTCGGTAGAAGTACCAACATAATAACAAATTGCAAAACCACCAGAGTCGTGGTGTAAAGCCAGCATACACTTACTGCATTCGTGGCATTGGGGTTCGATGCTGCTCCAGATCTTGTTTTTATGAATCGCTCTTTTTATGAAGTTAGGGGTATAGGGTATGATCATGACTATCTACAAAACAAGTTCGAAATATGTAGGGCGGACTCAGCGGCGTGCGCAGAAATATTTCTGAGAAGTCGCGTAAAGGAGCTTTTCCATAAAAAGGTACAAAAGATGCGATAACGGCTGAAAACGTGTAGTGGAGGTGGCGGAAGGGACGTGTATAAAAACCTCCTTTCTCGCCCCCCCATCCCCCTTGCGTACACGCGCACTAGTGTTTATCAGTCGCAGCTTGACATTTTCTTCATGCGAATGATCGTTTTGCATGGCAGGTATCAAAATACAGCGTTACCACTTACACGAAATTAGATATTACAGAATATTTTCATTTTCATAATCTATTTAAACGTTTGTTTCAAACCATCTTTGTTTTTATTATAAATTTAAATGGTGCTGTTTTGATTGTGTCTGATTTCATCATTTATTGTTTTATTTAAGGCTGAAGAAGTTTTATTTGCAGAAGTTTAGCCAATGAATTAAATATATTCTTACATTTTATTATACTAAGAATCATTTTATCGATTTATTCCAGTATATTGCTTAGTTTCGATTGAATAGTATAAAACCCATATGCAATTTTTGTCTTACGGATTACCGTTGATCAAAAAGCATTGCATTGGCTTAGAAAGCAACGCAATCGTTAAAAGAGTAAAAATCAAAACTAAAACAACAGTTCAAAAAAAGAAAAAATGAAGATTTTTACAGACAAATAATACATTACACAGTTTTTGTCATAACCATTTTTGTCATGGCCGCTCTTTTTCGCAGGCGCGCTTATATTGGAAAGGCTTTATCTTTTGCTGTGGCACACTGAGTTACAACTTAGTAATTGGAGGCAGGTATATTGGCCTTGGGTGATTGTTGATCACAAAAAATGAGCTAATGCGTGTGCACAAGGAGCATCTAGACTAGAAAACCCTAGGGTTATTCGGTTCTCCTAGTTTCTCAAATCTTTCGTTATGCTTGTTTTCTTTTCTTGAGTGTCAATAAATTGTAAACTAATGAGGCCCATCAGAGGTGTCATCAGCTCAGTCATTGTGTCTAATCTTTGCAACTCAGCGTTTGATGATTAGAACGCTATGTGTACTGCTTAAAATTAGGCGATAGAGTCAAATGAATTTAGGCTATATTATTTCGTTGGAAAAACTACAGTAACTGGCACTGAGATAGGAGAAAAGCGATGCAAATCCCCCTTAGGCCTACATCACGACTCTAAGGAGGGTGGGGGAGGGTCGACCTTTTTTAGAAGGCCGTGACTGTAATAGAAGGACTGCAGTAATTTTGTGTAGAGTCAGCAGTTTTGAACATAAAATTGCCGCAAATGAGTTTTTTCTTTTTTCGTGTAAAAATTTCTGCAAAGAGATTCCATAATAAAAAACGTTGATAGAGCAAGTTTTCATCGTTATCCTTTAATGGATCTTGAATGTTCGACAAATTAAATTTCAAACAAATTTGATTACGAAATTGCAGTTTGTTGGTTTATTTACAACTTGCAAAGTTGTTTATAAGAAACACATGTCGTGGCGATATGCCGGTTGCAAAATTTGGTGAGTTCCCAAGCGACGCAATTCCATCAAGCTTCGAAATTATGCTTTGTCATTTTCCCAAAGTTAAAAATCCTATATTTGGGTTATAAGCAGGTTATAATTTTGATTATTATCTTTATGCAATAACTGTCAATCTTATGTACTGATCGTATTATGAGCTTTTTCGGAGTTTCAGTGCTCATCAGTACTCATTTCGACTGGAAATTTAATTGAAAAAGCGCGAACTGCTCATGATATTAAACCGTGTCTGAGCATGGCGAAATTATTGGCCTCTGTTGTTTGACGTTTCACGTTGTCCAAGGTATAAGAAATCAAAATTTAGTGGATCATAAAAAAATCCATTCGTCAAAACAGGCGTGTGTGAGTACGCTTGATAACCTGGCAGACGCTGCAGACGTTTTAGATTGTTCCATCATTTAAAAATAACGTGCTCGCCACTAGTCAAGGTTTATTTTTAGTTTTTTGCTGCTGATACCTCGAAATGTTTATGCAAAATTTACAAAACATTTGGCAACCCTTTTACACACAACGTCATCAGAAACGAAGTTTGTGAAAAAGCAATTTAAGATTTCGCGAGTTAACATTGGGTGTCTTTTTAAAATAATGTCGCAGAAAGTTACGTCAAATTACCAAAACATGATTTTTGGCCTGAGCATTTCCATTTCAGCAAAACAATTAAAGCAGTCAAAATTTATAAAGTTGCTCGAGACTTATAGACAACACAAAAACGTTCCATGTTAGGCTTATTTGTAATATTTCGAGGCAAAAAACTATAGTTTGTAAACTTTGAAATGTTTTATTCTCAATATTCCAACCACGTGACGGACAGAACTGGTAATGGGCTTAAGATCAAACCAGTGCATAGCACTTTGTTAAATCGTTGTATTTTGTGTTGTTCCAGTTGTTGTTTTCGTTCAATCACACCTTTTTTGAACAAAATCTTTCATAACACAATCTATATTTTTATGCTAAAAATTTTTATTCAAAAACTACCAAATTTTACTTCAAAAAATATTCAAAAATGTGTTTATGCAAAAATTTTACAAACAGTGTTGCTTGAAAGTTTTAAAATGCTTTAATGATCTTTTTTCATTGAAAAAAACTTTCGCTTTGTTAGGACGGAAACATTTCATATTTATCAATCTTATTTCGAGAACAAAAAGAGATCAATTAGATCGTATGAATTAAAGGGTTTTCCATCAATGATCATCAAATCAAATCAAATCAAATCTTCATTATACTCGCCGTATTACGCCGAAGCGTGTAACGAGTAGCGGGGCCCATCTCCGCGGCTTAGCGCCTGGGCTACACAGCTCCGAAGAAACGTCGCAACGGTGGCGAGTCGTTGGCGACACTGTGCCGATTTGACCGGCCCGAGAATCGAATCCCAGACCTCCCGCACCAATAGCATGCGCTTTGCAACTGAGCTAACGGCCGGTTATATTCAAAAATATTGAAATCAATGTTTTTTCAATATGAATAAGGCTAAAATTACGATTGAAGAGAGCTGCACGAGTATTGGACATTTTTGTCTTTAATTAAACTTTCGCGTATGCGAGAGAGCGCTTGTCACATTTCAAGGATCACGTATTTTCGTGTAATTCAAAAAAAATTATATCACCAAAAAATGAGGTTATTATGAACGGAAAAGCGTGAAATGTTTTTTTAGAGTCATAACCAGAGGTGAGATTTAGCCGGTTCGTACCGGCTTTATGGAACCGCTTCACCAAAGTTTTGAAGATCAACGAACGGGCCAGCATGGCTGTGTATATGCTTGTACCAATAGATGAAACAAAACCAGCTGAAAATATCAGTTATGTTATTAGAACCGACCGACAAAAAATTTAAATTCCACAGTTGGTCATAACTATCACATCTTCGTATATACTTGACGCAAAATCAATTAATTGCGAAGCGATTATATTTTTTCACTTTACAATAGTAGAAAACGTTGGAAAAGTCTTAAAAAGAAGTGGCTTTTTAATTTTTTGTTAGCAACTGCCCAATGCACTCTTATGGTGTATTTTTCTGACGTGGGTAGAAACTTCGAAGAGTCAATTATTTTGACCTCTGCCGGACGCCTCTGTTCCAATCTTGATGGGTCAAGTGGGCAGTTTTTCAAAATATGGTTTATCGTTTGATTAGTCTTATTAGTTTTTGGAATAAACAAGTAATGTATAACGTCATAGATCATGCAGGGAGGCATTTATCCAAAAATACAAGGAAATAACAAGGAAACAAGTCTGAAAAACACCCAGGAATTTTATTGTTGACTTTTACCACCCTGTTGTTTTCAATCATAGATTTTCTGCGTACAATATGATGAGATGGGCGTGAACATTAATTTGCAGAGACTCAATGAAGCCGGGATTAAAATATCTATCTATTCTAAAATATCAAAAATTGACCAAGAAAAACATTTTTAAAGCAAAAACATTTAGTAGAAACAACATTAACCCGACATTTTAAACGTCTGCAGTTTACCGCAAAGCCATAATATCTCGTCGTCGACTTTAGCGGGTATATGCCAGTCGCATTGATATTTTGCTAGACGTTATTTTATTCATGCGAATTGCTGCATGCAACATCTTGGCATTTAAACGGCCAGTTAGTTAGCAATGAATGCAATTCTATTATACTTTGCAAACTAATCCATGATGTCATAGGTCGATAAGATGGCATTTGTTTGCGCGAGATAATGGTTAATCATATGGGTCGTGACTCCAACCACTTTATTTCAATTGTGGTAAAAGCCGTTGTGTCATCAGCTTTACATGCAACAGTATGGGCTTGAAATTATTATTTTGATGCAAGTTTCATTAAAGAAGCGTTTCAGTTTTGTCAAGCAAAGCCTATTTTTAATTTTTAATTGGCAACGCATTGCATGGAAGCACAGACTGGTAAATCAAAAAATCCATTGCAAAAGATGAATAAACATACACGCCAAAAAACGTGTTCTGATATCCAACTCTCTGTTGAACTCAGCATCTTGCAGATCAGCATTTTTTTTTTCGAAAGCTACCTGCAGAGCCGTGCTCTGCGCTCAGTAGCCTACTTCAGTTTATAATTTACATCGGAGGTGCCCTGAAAGGGAGCGTGCAGTATAGTTGCAATGGAGTGTGAGGCGATGAAGCAGCAGTCGCATATTGTAATGGGCCTTTCAGCGTGCAGCAAGTGAAAAAAAAACAGGAATTTTAAACGTAGATCTGTCGTAAAAGAATTTTTCGCTGAAATTAAGGAATATTGCTAGCACGCATTCTGACAGTTAGAACAAAATAGAGACTTATGGAAAGCAGGAATGGTTAATGACAATCAGTAATGTTTCTAAATGCATCAGAAGCTAAGGACTAAATAAGACAAAAGCAAGGGGTTTACTAGGCAAAAAATGACAAAACGTTTTAATTATAATTAAGTTAAAATTATGCATCGTTTTTAATTAATTCAAGCTTTTTAAAAAGCTAAATTTTTTACTGCTTTTAAATATTTTGCCTTGATTAGACATAACTTAGGGACTAAAATCGCTTTTGATTTCAATAATTTTTGAAATTCATTTTGTTTGAAGAAAAAAATTTAGAATAAAATTTGTCATGTAAAATCATGAAATTTGTTTTTATATGGTCGATAACGAAAAAATAATTTGCATGGCATCTTTTGACTCACTGCGAAAACTGCGCTTATAATAATTGAATTATTGATGAAATATCTATTTGAGGTAATGATTGTTTACTAACTGTTACTATTAATAATTTTTTAAAATGGGCGTAATTATGTTTAGCGACTAAACGATTCGTAGCTGCTGCGTTGTCATAAAACTTTGTGGTGGGAAGCGCTTATTCCGTCAAACAGCTCTAGTCAGAAGCCATATTTAGAATTGCGTCTCCTCGTGATGGTAGCTGGCCTATTTCAGACTAACTCAGCAAATTGAAAAACATTTTCTTCAAGCAGCTGAGCTGTAATAGCATATATTTTTCTGAGATTTGCTATGTCAGACTGACAAGCGTAGATGCAGTTAGATCTAGATATTTCGCAGTTTTTGTTGTTTGCTAAGTCAATAGAAAACCAAGAAACGCCAGTTAGATAGAACTTTTTAGAACTGATATTTTTGGAATTCTTGCGATCGTATATTAGCTAATGTGGAGTATGTAAATCAACCCAGTGACATCGTCTATGATTCAGGGTTAAATATACAGACACTGTTGTGACGTAGTGGGCAATATTTTAGACATCTCAGAGAGACAAAATAGTTAAACCATAAACAAAAAATTCATGAGTAGTGGTTTATTGCTACAATACTTGAGTTCAGATCAGCAACTGACTGATATGAAGAACAAACCATCTTGCGAGGTTAGATGTGTCAACTGTCATTCATAATTTATAGAAAATGTTATTAGTGGCATGTAAGGGGCAAAGTCGCAGAAAGTTTTTTTCGCGACATTTAAGTGGGACGAAGAAGTAACACGATAGATGGATTAAAAAGAATGCTAAGTCAGGGGCCAGACAAATTTTAGTCAGATGAAACTCTTTTACCAACTGCTATACTAGCACAGAAATGATTTGGATAGTAATCGTTACGAAAGTCAATTGATAAAGAAGTATCGTTGTATTGATTTCGGACACAAGAAGTATATCTATAAAGTTTGCAAACTTCACCTTCAACATTTTTGGTAGCTCGATAGGTTCTTGTAGTGTAAAGCCAGTTTTTGATTATTTTTTAAAATGTTATCGAAGCACCATACGATAATAATACTTCAAAAGAAAGTTCAACTTGCGCAGTTTGTGTTCATTTTCTCAAAAAAACAAGGATGTGAAAAGGTTTAATGGAACGATCACTTTGGTAAACGTGCCCATACAACGTCACATGTGGAAAAATTAGATGTGAAACGCGTATTCGGGCTCGGAGCTGGTTAAATGCTACAAGAAGCATGATAAGTTATTCAAACTATCAACCTTTGAAATTCCACATAACTTCGTATAAATGTAGGCTACGATAAAACTTTTAGGAAATATTGTTAAATCTTATTTTCAGATATACAGTTTAAGTCTAATGATAGAGCCTATGCCAGCCAACAATTTTATTTTATAACTTAGGCCCAGTAAGTTCATGTCTGGGAATTGTTATGGTAATGCTCGAGAACAGGTTGACGTCATAATACAACGCTCGGTATCGTTAAAAAACAGACGCTGACCGAACGCGTGACGCGTTTCCTCATCGTTCGAAAACCAATCTATTCTGTCTGAGACCAACAGAACAAAGTTTAGTTGAGGGTGATTAGCCTAAAGACATCTTGACTAGCAAAGCAAAAAGCAAAGGCTTGAATGTCTACATTGTGTTTTTATAAATTACCCTCAACAAGCTTTAAAAATAAAAAAATTGGAAAAAATCATTTTGAAACTATGAATCTTAAATGAAACAGATGCTGTTGCTTTTAAACAGTCAAATATGATGAATTACTAGATAAACTTTATGCTTATTTCAACAGAACTTCTGCAACCGATAACTACCTTGTTATTTGTGAAATAATTGATACGCATTTGAGCGTAAAAAGACGTCATTCGTGGACAAATTTTTATTCAACTTCTAAATTCAACTTCTAGTTCTAATTTAACAAGAAGCGAAGAAGTTGTTGAGAAAATGGCGGGAAGTTCAAGTTTAGGTAAGCTAATGGGCTAGGTGTATCATATAGCTGTATCTGTGCAATTTTGAAAACTATTATCGTTATGAAATTTTACTGACTGGTAGCAGATAAGACTCATAACTCGTAGATATTTCGCCAATTGCTGCAACCTAGTGTAGGCTAGTCATGTGGTGTACCCTCGCCTAAAGCAGAACTTCAACTTCTTGCAGGTCGTCAATTTCGAGCAACCCATACTTGGAATGTTCTTGTGATGCATTTGAAAGAAAATGTACTTTGCAAACGACGAAGAAACCTCAAAAAAATGTTTGATGAATGTTTCACTGGTAAGTGTGCTTTGTCTTGAGTTCACAGGTTCTGGGTTTAAAAGAAGGTGGAGTAGTTTGGACTAAGCCTACCGCAGACAGTTGTATCGGTTGGTAGCGTATACCAGTACTTGGTACTGTTATAGGCAGACTACTCTATTAAACTTCAGTATTTTTGATACCAGAATACTGTATGCTAATATAATATTCAAGTTTTTTGATACCAGAATACTGTATGCTAATATAATATTCAATCTTGCATTAAAATATTCAAGTTTTTGTTTAAGTTTTCAGTTTTGCATTTTATAATATTAATTTCCAGTTTAAAATCAGTAAAATTTGCCCAAAAATTTCGCATTTTTTTCAAATTTCTCACTCCAGAGGGAACACTGCTGCCAATGATTGCTTAACCATACCGGTAGACTACTTGTATACCAGTATTAGACTGTAGAGTACTGGGTATTAAACAGCTAAATTTAGGCTAGGCCTATTGATCTTAGTTTACCTACTAGCCAATTAGCTACCAAGTTGTTAATTGTGTTGTTTATGTGCTTTCATTTGATACATTTGCAGGTGCTAATGCTGTTGATGTGCTGCATCAGTTTGTGAAGAGTCGACCAGAACAGTTCAGAAACGCTGTGTCTGTTAGTAGAGAAAATATTGTTCGTTTATGCCAATCATTTGTGGACATGAATATTGTATGTCGTATTATGGAAAATGATATTGATAAAGTTGATAAGTTTGAGGATTCCACTACATCATTGTATGTCTTTGTGGTTGATCCTGATGCAGCTCATTGCAACACAAATACTGGTACTACTGAACGACAAGCTCTTCGTGAAATAGATGGAGATATTCGAAATAGTTTGGGACATATTTCTATATCAAATAGAAAAGCATTGACATCAAAGCAGTCTTCCTTGTCTTTTCGACGCAAAAAAAGACCACAGATTCCTACTTTTAGTCAAATTACTTCTAGCCCTTCCAAAGAGTCACTTGCAAATTTAAATCAAAATAATAAAAATTGTAATGAAGAAGAAGGTGAAGCGAAGCATCCATTGAAAAGAACATCTTCAACTGTTCGTCGAGTTGTGAAAAGATCTTCTTCTGATCCAAATTTACGAAAAAGTGCAATAGTTTCTTCTGTAAGTATATTTACAGCTGATTGTGTATGGCAGTATGTTTTGATATTATATGTTGATTCTCTAGACAGTATTTGCATCTTTTTTTTTTGCAGACTGCAACCCCAAATAATGAAGAGTTAAAGAAAAAATCAAGTAACACTCGAACAAGTGTTAGGTTGCGATTTGGCCAAAGACTATCTTTTCGAAAGAAATCCATTAGGTAAAAATACATTAAGTGATTAAAAAATTGGTTCATTTTAGTTTTTCTAGAAATCCATTAGGTAAAAATACATTAAGTGATTAAAAAATTGGTTCATTTTAGTTTTTCTTTGATTAATTTTTAATTTCTTTAAGCTTGATAACTGTAATGTTTGCATGTACTAGTTAACTTCCTTTTTTTGCATGGTCATTGCATGGATTACTTGCATTCTCACCTTTCAGCTCTGATTCATTTTCTGAAATAAGTGAAGAAGATGACTCTGTATTTGAAGGCATTTCAACTGATTTATGGAACACAAAACAAGCTAATTCTGAATTGTCACCAATAGATAAAAATGAACAAAAAAGGTTCCATGATATTTTGCTAAAGCCAAGGAAAAGCTTACGACACATGCTCTCATCACCAAATTTGCTGCCAAAAATGATGCACCGCACTCAGTCGTATGATGTCAAGACCTTCTCACCCGATCCAGGATGTTCTACCTCTGGTCAGTGTTTTTCCAAAAGACGCACGCAGATAATTAATGAGGATTGCACTAGCCCTGCAAAAATGTCGAGAAAAGAAATGATAAAAGAAACTCCAAGTCGTTTCAAATCGACAGCAAGAAGATCGGGTCTCCTGAATTCTTTTTCAAGTTTCGCCAACAACGTCTCAATGAAGAGACGGTCTTTGAGGTTGGTGATAATATCCAAGCACATTGTTCAACATGTTGCCGCTTTCTTTTAATAAAGCACAATTTTTCATTACTCATTTTTATTTACATTGCTAATGACACTTGCTGTAACCAATATTGGTGTTTAATAGCATCATTGGTGCCAGCTGCTTCTTACGCCAGCCACTTATTAAATGAACGTCTGCACTGCATCCTATTTGTTGAAGCTTGCTTCTTGTATTTTGATTTCGTTGCATGACTAAACGATTTACTATTTGTAACCGGCAACTTATAATTGAATATTCGATTTAGGAAAAGCGAACGAAGTCGAAAATCGGAATCGGTTTGTGTTCTGACAAATGCAAACGTAAAAGAAGCTGAAAACGCAGAAGGAAAAAATGGGAAACGTAACCTAACACCGGAAGGTAACAAAGTGTTGAATAAAATCTTTTGTGTATTTGTCCATTTTTGTCTTTGACCAGAAGACCGCTCAAATGTTAATTAGTCTTCGAAACAGGAAACCAAACTTCCATGTTTCAGACGTGGCCTAGTTTGACGTAGTTTTATTTATGCACCCCCCAGCAGACATGCTTTTGCTTTCTGTTGTAGACAGTTTGTGAGTGTATTGTCCTGAATTGAGTTAATAACTTCCCAATTACATTTTAGATATTGTGCGAGTGAGAAAAGAATGTGCCCGCGTTCGTTTGTTGCAAATCCTCGATATGCCTTTTATCGATGATGTCATTACATCCCCCGCAATTTCCGATTGCACTTCCAGTAAGTGATGTCATAAAAGAATGTAGCTACTTCAGTTGAAGCAATAAATCAGCAATTTTTCCTTATTACAGAAAAGTTTTCTGATGTAACATCTAGCGAAGCAACCATCGCTCTTGAAAATTCTTTTCGAAAACTGCTTGCGTCGTACAACTGGTGAGCTACTATTTTGTTTAAGACCGAAATTTGTTAAGAATTTAAACTTAGACAACCTACGTGAGACGGTTGTCAGATTAATGAGACTATATTTGTCCTAATCAGCAACTTAACACCCCGTGCCATCATTTATGTTTTGCGTGATCTTAATGCGTCTATTTTTTGAGTTTCTGCAGTGATATTTAAGCAAAAAAGATCTGCGTTTTATGAATGAAATTTTGTGTCAGTTTTGACCTCAGGTGATCGTTATGTGATCAGTCAAACCCTGTTGACACGTGGACCAGGGTTGAACTGGTTAGCTTGCCAACTAGATGCCGGTGCAAGATTTTGCCTTTGTTGATTTCATAGTGATGTAGACTTTTAAAACGTAATCGACTTTTAAATGTACTGTCTTTGATTAGCGATGACCAGTGGGAATCGTCCGCACTGGCTGCGCTTCGCCATGATCAGAGTAACTATGAAGTGCTACGGAAAATTGCGAGACAAGAAAGTGATTATAGCAAAAAAATTCAAGTACGTATTTCCATATAGAAGTGATAATCGACAAATAACTAATTGCTATGCCTATGTTTACTCGAGTCAGCGCTGCCCATCAAAAAGTTTCGCGGTATAGCTACCTTCGTAAGAAACTCTCGCAGCAATGGCGACCCACCGACTGCATCGAAGATTTAATTGCCCACAGTATCAAACTGCTGATCTGTAGGCCCAAGTATTTTTAAGGCCAATTGTAGAAACTGAAATTTTACTTTTTTCAGCTTTATTTTGCTGTCTACGATCAATACAAATCCCAAAAGTGTTCTCTTATTCCAACATCAATGATAGATATTCTTTCCGAAGTCGTTCGTAGCTTGGGTGAGTCATATAATGGAAACTTAAGTGTTTGGTGTTGCCACTGCATTATTACGTAGTTTAATACATCATGTTTTGAGTCCAATGATGTCATGATAAGCGTGTATGCGAATGCAACAAACTTAGTCACGATTTTTGAAAAGAATGTTTTGCAATGAAGGCTTTTAAATGTCCTATTTATAATACGAGTTTTATCACCGAACAATTAAGTCCCGATTTTTCTCAATGAAGACAGTTATTAATACCAAGGGGTTAATTTTCACCCTCTCGCCTCAAAGTTGGTTTTGAATTCTATCTAAGTTTTTGTTTTGCAGAGACGAAGCCAGTTAGTGAATCTCTGGAAGTAGTCCAACTTTTTATCAATTTGTTGCCCGCGGAACGAATTCAAGAACTACGCAATGTGATTGCTTTTTTAAATAACGTCGTGATAAATGACGAAATCTTGGTGTCGTCAAAAGTAAGTGTGTGACGTAACTACTTTGTTATGATGATGTAAAACAACTCACCATAGTTGCAGTTTTTTTCCAAGCTTCCGCCACTTCAGTAAGAATTAGTAATTTTCAAACTACAACGTAGTTTAAATTCCCAGACAAGGCAATCATGTGTGTACTGTTCTTGATTTCTGTGTTAGCTGGAGGTAGTTGCTTCCGCGAACAGAATATATTTAAACGAAATGTGTACTTTTTTTAGTAACTTAATTCATGTGATGTTGGTTGCATGACGTCGAAGAATTAAGTTCTTAAAACTCTTAAGGCGATAGCGGTGGCTTTGGTTCATCAAATCGTTACTTAAAGTCCGTTTTCTGAGTGAAATATACAAGCTTGTTAAAAAATCCAATTAATACTGTATTTTCACTTAGCAAATACTTATTCGGTGACTTTCTTGCAAAACTTTTATTTTATTGTTGTTTCCAGTGCAGTAACAAGATGTTGATTCTCCAAACATTTCCTGCTTTGATCTTTCCTATTAACGAGAACCTGATACCTCATGACATATCGAGAGGACCAGCTGGTCTCCTGCAATTCCTTCTAGAGAATTCACAAGTTTTCTTAATCCCTTCCATCATAAATGTCGCAGTCGAGAGAAAAATACAATTGCTGGAATCTGGTCAAATTGACAGCCCTACTCTCATTCGAGGTAAATAAGAAAAGAGTATTTTTGATGTTTTTACTGAAGTCTATTGTATAGTTCAATTTCTTTTTTTATTGTTGGATGCAATTTTATGTAGCATAGTATCAGAAAAAGTCATTTTATGAAAACAAAAGTTTTGCTGTATCGTTGTGGACTCAAAAGGTGCAAGCTCCCTTCACAATTTTCCGTTACTGTTATATTTTTCTGTCTAGGATTTAAAAATAACGTGGATGTTTTTTGCAGACTCTTCTTCGTCTTGCATGATTTCTTCTCAAGATTATGAAAAGCAAAAAGTGGAATATACTCAGAAGCAACTGACAGAACTCGCTAAAATTGTAGCGTCTGATGCCACAGTACTACCTCCCAGAAAAAAAAAAGATTTCCTCAAAAAGCTTCAAACTTCTCACCCGTGTGCTTACGCCACTTTGCGGCAACCATTGAAAGCAAGTCATCTGTTATTTTCGTCATCGAAGGCGCCTAGTTCTGGTCCCTCAATCAGAAGAAGGAGCAAAGGAAAAGCATAATGAAAGTTACGCCATCAAAGCACTGTTTTCACAGAAGACACTGTGTCGCTTTAGTGTGAGGACGTTGACTGAATTTTTTTGCAATTGAACTCCTCAGTATTTGCTAATTATAGCGCATTTTTTGTATTTATATCAGGCCGAAGTATTCTGGTTTGTCAAATAGTCCGATGGTAAAGCCGAAAGTAATACATACGCTGGAACTCATTAATTTACGGGGTCTGCTGACACTGTTGGGCTGCTGCATTGCCAAAAACCGACCCTACCTTCGGACTACAGACGACAGTATTTTATTTATTTTACAATTGAATTATGCTTTGTATGTTGAAATAAAATTTTATAATTCATTTATATCGCTTTTTGAATAGTACCGGTGGCACTGCAGCAATTTTCACTACTTCAAAGCATTTTCGGGAGACGCGGAAGTACAGTATATCCATTATCCAGCGAGTTCGTAGCCCTGACAAGTATCATGACAACTTTGGTTCACAAAGAATAATATACTGCACATTTGCACAAAGCTTGTGTAATGATCCAAACACAATTGCCACAAACGTACAGGGCAAAGCAGCAATAAAGAGCTAAGGCAATCGACAAGGAAAAAGCAAAGTTAAAATATCGCAATTGCAAGGTTATATACCAGCTTGGTAAAGCAATTTTCGACATATCATTCGGTTGGCAAAGGCAAAAATTTGTCTGGTCCATTTATGTAGAGTTTAATTTTCCATTTTTGCAATAAGATTGGAGAAAACTGCAATACAAAATTTTAAAAAAATCAAAGACAATAAAATTTTGGATGCAAAATTCAAGCCACATCAAATAATTCTTGGCTGTTCAAAGCAACACCCACATAAATAAGATCATAATGAAAAATAAGCACCAACATTTGGGCTTGATTATGATTACACGCACATTTCCTTCCTCAATCACTAAAACTTGAGCCAAATACAATATACAAAATTTCTACAAAAGATAATCTGAAACTGAAGTTCCGTTCATTTCAGGAAAAACAACACAACATTATTTTGGTAAGCAGTTGAAACTAAAACAACTCAAAAAACACAACAAAATTCAGCAAATACGTTTGCCAATATTAACAAATCAATCACAGAAAAAATTTCCATGATCAAGCGAACAAAATGGCATAAAAAACGTTGTGTAATTTAGGTTAACTAAATAACTTCGGGTGTTTCACAATTTCACCAAAACTTTTTCTCAGCGGATCGTAGTGCTAGTACCAATTTTTATTTATGACGTCAAATCTATTCGGGAGCCGGCATTTGTATTTTTAACAATACGCGGGCTAAATTTTTGCGTAACTTTATAAAAATCGTGAGCTGGAAAGCTATAAAAGCTTGAACGCGTAAAAGCGTCGGTTTCCTACCCAGGATTTAAATGCATTCTCATCTAACCGCATAAAAAAGTCATGCTCAATGTATTAGGCTAGTCAGTTCTTTTTAGTTAGGAAGAATAACTGTCCGGTCCAAATCCGGAAAATTGCCAAAATCCAGTCCAATTAAATCCTAATCCAAATCCGTGGACATCTCTGGTAAACGGTACAGGGGGGAGTTATTACAGGAGCAGTAGTTTGTTTCTCTGCACTGTTTTTTTTTTTTTTAGAGCCGATGAATAAAAAATGCAGTACTTCGGTTGAGGAATAGAAAATTAACGCGTTGTCTAAAACCTTTCAAATATCCAGCAAAAGCTATTTAAAAAGTGCGTAAAAATTTCCGCTTTTTAAAAATTCAACCGGTGGGTGCCAAGCCAGATAAAAGACACCACAGTCGTTACGCAAAAAAGCAAAAATTTCAAAAAAATAGTGAAAAAGTGAAACCCTCAGATTCTGCTATTTGTACATATTCTCACTGCATACCGACAATACGTCGCAAAGCTGTATTGCCGCACCACTTCTGCACCTTCAAAAAGTTCATGTAGCTTCTATCTAATCGAGAGATATTAAATGACTCAAACTGTCGGCACTAGACGAGTTACTCGGGCATGTTTCAGAGTTGCTAGATTGAGGATTTGATAATGATCTTGACTGTTTAGATGAAACCTAAAATAACCACAAGTTTGTAATTTATTAAAGACGCAGTACCACAACAAAGCAATACAATTGCTGAAAGTGATGAATATCGTAAAATGAAGTACTAATAACTTGCAACTTTATTGAAGATACTGATAACTTGCAACTTTAACCCAAATTTACTTACCAGTCATTACCTTTAAATTAATGGTAGAGATATTAAGTGGCACAAGTTAAGCCGAAAAGTTTGAAAATATACGCTCACTTAAAACCGGCCTAAATTCGCCACACTCGTGGAAAAATAAATTTTGAAAAGATGTCAATGACATTAAGTATCAAAAACTAATCGCACACACATAGTGAGCTACTTGTTTTATTTTATTTTTTTAAGCCACATAATTGCAGCTTGGGTTTTACTTGAGTGAAGCATATATACATCATAGAAGATGACCTAGCTGAGCGTCGAACCCGCGAAACCAGTTCCAGAGCCCTACGCACCAACTAACGATGATCTAGCGCCAAGTAGCGACCACAAGTTTTTGTAATTATATACTGGACATTAATAAGTCGAGCTGAATACTGACATTAACAAGTTCAGTAATCCATCGCAGGTGCTCAGCACTTTATCGTCAACTGAAAGATCCACATACAGGTGCATTGGTGCAGTCGTAATACAACTAAACCTTACTTTGTTTTCGTTGCTGATAGCACTTGATGTTGAAGTACCGGTAAGACTATCGAATTGTGGTGGACTGTGTAGTCGCTCTGATAAGGGAACTTTTACGGATGCAGATCCTAGAAATTATTGAAGTTGCTTAAAACGAAGCAAAACATTTAATTCTCAGAATGCCAAGCTTAAAAATACTGTGCATATGCGTAGATTGCGTACTTGTAATATATCTGGAATAATCGTACGTACTAATTCAAAGGATCAATCAATATTTCTTCTAATGCTGGCGATAAATTGGGTCCATTGCCCAAAAGTGACTCAATTGTTATTACAAAATCATAGGCAACTTGTTACTCGATGCAATGTAGACTCCATACCTGAGGTACTCAACCGCGGACCATTGACCACACAGGGCATTAACCCGGAGGTCACGAACCCACGAGGGCAACATTTACAGCCACAACGGTAAGGCAGGCATTAACCCGCCGACGGTAATTAACCTCCTATGACCAACGAAGGCAGTAGCAACTACGAATGAAATACCCACAGAAAATTTTACAGCTGAGCAGGGAGCCACTGGTGTTGTTGAGAGTGTTCAGAAGTGGGCCACACACAATAAACTGTTGAAAACCACTGCTCTACTATACTTCTGCATAGGTTGCGGTAGCTTCTCAATGTATTTTAAGACGAAAACATTCAAACATAATCAGTTATTTTATCAACAGTCAGGAAACAATGCTTTATGGAGATTTGAAGTTACAAACTTTTTAAAAGTTGAGTTTTTCTGATAGCTCCAGTAGGAATCGATTTTCTTCGGACTTGTGACCCAGACGGAATACTCGTGACACTGTGTTCCGACACTGTGTCCACAGCATGGACCTATGAGAACACGTTATATTTAGCAAGGATTTGCAACTTTTTTTCAACTTTAAATTAATTTACACCGCAATTTCTTCGCTGTATCCGTAGCAAGTTTGCTTCGTAACAGTATCAAGTTTTATCTGTACCAAGTTTTACATCGTAAATGTCGGTAAGTGTTTCTATTGACACCTAAATTTGCATATACAGCCTTAAGATATGGTGAGCATTAAAATTAAACATTACAATGACAACTAATGTATTTTTGCCACGTACTTGTACCGATGTTACTCCGCAAGATGAATTAAAAGACACGTGCGTTTGAATGGAAGCCTGGTCGGGATCCGTAATGTGTAATTCAACTCTGAAAAAATCGGTACAAATTAATCTAACTAAAACTAGTTTAAGTGGTTAAGAAAATTCTAGTAAGTCAAAATGGCCGCAAAAAAATTTGAAAGACAGCTTCGGAGTCACAAAATAAAAAAGTCACAAAGCAACATCGTCATTAAAATAAAGAGTCGCAACATACTAAAGCATTCGAATCATGAAGACGTTTCGACTGTTGTCAAATCATTTTTAATCTTACTCCATAAAAAGCAAAAAATCCGTTAATTATACTCTGGAGTTGATGGGTTGGTACAGTGACAATAAGTTGTTACAGCTTACGAAAAGAATAGCTTTTAACAGACGGTACCACAACAGCCATGCATTAAAAACCAGGTTAAATACGAAATATTACTTGGTCATTGTCCCACTAATGCCAGAAACACTTCCCGTCAGACTTGTACCTAAAATAAAAACAGAGATAAAAGCAGCGATCTCAAAATCAAATTGTGCGGTGAGAAACACTATAAAAATTGTGCTTTTCAAGTCAGCATCCACTCAAAGAGGTCAAATGCGATTGGCTCCAGCCGTGAATCACGAAGGATTTCTAACCCACTCGTCGGAACGCAAGGTCAGCCTGTCGTTGACGAAGACATTTCACAATTTTGCAACAAGTTCAGTGTTACAAAACACCCTGTCATGTACCATAAACAAACATAAGATTGCCAAGCGAAAGCTATACCAGCGAGGTAATGTTCAACCTCACGTAAGGAGAAAGGGTTTGCTATAAGTGTAGATGTAATAGACAAACCACATTTTTGTGGTGCGTAAATTGATTCTCTTGCAAGGCCACAAATATGTGATTGCACGACAATAATATTTACATGCAGACACAACACCCAAAGAGCTAAACAGTAATCAATCATAAGGAAATTGCAGGAGAATCGGTTTACCACCTGAATCTCAATTGCAAAATGCGACAGCAAATTAACTGAGTGACATTTCTGAAGCAAGACTGCAAATAAATACTGTAGGCGCAAAAGCACTTCATTTTCACAATACAAGCAATTAATACAAAGAGACACTGACTAGCTTTCACTCAACCTAACCGTTTTTGCTAGAAATAGAACGTCATAGTTTTATCACTTTTTGTGAAGTTCGTGGTCAAACGTCATTACTCAAAACTACATGACGAAGGGTTCACGTCAAGCCAATGAATCAATGACCGTTGACACTTCGAAGTGTTTTACGTGCTTATTTGTTAATCAGAGTTTACTGTTGCATGCAAATGAGTTCAATTATTTCACAAATGCAGCCAAAGACTAAGAGTGCGTTTATAAAACATCTTTAAGTTTTAATTACCTGCAATAGCAACAGTACTAGCTTCATCGTGATCTAGGCGACTCATTTTATCTAAATTACTGGCATGGGATATGTCAAAACTACCCATAGTCAACCCACCGACGCTGGCTTCGCCAATGCTTGGGTTAGCTGGGACAAGACGACCTGAAAACAACACAAAAATCATGAAAGCAATAAGCATTTAATCTGCTAATCGATAGCAAGAGTCTTGGCGAGCCTAGAAACAATAAAAGAATTTGCATCGTCCAACCACAAGAGAACTAACCAAAATTGAATATGGTAGAGTCTTAAACAAGAAAATTTTAGTAATTCCTAACCGTCACATCACATCTTTTTCGAAAAATGCATAAAAATCAAAATAAGTCGAACAATGCTTCTGAGCTGCAGCAGTTAAAAAAACAGTAGCGAATCGGAATTTCAAAAGTGTGGTGTACCAACAAAATAAATCAGCAACGAGAATTATTTCTTAATAAACAATTCTCATAAATGCAGTTGATAACACTGCACAGCTGGCTAATTTACCACCAGATCTTATTTTCCACACGGTTTTTTCAACCAGCCAGAAAGTATCAAGTTCCAGCCAGAACTAGTAACACTACAACGCTACGCACAAGAATTCGCACTAACTTGATTGTTCTGCCAATACTGAGGCATCTCCTGCTTGAGTAACGACGGCAGATTGCGTTCCCGTTCCTCGTAAATCTAATCGAAACGGAGAAGGAAGAGATAGTCCAGGTACACTGTTACCAGCTCTCTGTCCACCGTATTTACCACTTCGACAAAGCGAAAAAGGGACCACACAGTAAATATAAAGGAGCATCACAGGCACACCGATACCTGCAATTTTTTAATGAATTACTCAATTTTGGATGGGTTGTTACTTGCCAGTAAAACAATGAGTAGTGAATCAAAGAAAAACTCTTCAGAAAATCTTCCAGGATGAGTAGGATAATAAAAACGGTGAAAATGTGCAAATTGAGGTTAAAAAATCCTAATTGCAATCTAGGAAATGTCTTTTTACCACCAATGGCAGTTACTACGTACTTAACGAAGTTTAAGTAGTAGCCTTAGTAGCCTACTACACACTCAGCTATGATTAAACCGACGAAAAACCATCGCAATGCTAACAAGTAACACAGTGCAGGTTTCGTTTTTTCTGTCTTAAACAACCAGCTAATTAGTCTCGTCCGCAATACGCCGTCCTATACCCAGCTACTTGCAACCAAGTGTGGGTCACAAAATCAGAAAATAACCTAGTAAAACGTAAAGTTCATGCGGAATATCCAAACAATTACGATCTCGCTAACTTCATGCACAAAATTGGAAACGCATTGAAAAAGCTAGTCACAGACTTGAATTAAGTTTTAATGGACTTACTGACAGCCAGTGCAGCAAGCACTGGGGAAAATGAAGTAACCGCAACAACACTGCCTCCGACCGCAGCTATCTTCTTGCCTTTTGATAAATTTATGCGATTGCACTTGGCTGCCACCTGATAAAAAAAAAGACAGGAAATCATAAAATGGACAGTATTGCGGCGAAAGGACGCTAACAAAAAATGAACAAAAATGGAATGGCAGCAGGTAAGCAAAGTTTAAGTAGTTACAAGTCAGCCAGCACTATAAAACAAACCACATAAAATACACTTTCTATATTAATTACAGCACAAGTTCTGTTAATCAAATTTAAAAGTTTCAGAAACGAACTTACCTTGCGACCAGCCCATAATGGTAGTCCAAATGTGATGACTGGGACGGCTATTCCAGCAACTAATCCAACCCCTAATGGCGCCCCAACAAGTAGCCCTAATTGCCAGAGAATTTTCTTTTTTCTGCTCCAAGGTTTCTTCCCCCAAAATGTACAACCAGATGGACTAAAAAAATTTTTAAAACTTTCCATTCAATGCAATTGTTATATTTACTTAACTTCATGCACTGTGATACTTGACATTCAGCAAATCAAGTACAGTACTATTACTATACTGACCAAGCTCCTAGTTGTAAATTTACCTAAAACATGAGGAGGCATTGCAAATAAAACCTATCTTGATCATAATAAAAAAACAGCTATTTGTTTACATCTAAAAATATTTAAAAAATGAATGCAACTCAAAAATACAAGCATGATATGAAAATAGAAAGCGATATTAACTATTTCAGTCAAAGCTTATAAATTACGAAGCCATAGAAACTAATCAATAAGCGAAAAAAAAACTTGCAAAAGAATACAGAATGCATTAAGTTGACTGAAACGTGACTCTATACAAAATACAAAAGCTTATGCGAAAATCATGTGGTATTGAAGTATAAAAACTACAGTTACGACTGCTCGCTAATCTAACCACATCTTAATAAGCAAACAAGTAGCAGATACTCTGGTCGTTTACAAAGTAAATCATAATCCAATCGCACAGCTTTGAAGACCAATGTATACAAAGCCAGATTACGGAGATCAACGGAATTTTAGAGTCCTATCCTCATTGGATTAACACGTGTAAATCAGAAGAGACAAGAAGGAGATTATAATCCACAAAAGAACATTTTTTGCATAAAGCCAATTGGCCGCAAAAGAAACTAGTTTTCAAATTAATGCGTAACTACTGCATCAGTGCGTTTGTAACTTTACTGAAAGAAATAACTCTTTAACACTGCTTTACAAGGCTAGGCTGTCTCACGGTGGCCAAGTCCAAAAAAGATTAGAAAGTAGGATTGAAAAAGAACTGTTTGTTTTAAAATGCTACGCAAGTAGTCTAGGACACAAACGCGAACATGGTAGATTACGGGGCTTTAACAAGAATCAAGTCTAGGTCAATAATATGTACCTCAGATAATGAAGATCTGTGATTTCTTGCAGACAGAGCCAACAGAACTCCGCTTCACACACAGCGCAAGTCATATGATTGCATGATCCATCATGAACTTTGATAATAAGAGCACCACACTTCGGGCAAGGTTTCACTTCATCGGCTTAAAAAGCTCATCATCAATACGTGATGACAATATGACACAAGGCGCAAATACGAAAACACACGATAAATACAGATTGAAGGAGAATGCGAAGATAGTTTGCCCTCTTCGAGTCAGCAGCACTGCATACGTCAACACCATCTGCTCTAGCCGTGAATGGAACCCGTCACGTAGGATTTGTAACCTACGCGCGATACCATTAAGCCTTGTAGCTGACAATTTGACCTATTTCGTGTTATTTTACGTTCAGAATACACACATACAATATATTTTAGCACTTAAGGTATAGGTACGAATAGTTCTTGGTTTCTACCTCTCACCGTTTAATGTCGTTCCAGTTCGCATATACGCAGTTGAGTTGGAGCGCATACGAAGCTGTCGGGTTCTTTGCAAGTGTGCCGAGTCACATGTCTGATTATGATGCCAGACCTTTATAAAAGATACGAAATAATCACAATCATGACTTTTCTTGATACGATGAGCAATGCCGTGGCATTAATAACCGCAATTTATCATTTCGGTTAAAATTTCTCTTGCCAGATATTTAGGGTTCGATTCCAAAGAGGTTACTCACAGGAAATTCGCTTAACGACTTTTTTTGTCATTGCAGCAGTTTATGCAATAGCCTAGAAATTTAAGGTTTTTTTAAGAATCGTAAGATAGTGACAAGCCATTGAAAAAAAGCACAAGAGGCTAGAAATGTTTACGGATCTTATACGAAAAAGCAACCCCAGTAACTAGGGTGATACAAACTTTGGACCAAGGAATAAAAACAAAGTAGCTCATAGCGTAAAGGGCAAAAAGAGTGAACCAACCAGCTTAAATGCATAAAAGTATCTTACACACCAATTATTTTCACACTATACTTGAACGTGATGAAAATACCTGTCTACAGTGGTAACAAAATTCAGTTTTGCATTCAGGACGACCACAAGTTAGTCTCGGGCAGCTGGCACAACCATAGGCCACTACCGCATACCTGTTTAGAAATATCATAATCACATGCTTTAATCATACGCGGAACAAATTAATAGCGAAAAATAGTAAGACATTAAAAATTCATTTACTTAAAATAATACCGTAACGTAATGCTAACAATAAACAGATTTATGTACAGTTATTGGAACCCATATCAACCTAGCAAAGCTATTCTATGCAAAATTCGCTCACCCGCAATCTGGGGCAGGGCACCATCTACAATCAGGATCAGTAGAAAGGACTCTCCTCAATAAAAACTCTTCCCACTTAACCAAGAGTGGCGATTCATCACCTAAAATCATTCGCACGTCGCTGGGCTGAAGCTTCTCTGGACACACGGGGCAAGTGAGGTTGACTCTGCACAAAAGCTTAAAAAGGTAAGAAGGCAAACAAAACAAAGTTACGCAATTTAGCAAAAAAATATTAATACATCATCCACTCATAAACCAATCAGACAGCCTTGATATAATTTCAAAAGTACAGCAAGACAGGTAAGCGTAAGACACTAGTCATCAACATAAAAAATGTAAGGATATCATTTGTTTCGTAAAAGCACGGTCCCAAAAAGTTTTTGAAAAGCTTTGGTAAGTTACAATACAATTTTGTCACACCCACAACCCTAAATTCTCAATCCTACTTTTAACTCAAGCTACGTATATATAATATGCACTCAATTAATAAATTGACCAAACATTCGCTCAAAAACGCTTAAGCCAACAAGCTTTTAGTGCGCAACCTTGCGGTATTTTTTAATTGCTTCAAATGCTAATGTAAATAGACGAGCGAGCAATACCAAGCATATGGCAAGTTACTGTGAATCTATTTAGCAATTATCTGGCAACAGGATGCAATGAAAGGGAACATTTTAACGAAGGCGACAAGAAAACAGAATGTTTTGCACATAAATATACAAATAGCGTTATTCAATAGCTGGTATATATATTTAAAAACACTACAAAATCGCATCGGTGTCCGCAGTGTAACACATTAACTGAAATGCTGCAGCAGTAAAATGATAATAGTGGACAATTTAAAACTTTTAAGAATAGCCTAGAGCTACATAGATTCGCGTGAAAAGCGACAAAATAAGAAATTTCTCCGTAAGATTTAGTTATGTAAAAAAGTATGACAGAAAAAAGCATTACGTATTTTTAACGGCAACGAACACCGTCGTAAAGTACAAAAACCTCGGAGTGCCCAAACAACGAAAGTGCTCCGACTAAAACGAAGCGATGACGTTATTAGCGTTGGCGATATACATCTTGCTTTGTTTTCTCTATCTGATGACAAACTATATCGCAATTCGCAGCAACCAAGTTCGAATGAAGTTTAACAACACAACAACCATAAGTGCTACATTGTAAATCCCAGGAGTAGACACTAAATTTTGTCGTCACCTTGAACAGCCGTAAGCATATGCAAAAGAAGGCTTTTCTTACAGTGAATGAGTGTACACAAAATTTTCAATAGCCGAGATGCTAGCCGTGTATACGTTTATGGTTTTACGCAACTTGGAACTAATCTGTTCTATTACAGCTAACTAGCCAAGCTGCATGAAATTGCATACAAGACCAAAGCTTAACTCTACTCCAATCGAAAGTTCGCATTAGCGCACCTTCATTCAGTCATAGAAGTGCCTCGTTAAGAAGCTAGACCAATTATTACAAAACTGTTTGCAAAAAAATTACTATTCTTCGTCGTGGACCAATTTATCACAAACAACTTCAACCAAGGGCAAACTCCAAAAGTCGTACGTATTAATGTCTCTATGCCATGCAAAAGGTCAAGAAAATCACTATCACCATCTTGAGCGCAAATAGTACTTAAAAGTGCCCCACTCACGAAAAGGTAGGTCCTTTAGGGAACCAGTTCATTAGAGAGTAACGCTTAACATAAATAATATGTTTGTCATTGAATTAAGTTGGCATAACCTTTGGCTTCAAGCTAACCACGCATCCAGTATAAAAACTTACCTGCTTTCTAATATTTCAGTCGATAAATAACGGTGTAAGCATGGACTGCATGATCGGTGCTCGCAGATGCTCAGGGAAGGAAAAAGTTCTGCAGACTGCAAAATTGGAACTTTAATATAAACAAAAACCTTATGTCACTTACACTGTGTATGTGGCAAATGTAAAAGACAGATACAGCTATTTAGTAACCCAGCATATTAGTGGCATAAAGTAACCAAATGAACTATCATATATATATCAGTCATTTTCCACCTTACAGTTAAATTATGACATCAAGCTTGCTGTTTTCGTCTATTATATATCTTACGAGGATTAAACAAGCAGTTCCCACTAACATATATGTACCTGTAATTTCATATTTTTCAGCTTGCTTTTCTACAGTACCCTACGACTGGCTCAAAAAAGAAGAAGTCTACTCCCAGCTCCTCAACAAATCTCGATCACACAAAATGATTAATATATATAGCTGAACGAGGCTACAAATATAACACTCAAAATATAAGAACATAATCATACCCTGGTCATCAAACAGAGAGGGCATTCAAGAAAATCACTGGACTTCTTTTCTTTACGTTTTTCACTAAGTTTCTTCACATGTTTACCTGTCATACAATTCAATTTTTAACCAATTAGAAACTCTCAACATTGCAAAAATAAAAGTAATGAGTTTTCTGCCAAGCTAAAAATAAATTTGTAGACACAACCTTTTGAGAATTGCACTCAAAAGCGTTATGCAAAAAGTATATATTATGTATATATTAATGAATTGGCCTTTAGTGTTATTGTCAAATATTAATAAATCTTTGATGTTTTTAACTGATAAAAAAAACAGCCAAATGAAGATGTTAAAAACGATATATACTGGTACACATTTATCTCTTCTTCAGCTGATCTCCAGTCATATATAACTCACATTAGATAGAGTTGGAGCAAATTAATCATAAAATTAATGAACATGCACAGTAACAGACATGACCAGAGCACAAAGAGGGAAATAAATTTAAAAGCAAAAAGCTGACACTGTTTACAAATACAATGGTCACTAGGTCATATATTTGAATAATTAATAAAGGCAAATTTGTACTTACTCAGCACGAACATTCTGCAATCACATGATAGCCTAATGTGTAATCAATGGCAGCAGACATGACCAGAGAACAATGCGGAAAATAAATTTAAAGGTAAAAAACTGACAACGTGTACAAATACAATGGTCATTCGGTCATATATCTGAATAATTAATAAAGGCAACTTTGTATTTACTCAGCACGAACATTCTGCAATCACTTGGTAGCCTAATGTGTAATCAATGGCAGCTTGTTTACCACAGTATTTTACATTCATTTATATTTCATACGGTACGTAAACTATTGAATGTTGCAAAATAGAGAATGCGCATATATAGCATGTCTATATTTTCAACTTCGATGTAAGCAAAACAATCTATGAAAAATTAATTATCCTATTCTTCTTTAAAAAATTTCATTACGAAAAAATGAGAATCCATTGTACATATGAAGCTCCTCCGAACAATTTTTACATGAAAGAGGTCCGAGCAATTTTTAGGCTTTAAAGACTCACAAAAATGCAAACTTAACTCTAGGGTAACAAGAAATGCATAGCATCACAAGTTCACAATGCAAGCTAGGTTGATTCGCAATGTAAATACTTGTTGTATCATGAAACCTCCTCCTTTTACCAAATTTTTTAGCAGGGTTAATGATTCCACAGCAGACTGAAATAGCACTGCTGCGCAAAAAACAAATATTACATTTAAACCTGGACCTAGACCTTTCTAGTTACTGCTCTCATTTTGTAAAAGCTGGAACAAGTCATGGTTTAAAAAGTGCCACCTTCACAATGTAGTACATGTGTGTTTTCATGATGCATATTGATACAAAATCATACCATCATAATGTTGTTCGCTGGATGAATGTGATGGTGATGATGATGGCAGCCCTTCTGACTTGGATATGGAAGTAGAATCAAGTTTTTTCTTGTTGTTACGTTGGCTAAAATAATAATATTGTGGATGATATTGTGCAGGCATGGTTCACTCTCAGGTGCAAAATTTGAGATAAGCGAAAAATTTAGGCAATTTTGTTCTGTGATTGCCAACTGGAATAATGATTTCGGCAAAAATTAAGTCTAAGTGTGCAATGCCTTAGTGCAAAATGAAGATATCATATTCAGCAAACTCAAATTGGGACTCATATTGTGAATTAAGTCGCCTTTCATCAAATGTTCATTTTTAAAGCGAGAGTGCGGGACTTCCTCCTTGACGACCAGATGGCACATGTCATTAACACGTCATCATGTAAAACCAGATGCTTGCATTGCTATAACATGACGATAGCAAGGAAGTCCCTCTTTGAAGTGGATATTCTATAAGAGGCAGTTTAATTCAACTTAAATCAAACTTTTTACAATCTTAAAACAATGATACGTAAATTTTTATCAAAATTTAAATTTGGGAAATTTTGCATTTCTCAAAATAGAGGAAACAATGTGTGCGGGTAATACATTATGACACAAATAACAACATCTTTTCACAAATGCACTAAATGGTTACTTAGGCAAAAATGCAAATTTAACAGCAGCTGTCAATTTAGAGCATGATATTTTTATACAGGATTTATTAAGTTAACTTAAGCGCCAAGCATGCTGTTCAAAGTAAAAGCACCAGAGCTGCTAAATGAACACATGATACAATGCAGGTACAGATAACATGTAAGCAATAGACAGCTACTTCAAACCAAGAGCTGTGGAAAAAACTATAAAATTTAAAAAAACTCTTTTTCAGTAGCAAATACAATGAACACATTATCTTATTGCGTGAGTAATACCGATATGAGGAAAGTGTCCAAGCAACCAACAAGAAAATGAATCTGGTTAATCTATTTTCCTATCAATCAGTGATGCAAACAGCTGGAGTGGAAATCGGCGAGAATTTTCAAAAAAAAATTTTCAAAAACAGGCTTCGCCCCCCAGACCCCCCAACGAGTGCTTTGCTTTTGCATGTCCACAGTCTTGATTTTATGGAGAGAAGAGATTCGTAATTTGCAAAACTTGGCAGGTGGAAACTGGTGAGTAAAAATAACTGCCTCCTACGACTACTTCGCTTACAAAACTTTTTTCGCATGAAAACGTGTTTCGAGTGAAAAGCTGCAAGTGCCCATAGCATAACTTTTCTGCATTAAAAATGCTTACATAGCTGCACTTTTGAAACTACTCCAATTTAATAAATGTTTTCATAGCTATATGATCCTCGATGTGGACGACCGCAACCAGGGGGCTGGAGGCAGAGCCTCCAACCACCAACGGACTTTTATGGTTTTCACATTCAAAAACACTTATTTTAGCAGACTTGTTTATGGAAACAGGACATACCGGTACCTGCAGTGATCGCAGTCACTATTATAGTGTCAGACAATACAAAAATATTTTAGAAGTCCATGTCTAAAAGCAGGAGCTGGGCTAAAATAAATGAAAGAAGGCTGCAACCACTATTAGTTGAAGTAATTGTAAACGGACAGTTAAGTTTTACCAGCTAAATGCAGGGCCAAGAGAGGGGCCATGGCACCGTGACCCCTCCCACTGCGTACGCCTATGCTGCTACCACACTGCAATTGAGGCTGCCATGGAGTGGTGGTTGAAAATCTGTTTAAACCAATATCATACTATTGCTGCATAACAGACCATTAAGTTTGTGTCACAGTCATATTGAAAAGCGCACTAAGGAACCCTCAACCGTACGTCGATGATTGCAAACCAAGGTGGCTACCATTATGTAATTAATTTTAATCTTAGTTTATAGCAGAGCGATTATCTAAAAACCAGCCAAGTCAACCGCGCTGCAAAATGAATAGTTATGTGCAGTTTGTGATCAAGGCATCAAGCAGTTGAAACTCTAATTTTTCAATTTCCCAAATTTCAACTAACAATTGTACCAAAAATGTCAAGGACTGCAGTTCCCATGCTTGAAAAAAAACGATCAAGAGTACTCCAGTAATCCAAAAGTTTAGACATGGATTAAATTTAAACACTGTTACTGCTACTACTTTATTACCAAGAGTTAGAAAAAGATTTAATTTTTGCAAAATGAGAAAATTTGGGGCAGGGATTTTACATCATGTGTTTGACTGTTTGGGTCATGCAAACGCCATGCCAACGATTTGCTGTCTAAGAGACCTGATGCGTCACACTCTGATGATAGCATTAGATCACAATAGCAAAAGCCAATATGAATTATCGATTAGTTTCATATAAACAACCTGAATATGCATCGTGCACCCCCAACCCCCTCCCATACCCACCTAAATTGTCTCAATGGATTTAGACGATTCACAAGAATGACATTTTTGGCAACAAAATCGGCAAAATTCGCTGAAAAGCGGAAGATTTGCATGACTGTATCAATAGCAAAACAAAAATTTTACCATCTAATATGGTACCGATATTTATTATACATTATAATACATACTGCATTATCACTCATCAAACACTAAAAACCAAAGACAAGACTCACCTTGAAAACAATGAACGTCTTCTTTTACTAAACCATGATCGCTTTGGTGCCTCTTGGTTAGTTTCATCTAATGATAATGTAGACTTTGATTGTACGCTTTTTGTAGACATATCAATGTCTTCATTAGTTCTTTTAGCAGCTAACTGCGATATGTAACCAATTGCTGGAAGGACTGTTGCAGGTAAAAGTACCGGTACCAAGATGGCACATTAACAGCATCAACATAGGTCTTACACAGAACAGTACTGGTAGACTACTGGTAAAACCTAAAAAAATCTACCGGAACTTTTAGAGCAGTCCTACTAAACACCGCAAGGAACTACAAGGTACTGAAAACAGTGCAAAGAACTACCGTACAAGGTACTACAAGATACTTTCAAATGAAGTACAAAGTAGCTGAAAACACTACAAGGAACTAGTCTACAAGCTACTTTTAAACCAACGACAAGGTAGTTGAAAACACAAGGAACTACAAGCTACTTTAAAATCTACAAAACGCTTGAAAACACTACAAGGAACTACAAGGTACTTTTACAAGGTAATTGAAAACACCGCTAACAGCTGCAAAATGCTTTTAAACCAACTATAAAGTACTTGAAAACACTATAACGTACCTTGGGGGTTGGAGTTGGGGTCGGGGTGGAGTCGGGGGGGTTGGGGTCGGGGTGTCAGTCAGGGGTTGGAGTCAGGGTGGGTTGGGGCTGGGGGGTTGGAGTCAGGGGCATTGGGATTGGGGTCAGGGGGGTTGGAGTTGGGGGGGTGGGGTGGGGTCAGGGGCTTGGAGTCGGGGGCTTGGGGTTGGGGTCGAGGTCAGGGGGTTGGAGTCGGGGGGTTGGGGTTGGGAGGGTTGGGGTCAGGGAATTGGGTTCGGGGGGTTGTAGTTAGTTTAAAATTTCCTTAAAAGTCTTGTAGTTGCTTTACAAGTACCTAGTAGTTTCTTGTGGTGTTTTCAACTACCTTGTAGTTGGTTTAAAAGCACCTTGTAGTTCCTTGTAGTGTTTTCAACTACCTTGTAGTTGGTTTAAAAGTACCTTGTAGTTCCTTGTAGTGTATTCAGCTACTTTGTACTTGGTTTAAAAGTACCTTGTAGTTCCTTGTGCTGTTTTCAACTACCTTGTAATAGCTATAAAAGTACCTTGTAGTGTTTTCAACTACCTTGTAGTTGGCTTAAAAGTACCTTGTAGTTCCTTGTGGTGTATTCAGCTACTTTGTACTTGGTTTAAAAGTACCTTGTAGTGTTTTCAACTACCTTGTACTTGGTTTAAAAGTACCTTGTAGTTCCTTGTGGTGTTTTCAAGCATTTTGTAGGTTTAAAAGTACCTTGTAGTTCCTGGTAGCCTAGCAGGGTAGTGTTTTCAACTACCTTGTAGTTGGTTTAAAAGTACCTTGTAGTTTCTTGTGGTGTTCTCAACTACCTTGTACTTGGTTTAAAAGTACCTTGTAGTTCCTTGTGCTGTTTTCAACTACTTTGTAATAGCTATAAAAGTACCTTGTAGTTCCTTGTGCTGTTTTCAACTACCTTGTTGTAGCTATAAAAGTGCCTTGTAGTTCCTTGTAGTGTTTTCAACTACCTTGTAGTTGGTTTAAAAGCACCTTGTAGTGTTTTCAGCTACTTTGTACTTGGTTTAGAAGTATCTTGTAGTTCCTTATGCTGCTTTCAACTACCTTGTAGTAGCTATAAAAGTACTTTGTAGTGTTTTCAAGCATTTTGAAGGTTTAAAAGTACCCCGGTACCTTGTAGTTCCTTGCAATGTGTAGTAGGACATCTTTTAGAGATATGGCCTAATTATTAAACTTACAGTACAATGTTGTCCGGTTGAAGCAGACTGCCACCTGACTAATCAACTCTTCAACGCTGCACTAGTTTATACTGCACCATCGATACGGTATTTTACCGGTACTAGCCTAGTAGGCTACTTTCTACAGCAATCTCAAGCTTCCAATTTTATCTGTTCATCATGCACACACTAGTCTATTTAAATCATTAGATTGATCTGCTCTTTTGCTTATTTCATTTATTTATTTTGAAATACAACACAATGTTATATATAAATTACCAGAAGCAATGCACACTTTGCCTGTGCTATGGTAGACTAGACTATTTCTGATACCGGTAGTTACCGGTATGCTCTTGAACAGTAAAATATATACCCGGTAAACTATCGGTAATGTAACTCTGTACTCTACCACAAGTGAGAATAGTGACTAGTGCCACAGTGTATTCATATTTACTAACAGTGGAACCACTCTTTGTGCTCAGTGTCCGGAACGAAAGTCTCAGTTGAAAGTTCCGTAGAGTCTAAATTGCAACTCAAAAAACTGTTTCCAGAATGCGTTGATTGCTGGCAGGTTTTCTTATTGCGTCACACTGGTAAAACAATCAAATTTCACAGGCATGAGATTGGGGAGTGAAATCGAGTAAAATGGAAAAGCCACAATTGCCGAAAATGCATGTTCAGCTCCTGCCTCCTTCTAGTCTACAGAACTAGCTAAAATGTAATAGTTAGCCTAGTTGAGGGACGAATAGGTTTTTAAAAAGGCAGTGGCTAAGGTTACGCGACCGTAATTTTTGTTTTTTGAATTGAAAGTTACGTGACCGTAATTTTTGTTTTCTGACTTGAAAGTTACGTGACCGTAATTTTCGTTTTCTGATTTGAAAGTTACGTGACCGTAACTTCTTGTAGTAGATGTCGAAGTTACGTGAGAAATGACGTCATGCGCAGCACGCGAGAAACTTACGTTCGAGATGGCAACGTTTCACGCACTTATGCAGAGTGCACCAGTCGGCTACCCTAGTCTGCTGAAACAATCGAGAACGTAAAGTTTTCTAGCAATAACTGCGTAAGTTAGCAAGTTGTTCTAGAGGCCAAATGGAGCAAAATGTAATTCTAAATTAATTCTTATAGAACAAAACTAATTAATTCTTATAAGCCTTGTATTAATAATAATAAATAAGCCATGACCGAAGACCAGAACAACAAAACTTGGATAATAGACTGCCTGAACCAATAGAATATGCTATTTAAACAGTTGGTTGGTGGTACAGAACTTGAAGATTGTCAGAAGCAGAGGTTTCATATTTCCCGAAGCTTTTCGTCTGACACTTGTCAAGGGAATCGTCAGAATAAAGAATGTAGAGCTGAGACCGTCTCAGCTCTACATTCTTTATTCTGACGATTCCCTTGACAAGTGTCAGACGAAAAGCTTCGGGAAATATGAAACCTCTGCTTCTGGCAATATGCTATTTGTTGTATTATACCATGGGTAAGTCATCTTAAAGCAGTCGGACGAGTCTTCTATCAGGAGCGGATCCAGAAACTTTTGGTGGGGGGAGGGTGTAGCTTTGAATCACGCTGAATGTTAGACCTAAATTAAATACAAAGTCGTTAAGACCCAGAAAAGGGCGTAAATAAGCTCTTTAAGATATATTTATGAGGTTCTCTCTTCAAAACAATTTAAATTTTGTTGAATCGATTTGGCACTATGTCAAACTAATTTTTTATGCCACGTAGAAAAGTAAAATTTTTATCACGCAATCGGCGGTTTATCAGTTACCAGTTTTGGACTTCGGCTAGAGCGTAATTTTTGTTTAAACGCCATTTGCCGTCATTGAGTAAATTTCATCGTTATGTCAAAGGATTCGTGGCGAATTCAAAGTCTTTTTGCCGACGCGACTTTTGAATCTTGAGACTGACCGGTGACTACCTCTTTCCGCAGTTGAAAACACTGAGTGAGTGCAGTAGTTCACTGCTGCTACTACTCGGCTTGCTCAGTGAATTTTTTAGACTCTAGTGTTACGAATCACCACCGCAATGGCGGCGAGTACGTATCTGGTGCTAAAGCGGAGCGCTATTAGCCTTCACTGCTGTCCAAACTTACTCAACTTCAAAACAAACTTGGTTTATTTTTCTTCCGGAGAGTTAAAGCTTCACAAATAAAATCAGCAGTAAAAAATATCTGAAGTTTTCCACGGTAAAAAGATAAAATTCAAGATGCTTGCTCTGTGACTAGTAACGTATATAAAAAAAAACGCTTGCCAGTGACACACAGTATTCTTCTAAGGTGCAAGAGATATATACAAGTTTACAGGCGAAATAAAAAAGACGTGATTACGGTTGTAGTTGATTAGGCACGAGGTGTTACTGTGAGAAAATTAGAGCATCACGTGATAGCCCTATTACTTAAAAACTTCAATACGAGTGACATTTCATTTTGCGCAGTATTATACAAGGAGATCGAATCCCTGTTAAGTAGCGCTATAAAAATAGTTCTTGACAATATATGAATGCCAGTGCTGACCATAGCGGCCCCTTTGAAACGGAACACAAAGTGAAGATTCAAACAAAATTCAAACATAGCAGCACCAAGGCATAATTCATTTCATAAAAGTGGATTAAAGCTTCATATCGTATATATTTGGCGACAATTCATTAAACACCATATTTCGTAATCAAGTTCACAGAGGTAAAACATAAAATCGTCAAACAATGTAAAAACATCAAACACAGTTAAAGTGGTGCAATCTTTGCGAGATCGCGCAAAACATATTCAAGCTCCCCTGAGCCAGAACGTTTAAGGACAGCTATTGTTGCTCTACGAACAATTTCTTTTCCCTTACGAAACTGAGGATGTACACAGTGTATGCGCCCCAAACGATACGAACCCCGCTTAGATATATCATCAGCATCCCCAATGAGAACAAGTTGACCTGGTTCAAGGTTAGCACGAGTAACTCGCCATTTAGAACGGCCCTGCAAGGTCGGCAGATATCCCTTAATCCAACTAAGCCAGAACTTATGTGCCAAAGCGGAATTGTACAAATAATCCCGCCTAAGATCTCCCCGATCATGAAATGCACTAATGGGAGTGTACGGGGCAAGCTGTTGACCCAGGAATGACGAGGGAGTTATGGGTGCCAGATCATTAGGTTTATCGCTAAGGGCAGTGAGGGGGCGATCATTAACGATGCGCACAGCGTCGGAAACGAATGTTTGCAGCTCAATCAACGAAGGCTCACGACGCGCCTCACCCATAACACGACCTAAAGAACTTTTAAAAAGTTTAACCATACTCTCCCAACTTCCACCTTGACTAGGCGAGTAGGGAGGGATTCTTACCCAATTAATATTACGCTTACGAACAGAGCAGGTAAATTCAGAAGAGTCCAACAACGAGGGAAGTTTGTCCGCTGCAGCACAAAAGGTTGACCCATTATCGGAGTACAAAGTATCTACAGGCCCGCGAAGGTTTGTAAAGCGAGCAAAGGCAAGTAAAAAATTGTTTAAGTCCAGGCCTGTAACAAGTTCAACGTGTATTGCGCGTGTGCACAAACAGGTAAAAAGCAGGCCCCACGCCTTACAATGACTACGATTTTGCCGATAAATCAGGGGGCCTAAAAAATCACATCCACAAAATTTAAAGGGCTTATTAGTAGCAGAAACGCGGCACACGGGCAAGTCAGACATCAATTGTCGGATAGGGGTGGCTTTGCGTATAGCACATTTTCCACACTCAGCAATGTAACGTTTGGCACTCGAGATCCCATAAATGACCCAAAAACGCTGACGAGTTCTCATTAAAGTGTAAGCGGGCCCAGCGTGACCTGCAAGCGAGTGTTCATGAAGGACAATTAACCTTGTCAAGGGATGTCTACTAGGAAGTATCAAGGGGTGTTTAGCATCAAGCGGAAGATCTGCATTTTCTAAACGTCCTTCAACACGTAACAACGAGTCAGTATCAACGCAAGGTCGCAAACTGCGCAAAGTTTTCATTTCTGCAATGCGCTGCATTTGCTCTACATCCGTAGCTTTATCACTTAATTGTTTCAAAATCAACTCAAAAGCGTCAGGTGAATTCTTTTTCAACATATCAATGGCAGCTCCAAAATAACGCCTTTGCACATATTTTACTATATCAAGAAGAGCCTTATCTAGAAATGTAGCATCAAGTTTGACTTTATGAAAGGTGAGCTTCTTTACTTTAGACACGAAATACTGCTTAAAGGCAATGAGATATCCCACACGTTTTTTCAACGCATAAAGATCAGGAGAAGCGTCAATCAACTTATCTAGACACATCTTACCTTTGTCAAAACCCAACTCGGAAGTTATATTAGTTTTGCGAACAACAACGGAAGGATCAACAGGACGAGATTCGATTCCTGTCTGCAACAAAAAGCTAGGCCCTCCCAGCCAGAGCTCAAAACAACCTGACCGTTTAAAACTGTTTTTCCGAGTGCCAACGTCAGCTGGATTAAGTGATGTGTGAACATAATTCCACGCGTCAGCAGAAGCTACAAGATGGATCTTACTAATGCGCCGTTTTACGAAGCGTGGAAGGTGAAGGTCGGGATTCACTATCCACTTCAGCACCACCTGCGAATCAGTCCAGAGATGAATGCTACAAGAAAGATGATCTAGCGACTTAGAGACAGCCAACATCAGCTCTGAACACAACTTAGCAGCCTCTAGCTCCTTTCGGGAAATAACCCAGCTCTGCTGATTAGACAAGACAAGTCTAGACTTTCCTTGAATAAAAGCCACGCTAGATTGATCCCCAACCACGCGTCTCAAATATACCACACACGAAAACGCATAATCTGAGGCATCACAAAACCCATGCAGTTGGTACCGCGCATGGGAGTTGCACTCGCTCAACTCTTCACCCGCAAAACAATAACGAGGAATAGAAATATCATTAATAAATTCAACAGAGTCTATCCAAGATTTCCAGTCGCTTTTAATATCGCCTGGGAGTTCATCATCCCAATCAAAACCAGACGAAGAAACTGCCTGAAGAATTAATTTACCTCTTAGAAGCCCGGGAGCAAGTATACCCAAAGGATCAAACTGACCAGCGAGCATACGCATCATTTCACGTCTGCTAGAAACTTCAGTTAACTTTCTATTGCAACACACTCGCAAAACATCACTCTCAGCCTCCCACACCAAACCCAAAGCCTTACAATCCGGCAAAGGATGTGAGCCAAGGTCAATCTCACGAATGTTAGAACCAAGATCGCACTGAGGAATGTTAGTCAGAATCGATTTAGAAACACTATTGGCTAACCATTTCCGCAATTTAAAGCCTCTGCTTTCAAACAAACTCATTGCTTCTCGAGACACCACTTCAAGATCAGCTAATGAGTCCGAAGACAATAGTAAGTCGTCCATATACCGATTACTTTCAATCGCCGACAAAGTCAACGAACTAGCATCTGTAGGATTTTCGGTTATCAATCGATTTATAGCAAACAAAGCGATGAAAGGGCTGGAATTAATCCCCCAAACGTGCCTTGTAAAACGGAAAATCTGTATTTTTCCACCATCAATGTCATTATCACTATACCAAACCAATCTAAACAAATCTTGTTGATGCTCAGGCATAGCAATTTGGAAAAAGCACTTACTTAGGTCAGCCATACAAGCAAATTTTCCCAATCGGAAACGCGTTAAGACCTCAACCAAATTACTCAACATGTTTTCACCCGAAAGAACAGCATCATTAATGGACCAACCATTACATCTAGCTGCACCATCAAACACAACGCGAGGCTTATCCTGCTTAGTTACGAAGAAAGGTAAATACCAGCTTCGACTATCAAACGAATCCTCCCCAACAGGAACAAGCCAACCGGCGCTAGTAAGTTCTTGAAAAGTGCTAATTAAAGTGCGCTTCAACTCAGGATTTTTTAGAGCACTACGACGCAACGACACTGTACGATCACAAGCGTTAACAAAGTTATTCGACAACCTTTTAACAATATCCATTTTTAACGGAACTGGAATTTCATAGCGACCATTTATCACTTTAACATTTGATTCCACCAAATCACGAGTTAAGTCATCAGTTTTAGACGGTTGGATGACCTCGTCAGCCAACTCATGACTTCGTAGGTTTTCTTTCAAAACAACAATTTCCTTTTTTAGTCGATCACAATCACACGCGTCACAACAATCCAAAAGATCTTTACTTCGAACCAACGATTGTTCCTTACCTTGATCGACACTAGTAACGACGTCAACCTCACACACATCAGAAATTTCACCAACCTCAGCTCTTCTGCTCTGACAAAGATTAGACCGAGATCCCACCTGACGACCACCGCTGGCAATCGGACCAAGTCTGGTTAACACGAAATTAGGATCATCAGGTGTCAGGCCCTCTCGTTCTTCTAGAACCGTGAGCAACAATTTATCGCTCTGTCCAATAAGAACATCAATACTTTTACGGTAGGGAATGGTGGGAATTTCGACGCCATTAAAATGTTCAAGACCTGTTGTGTTCACAAAATGAGGTAAAATGTTAGCATCGTCGGTGAAATCTGGTACAACCAAAGCATTTGTAATTTTAAAAGCTTCACCGGTAGAAAGAGATTCAACTTGAAACTCTGTAGTTCCATGACTAGAAATCGTCTGTTCGGCTAACGTACGAATAGCAGTGGCTTGATCGTGATCAGTGCTGAGCCCGAGTTCATCTCTCAAGCTTTTTGAGATTAGCGTTGCCTGAGACGCAGTATCATGCTGCGCATACGCAAAGGTAGCTTTACCGGTGTCGGGGTTTACGACCTTCACAGCACTGGTGCGCAACAGTACCGCGTTGCATCCTGGCTTAACCATTCTCGTCACTACTTCGTTTTTCTCAACCGAGTCCCGCCCATTACAATCAGCCGGAGACTGAACGTCATGACCACTTTCTGTCTCAGCGGCCCCGAGGTCAACAGAACTTGACCGTGCGTAGTAGTCATGCAAAACATCTGCATGCTTGATATTAAAGTTCGGCCCACACTTCCTGCATTTTGACCTAAAGGAACAGTTGCGGACAACGTGACCCGTGGAAAGACAGTTTAGGCACCTGGCAGCTTCTATTATTATTCGGCGCTGTCTTTCTATTGAAAGCTCTTTAAATCTGTCACAATTCGCAATATAATGCTTAACGCCTGGTTCGTTGCAGACAAAGCAAGCAGGAGGCGGTTTGTTATTAGTAGGACGTCCGAAGCTGCTAAGTGACTTTGTAGTTGACGCAGGTTCTTTTTTGTGAGGTAACTCTTGCGTTTCGTTATTCGTTTTAACAGTCACTTGCCTTACCCGGACCTGGTTATAGCGCCCATTGTTGAGTTCACGAGTTTTTTCTTTCTCATCAGATTTAAAAAATGTTTGAGCATAATCTGACGTCATGACTTCGAGCTCATGTACGATAAAATTACGCAGAGAATCGAAGCCAGGTTGGTTCAAGTTAAGTCCCATCTTTGCCAAATAGTCAAGATAACGTCGTTTAAGAACCCCGGGTAGGCGATTCGCTGTGTCCAAAAGTAACTGCCCTGAAAGCTTCCCAACTTCGTCATGGGCATAAGCAAATATCTCTAGAGTGTTCAAGTCTTCATTAAAGGCCTTAAGTGAAGCCACATTAAATATCACCTTGGGACCGTAACGAACATCCATGATTTTAGGTTCTGACGTAAGGCCTCCCGACACGCCATACCTTTGGCGTAGACGATCCAGCGCTTTTTCGATACGCTGTGACGTCGACATGTTTTTCATGGGAGCTAAGAATAGGTTAACCATTTCTCGGGGTTGACCGACGCAGGAAGCTCTCAATACTTCGAGACGTTGCTCGTCGTAAGGGCTTTCGGCCATAAGTTTTCGAATTTGGTTTTCGAAAAACACGAAGGCTATATTTTTACCATCGTAACTAATTTGACTGGCTAAATTAATAAATTCGTTTCTTCCTTGGCGATCTAAATAAGTTTTTAATGTAGATTCACCCACATCATTCTGCGCAGGAAACACGGGCACATTATTACCAGACGGTGTTAATGGTATAGGAGCACTCTCTCGAAAGGTCTCTTTAGCATTAGGTTGAACTTGTTCTACGCTCTGAGTGGGGTGAGGTGCAGATCCCATGTTAACGGGCCAAAAGTTAAAATCTGGGGACCCATCGCCGATTTCACCCTGGCGCATTTCTCTAAAGGTTTGCATATCAAGATGGCGTTCAGCAGTTACAAGCAAGCCCTCCACTCGCTGCGAGGAAGAAGCTGAACGACGCCCGCGAGAAACCGCTACCGAGCCACACTCTGAAAGTGTAAGAAGTTTCTCCTCTGCGTCGAGTCTGGCCTCCTCAATGCAACGCCGGGCTTCCGCCTGAGCTTGTGCTTGAGCCGCTTGAGCCTGCGCCTGTGCCAAAGCAAGTTTGTGATTAGCCTCAAGTTCAGCACGTTTAAGCTCTAGTTTAATTTGACGTGCGGCGAGCCTACTAGATGTAATGCTACTCCCATCAGTCACTTGAGAGACACTGTCGGCGGGGTTAAGTTCAGCTACACCTTGATCGCAGTTTAAATGTTTAGCAACTTTCTTGGAAGCGCAAACAAGGAAATGTTGCTTAACGTTTTGGTGAAGTTTAGTGCAATTCTCGAACTGGTCAGCCACTTGTTCGACCAGTTCAACAACGAGTTCTGAATCAGTTACTTCATCAGTTGCCCTTTTAAATTGATTATACGCGGACTGAATATTGATGAGGGTTTCAGAACATTCGCTGAATTGCTGCTGCGACTTACATTCGTTTGCTGTTTCGCAAAAACGCCTCATGCGCACCACTAATTGCCGCTTAGAGGTAAGAAGTTTCCGGAATTTGTTCAAGTTAGAGGGTGCAGATTGACTGGTATGGGGTCCCATTTGAGTATCAGGTCCCGGTATTTTCCCTCCCGTATCATCACCAATCAACCCCGTGGCAACATCTACGCTACCCTTTTCTGTAGGTACATGCGACATAATTAAAAGCAATAATAAAAACAGTTAAGTAGCAAATATTTAAACAAAACAAAATAATAAAGTAAAAACCTCTCCAGTGAAGTCCAGGAGTAGTTCCAGCGTACCCGAAGTCTGCACGTTCACGCAGTCCCACGTTCCCGATCCTTCCAGCGAAGTTGAGAAGTATTCTAGCGTACTCGAAGTCTCCAACGTACCGCACTACGCAGTTCCACGATGCCGATCCCAGGAACAAGACCACTGCTGGAATCCAATCGAAACTCGAAGTGTTGGAAGACAAGAATTAAATCGCAGTCGAACAGTAATTGTAAGTTCCAACGCGAAGAGAATGTCAGTCGTCGAGGTGGGAATTTCCTGCCGTAACGATTATAAGGAACTCAAGGAAGTGTCCAAGCAGTAGAATTCGTGAAGTTTAAGGATGGAAGGGTGTTGTTGTTTCCTCAACAGTACCGTCAAAGTGTGGTTGTCAGTCCGAAGTATACCGCCACGGGTAAATAAGTTCACTGGGTCTATGTAACGCCAATGCTGAAGTAAATCTGACAATCCACAAGTTCTACAAAACTGTTCCAATCCAAACAAAATCAACAAAGTTAATAGCTTTCTTTGAACTTGAGAAGAGTTTCCTTTGAAAGTATCTGACAATTCGGAATGCTTTCTTGACGGTTTCCTGGCAATAGTCTTCAGATATTTTTCTTTATGTTACGAATCACCACCGCAATGGCGGCGAGTACGTATCTGGTGCTAAAGCGGAGCGCTATTAGCCTTCACTGCTGTCCAAACTTACTCAACTTCAAAACAAACTTGGTTTATTTTTCTTCCGGAGAGTTAAAGCTTCACAAATAAAATCAGCAGTAAAAAATATCTGAAGTTTTCCACGGTAAAAAGATAAAATTCAAGATGCTTGCTCTGTGACTAGTAACGTATATAAAAAAAAACGCTTGCCAGTGACACACAGTATTCTTCTAAGGTGCAAGAGATATATACAAGTTTACAGGCGAAATAAAAAAGACGTGATTACGGTTGTAGTTGATTAGGCACGAGGTGTTACTGTGAGAAAATTAGAGCATCACGTGATAGCCCTATTACTTAAAAACTTCAATACGAGTGACATTTCATTTTGCGCAGTATTATACAAGGAGATCGAATCCCTGTTAAGTAGCGCTATAAAAATAGTTCTTGACAATATATGAATGCCAGTGCTGACCATCTAGAATACCCACAAAAAAAACTTAAATAAACTTCACTTTTTCAACTTGTGCCTTCCGGTAGCCTAATTGTTATTTTTGCCAGAAGGGTTATAAAAATGGTGATGATGGAAACCGTTGCATCGTCACTGATGAATGAAAACAACAGACTGGATTGTTGTCGGTGTTTGGTACTAGCCTATAGTATGAAAATAAAGCTTATTTCGAAACGTATTGCCAATCATCAATTTTAAATTAATTCATGGTATCGGTAATATTAATCAACTTCTCGGCCGTTAAAACTTGATTGTTGGTTTTTTATACCGGCATGTGGCAACGACACCGCTATTGGCACGGTACGTCCGGGGCTCCCTGGGCCGGTCAAATGGAACACAGTGCCGCCAACAGTTGGTTTGCTGGATTAGCTGATTTTCGCTAATTTTTTACGAGTTAATGCGAAACCTAGCGTATGTTAGCCATTGGGAAAGGCACTTAACGGGATTTCCCCATCTTTAAGTCGTGGAAAGATGGCTGGCAACTCCTAAGTGAGCTCGTTGTAGCGCCTCCACCGCTTAATCTCTCGCAAAGGCGGATAAATGCAGCCTATATAAAAAAAAAAGTAGGCTACTACGCATTAATTTACTCTGTTTTCGCAATTTATTTTGTTTTTCAGATGTGCATGCAAGGGTTTTATTTTTTGCCTATACCCTGCTTTTGTATTCCTTTGCTAAGTTAATGTTCGCAGAGCTTTGAAGTTTGGCCAACCTCCGACTTATTTCGGTTTGCTGCTATTTTCTTGGTTTATACTTTCGATTGAAGAATTTCATTAGTTTCTACGACTTTTGCACCAGTAAGTGAAGACAACGTTCTTTAGATACAAAACATGTTTGCATTATTAAAGCCGTTAGAAAAGGCTAACACCCTTATGGTAAAAAGCGTACCGCAAAAAGAAGTCATCAAAAAAATAAATAAACAAATAAAATACGGCAGTAAAAACTAGACAATGCATAAAACTGCTGCTGTAAGGTTCTTTAGATACCGTCTTTCACATTCAAACAAGATTAAACCATGAAAAATTTCAATTTCAGCAATACAGTATAGGCAAATAACATCACATACATTTGTGCTTGGTAAAACTAAAGCATTGCCTTATTCTTTCTTCATCCAATTCTTTGCAATGCGAAAATTAAAGTGTACACTTAACCTGTCCACATGTCCAGCCAAAGTGGGCTTTAGGCCAACGGGCTTTCTGCATCACAATTAAATTGTTGATGTCATAATTAGAAAAGTGATCATGACATAAAAAATTTGATTGTGATGCAGAAAGCCCATGGGCCGAAAGCCCACTTTAGCTGGACATGTGGACAGGTTAATTGTAAGTAAAAAAGCGTAGCCTAACTATTGTCTGAGAAATACTAAAGCTTACACACACACACACAAATCAACGTAGCTGGTGTTTTAACCGTAACTAGATCTACAGCTCCACAATCCATGTTACGTTTCTGGGTAAAAATCCGAAGAAAAATCGTTTTATCCCATTCAAGATAACAGATTAATAATAAAGTTGGTTTCTCACTGAGATTGCACTAACTGACAAGAGTAAATGCAATTGACCACGAGGCCAACAACCACTGCCAGGCAAAGGCATCGTAGCAATAAAAATAAATAATACCAAATACTGCGTTCTGGTACAAAACGGTACAAAAACAAAACACTTCGTAGGTAATATTATTGCTGCAGTAAAGAAATAAAAAGGTGTACTACAAATACTGTGTAACGTGCATCACTTTTTCACCATTTCAGAGTTTTAAAATGACTGGAGTGAAAACTGTACACTAACACAGCTAACATTTGTATGGTAATGATATCGCAGTAATAAAAAATAAATAATAACTAAACAGTGTGCACTGGTATAAAATGGTACTGGCAGAAAAAAAGAACAATATCCAGGTAATGGTGTCTCAGCAATAGCGAAATGGATAGTATTACAAATACTGTGGTAAAAGTAAAGGTACGGGACAGCGGGTGCTAAGCACGCATTGTGCAGGCCATTTTCAATAGGCGGCCCATTACAAATATCAATCATGAATGATCGAATGCTGTTAGAGGACATACAAGACGAACAACACACACATACACTTAACCCTTCGCACTTCCGGTTGTGCCGAGCGCCTGGCGGGAAGCTGCGAATACTACTTTTAAAGTCTTTAGTATGACCCGACCAGGAATAAAACCCCAGTCTCCCGGCTACCAAGCGGACGCTCTTACCGATACACCAAGCGCCGGTGGAGTGTATGATTTTTTTACCATTTCAGATTTTCAAAACGTCTAGGGTGAAAAGTTTACAGCCCGAATATTTTTCAGTTATGGCGCGTAATATCGAGATATCCTGCAGTATAAACTTTCAGTCCAAATACCACCCATTTCGACCCCAGGCATTTGCAAATTTAACAATGGTAAAAATGAAATACCCTGTATTGGGCATAAAACGGTACAACAATAAACTCACAGCAACATCCACGCCCAATACTTCAATTTGGCGATAAAGGTAATGCCCAATGCGGGGAAATTATGGGGCGCCATTTGTAAACACAACTTTGTGTAGAGATTTCTGTTTCTTTAAATAAATGGTCATTTTAAACAAATGTTCAGATTAATAACAAAAATTTACATACATTTTTTCGTTTAATTATAATATTAAATAGTCTGTACAATGACCTAACCATTGCACATTCAAGAAGTACTCACTGTAAGATAAATAGTAAATACACAAAAACAAGTAAACATGCATGGTAAATGCTGTTTGGAGAAAACAATTGCCTCTCTTACCTTCCTTACCTATTCCGTCCATTATGACGGCATTTGCCGCAAGAGGAAATGACTAAGCAATTATTTCTCCAATCAGCATAATTCGTCTTACGGACATGAAACAATCAAAAATTTTTATTTATTTTTGAATATTGTTAAAACAAGAAGGTCTTCGCTTCCCCAAAAATAAATATACAAAAACATATAGTCAAAAATAAATAAACAAAAGTTTTTGACTATTTATTTCACGTCCCTAAGACGAATCATGCTGAATGCTAATTGGAAAAATAATTGCTTAGTCATTTCCTTTGTGGCAAATGCCGTTAGAATGGACGGAATAGGTAAGCGAGGCAATTGTTTTCTTCAAACAGCATTAGCATTCACCATGATTCGCCTTGGAAACGTGAAATAAATAGTCGAATACTTTTGTTTCCTTATTTTTGAGTGTCTAATTTTAACTACTTGCAAAAAGAAGCTATATTAAATAGACAAAACAAAATGATTATTTAATAAGCATAGATAAGTGATTACACAAAACTCACGTTTATTTATTTTTGTGTATTTATTTTACTGTGAGCACTTCTTGAATGTGCAATAGGTAGGTCATTGTACAAACTATTTAATAATTAAACGAAAACAATGTATATTTATTTTTGTTTATTAAGCTTTGAATATTTGTTTAAAATGACCATTTACTCAAACAAACAGAAAATCTCTGCACAAACTTGTGTTTACAAACGACGCCACATAGCAAACGCTATCCATTTCAAAATTACTTCTTCGCTAGATGGCAATTACGGCAAAACCACACTCGCTTTTTCGGAGGTTGCTTTCGGCCAACACAGTGCAGATGATGCCAGTCCAAACAAGAGTCGCAGCACAAACTTTCTGCAGCATCCAAATTGTTATTGCAGGAGACGCAGTACCAAACTCCTCTGGCGCGTAAAATGCTTAGGACATTCTCTACTGCTTTCCAAGCATCAAAAGTAAAGTACGACCTGATGTTAGTAAGAGAAACATTATCGTCCAAACACTTCATTGGAACTCGTTCTGGACGAACTTCAACTTGATGTTCCTCTGCCAATGGCTTAGAGTCGGAATGCAGGAGTTCATCGACCAATTCGCCATCCAGAAACCAGTTAAGCATTTCTACAAAAAATAAACGTATTAATTATATACAATCAATTAGGTCTGACTTTTTCCCTGTGACCTAAAGAAGGTGACCCAAAGAAGCACCGCGCATTTACCCTTAATAGTGTAGTATTTTCCTTGACAACTGCCACCTCCCACGTTAACAATGACACAACTTTTAAAATGGTAATAACCTAAGCTCTTCATCGAATCATCATGACCGATCGAAATATTCGATCTCCTGGGCTTCACAGGGTCATAAGAGTGAATCATTCCGAAGAAACTTACTTGCGACCGCTACTGCTTAGTTACTAAATTCTTAGCTAAAGTGGTACTGCCTCGCGACCCCTTCGGAGACAAAGACATGGATAAAATCAAGGAAACCAAAAACTCCGGTCAGAATCTGGACCAGAAAGTACAAGGATAAAGAAAGCTATGCTTTACTAAAACCGTCATTCGGAAAGCAGCAGAAAAGTACACGAATGAGATTCTGCAACAGGTTTCACAGGTGTAAGCAAGTAGCTTATCAAGATAAAAAGAGGCCTTGATCATCAAAGGCCAAATTGAGAGTAGAGAGTTAGCACAAAGCAGTTGGGGCGGCTGCGGATAACATTGAATCATAGAAGACGAAGAAGGAAGGAATGTTGGAGGTACGAGAAGATAGAGCTAATTTGAGACATCTGATTAAAGTCACCTAGGAGAGGCCCTAGGGATAAAGTGCTACTAAGCAGCCAGGTATGAACAAAAATACCAATTTGTGATCAAAATTAGAAAATTCATCCAGTTCTGACAGAACGGGCAGCTTAGGAAAAATATGACGACATCCAAACTTAAAGGTGATTGGACGCTGGAGTATGAGCATCCTCTCCACCTCTTTGCCATTTCAGTCACTTTTTCGGAAAATATACCACAACACTACGTCAAGGTAGCGGAATGTTGGCGCAGTTGCTACCGTGTTGCTTGTTCAGAAATTACACCCAAAAGAGAGCGCCAGGCTGCATTATCGAAGAGAACAGTTGATGTACAGTAAAAAGCATAAATCTAGATAATGAATTAATATAGCGTCCTGCACATTGCTTACAGGATTCAAACCCTGCTTGTAATCTAAAAACTGAATCGGAAACTGATATAACCGGCTAAATATAAATTAACACCATCCACTCAAAATCACATACTACCTTTAGCCTGAAGCGTTTTCGACTTGAATGTAAAAGGTATTGGTCCATTACGTTTCTTTTTGTTTGGTAACCCAACAACAGTTAATCCTGCCCCTTTTGGTCTGCCGCGTTTCCTTTGCTTTGGAGGCATTTTAATATCTTGCGTAACGAATATTTCTGCTGTAATATAGTTAAGATAAGTAGGCATCAGTATCAATGTATTGTACAGGGTAGAATCTTAAACCGAGTGGATATGGAGGAGTTGGTGAAAGCAAAAGTGATGTACAAACATTTTGCAATTTAATATGACTGACCACTGGAACGAAGTAAGGTTGTTTGTAACACTATCGACTAGCCTTATAGACACCAACCTGCGTTCGTATTTAATAAAGCAGCTGATTCTTCTTCGTCTCTCGTCAGGTGTTCTTCCTCATCGGCTCTCGTCAGGTGTTCTTCTTCATCGGCTCTCGTCAGGTGTTCTTCTTCATCGGCTCTCATCAGGTGTTCTTCCTCATCGGCTCTCGTCAGGTGTTCTTCCTCATTGGCTCTCGTCAGGTGCTCTTCTTCATCGGCCCTCATCAGGTGTTCTTCCTCATTGGCTCTCGTCAGGTGTTCTTCTTCATCGGCTCTCGTCAGGTGTTCTTCTTCATCGGCTCTCGTCAGGTGTTCTTCCTCATCGGCTCTCGTCAGGTGTTCTTCCTCATCGGCTCTCGTCACGTGTTCTGCATGCTTTTGATCATCTACAAAAACATAAAAGCAACACTTGATGCTGTATCTGAAATGACAAAACGCGATGCAGTTTCTGCTCTAAAAAGTTGCTTCATCTTTATCTTACTATCACGAGAAAGCGATGGAGGGTGGAGGCGCTATACATACAAAGTTGGACTGCTGAAGAGAGTTAAAGAAATAGATGTAAAAACCCGGTGGCTTGCAAAGCAGTGCTGAAACCCTTAAAAAAGAGTGAAAATCAGCACAAACTTGCTGTTTCATAGCACCGGGAACACACCTACTCAACATTGATAAATATATAAAGAAAAAGCTCTTAACTTTTGTGTTGAAGAATTTCTATTACAAAGTACGCAAACAGTGTGACAACTAAATGAGAAGCAATCCGAAATAATATATCATTGCATAGACACGGTCCACGACAACTCGACGCGGAAAACTCGCCGCAGAACAAACTCGCCGCAAAGCAAACTCGACGCGAAAAGTGTGAAAAGCACGTACGGTTTGCGCTTGTGCACAACCACTTCAAAGCGTTACAATAATGGTCTGTTTGTTTTGTATATTATAAAGAGCTTTGATGTTTAAACTTTGCTCGTATTTGCATTAAATGCTTCAAAATATTGCATTTTGGATTAATACTCGAAAAATGTAATGCATGATTAGCAAATCAAAATCGATGCTTTGTGAAAACTTTAATAACGTTAATTTATGATTTACGCATACAGTCGTTCATGAAATTATTATTCGCTTAAATTATACCTTTGTTGTTTGTTCTGCGGAGTTTGTTCTGCGGCGAGTTTGTTTTGCGGCGAGTTTGTTCGCGGCGAGTTTTCCGCGTCGAGTTGTCCTGCTTCGGCATAGACAGGTTCAGGTATTTTACAGTACCTGTATCTTGTATGAGCTCTGCGACAACCACATTCCTTCTTTCTTGCAGATAATCTCTAAGTGTTGTAAGAACTTGCATACTGTAATCAAATTCCGTTTGGCCCTGTTCCGAGATTATTTGTGCAATGGATACCAAAACGTCATGGGCTTTCCGGTACTTTTGTTGTTCAGTTAATGTACGTTTTCTTTTGCAATTTTCCAATTCAGTTGTCACAGCTTCATCGTCATTGTAATAATTATTGCTCTCAGAAGATTCTAACGATCCATAGATGCGATGGTTTGTTTTGTAGTAGTGCAAGGTCCAACGAGTTGCGCACAGTGACTCATCATATAGCGGCAATTTCAGGTAATTTCGGACTGAAAATATGTGCTTACAAGGAAGACGCATAGACGAAAAAAAAGCGCAAGGGCACGAGTCACAATGCACCTCCACATCGCCAAGACTTTTTGATTTCACTACCGCCGACGAAGCACTCAACTTTTCAAGAACATTGATTTTCGTAAAACTTTCGATTTGCTTCTGCAAATGTTCAAATGCAAACGGGGTCAAAAACTTTTGATATTCAATTAAACCGTTTGCTGAATGACCTCGACATATGGGCACTTTTAAGGTCAACCTGGCAGCTCGGTGGTCTCGTTCATTTTTAACAGAACTTACACATTTGATCAGATCCTTAAAAAAAGTGGTGATGCCAGAATATCGCGAGATTACACTTTTCAACTTCTGGTTTGTTGACTCTAATCGATTGTTAGTATTATTCAAGAAATTGATTTTTTGGCTCTTTAAGCCTTCCACCCATTCGTGCCTGACGCCATGCCAGTTTTTATCAAAGCACTCTGCTACACTTCTAGGGACAACATTCTTGAAATGATCATAATGCAAAGCATATTCTTCTTCACTTCTTGAATATGCTATCTTTTGTAGTAATTCCAGGCTCACGGTGCGTTCCGCAGCCGAAATGCCCATTTTTTCCATCGAAATTTCTCGTCTAAAACTTCGTAGAGTATGAAAAAGGCATATCAGAATGTCTGCACTAGGAAGTTTTTCGCAGAGAACATCACGTTCCGTCATGTCTTTGTCAGCCATGATTACTTGGACTTTAGGCCAACAGTCATTCCTTTTTTTGAATGCATCCATCATAAACGAAATAGTGCTTTGATCTTCAGAAGCAACAAGCCAAAAGCAAATAATTTCAGCTTGGCCATTGCCATCTAGGATTTGCAAAACATAAAGTGGCATTCGTAGATCGTTGAGTTTGTAAGTAGCATCAATTAACACCAATTCTGGGTAAGCAGAAAAACTACTGCGCATTTCCTGCGTTTGAAATGAAATTCCTTTCAAAATTTTGTTCTCGTCCGCATACACATCCACCGATGATCCTGGAGCAAAAAACAAATGCTTTGCAATGACGCATCATCCTGACAAAAAAAAAATAATAATGAAACCATAACCAATATCCAGGTATATGCATATACGTCGTACACATTCAAAAAACAGTAACATCATTATAGACCATTAAACACTACATCTTGAAAACTGACAACAAACGCCAGTAATATCAGGCTTTTTTACTTACAAAAAATGTACTTGTCACAAGAGGTCCTATACAATTATTCCAAAACTGTTCTGGTAATGTCGTATTGTCGTCACAGAGGACGAAATCTTGGTCACGGTCTTACCCGGTAATTTTTTCATTTCCGTTACAAGTTCTTCAAACGTGTTGGTGTGAGTTGCTGCACCCTTTGTAGCAATGTTGTGAATATCCTTCAGTTTCACTGTTTTTCCGCAACTGTTCTGCATATGTTGCTGTATTAGTTTTTTGTTTCCTTTCATTTACAGCATTTTTGAGACTATTGAGGTTTCTGATTCAGTCAGCTTGCGCTGCTGAGGCAAATAGCGAAAAGTTTCCTACAAAACAAAAAATGCACCCCTTAAATATGCACCCTTTAACTGTTACCATGCAAGGTGATTCTACGCTACGTAAATGCTTTAACTACCGGTACTACGTATATCAATGATCCATTACACAAACTTGACCTTTTCAGGTGAATGCGTAATTAATTATTGATGATATTACCTCTATGATATTACCTCTATGTATGTATTACCTCTATGTATTAACAAATTAACATATGATTTTTGATGATAGCGTCAACATAAAAAATTTGAAATATGCCCTGCTTTATTTGGCTCTCTTGACACACCTAACAAAACAACCTATTCCAACCAAAACCACTCACACAAGCCAGGGTACTTTGTTAATTGTTACCCACAAACCTAGCCAAAGTTGCAACTTACCTTAGAAATGTCATGACCATGTGAATCATTTTTGCTCATGTGCTTCACACAGAGGTGATTTCCATCTGGTGTGACTCTAACCTTAATATGAAATCCACAACCTTTCAAATAAGTTCTAAACAATAATACTATCATTAAGACAGAAAGATGATTTAATCTATAGTTTAGAAAGTCCAAAGTATCCAGATTTATGAGATCATGATTCCGTGAATTTAAGGGTTAGGGACGTGCCAAAACGAAAATTACTCGACTCGGTGAGTACTACTAAAGAATATGCAATGGAATTACTCGGCGTTGATGTCACACACTCAAAAGCTAAACATCAAATCTTATGCGGATTCCTGAACACTGTAAGTTCTCGAACACAATGCAGGACCCAATAATATTTTTTCTAGCTAGAAAATCGGCTTTTGGTAAAAATGATACAATAAACATATTGCCACACATGTTTTCATGTTTGCATTAATAAGTAGTAGCACAAAAACATACCGCTGAGTAACGGCCGAATATTGCATAATGCTCGGAGAGTATGAGTAGTAAAAAAACAGTAATACTTGGCCAAGTACTCAGACTACACTCATCCCTGCTAAGGGCTAGATTTACGATCTTGCAAATCTAGCCAATGCCATATATGTTACATAATAATTTTAATACACAATACTAGACTTGTGGTCGTGCAAATCTAGCCACTGCCAAGAAATGTCACAAAGAGTCTAGAGGGTTAAGGCTAGATTTGCGATGACGTATACATTGCCAATAATAAAATTTCAGCTTCAGTGGATAAATGAGTGTGCTAAAGAAATACTAGGCATAAAATTACAATTAAAAATTGTGCAATTATAATCTAGTTATCTGTTGATAATGGTCATTTAAAAGTCATTGACGTAAAGCCACTGTGTTAAACCTATCTTTTCTTAGGCACAACAAGATTCTTCTGCAGTGTTTTTGCAATATTGTTATATTGCATCTACTACAGGACTGCCATCAACCAGTTCAGAAAAAAACTCTATGATCAAGAAGATCAGAGTGTGAATATACATTAAAAGATCACACAGTATAAGATTATTGTAACTTAGATCTTTTATAAAGTATATAATGTTTTTGCATCTTCAATGTTCTATGTATAATATATATCAAACCTTTGATTTGGACGTTGTACACTTTCCACATTTTCTTTTAAATTTCTGCCTCCATGTATGCAGGCGTAGTCAATTTCAGAAAATTCCAAATCTTTATTGTACTTCTTTTTAGTTGCTCGCCTGGCTGCAGATTGTATAGTCCGAGATCTACGTTTGTACAGTTGAACAAAATTTTCCCTTTCCCATTGCTTAATACTTTCAGATAATAATTTAAATGAAACAAATTTACTGCCTTCTTCCAAAATGCAAATTGGGGCTGCATCTTCCATTGTGCATTACAGTAATTACTTTTGAATAGGCGTATTAACAATATCGGTACACACTTTGCAGCTTTGGGAAAAAATATGTACAATAAGTTGGTGCTCATAAAGTAGTCAAGAGACCTGCAGGCATCCCTATAGGACCACCTCACACATCATGCTGGGTCTCGTGGTCTCAACCCTCAAAAGAGGCAGGGTAAACCACCACCATCACACTATGATAGTTATGTAATTGAAACATCCAGAAACCACGATAAAATTTGTGCTGTGTTGACTTTTTCTGCTAACTTTATTCTCTTCCCAGATTTATTGCGTTCCTAAGCTTATTGAGTACCATTTTGGAAGAGAGTGCTTAATTCAGCAACATAAACTAGAATAACCGTTGGAGAGTGAGCTAACTAACCATTAAGCTACCACAAAATTCATTAAAAATTTGAAGAATACCGTACAATACGCAGAAGATGTCAGAATCACCAGATCCCTCCATTTTTTATTTTTGGTTATTTATTTACCAGTACCGGTACTTTTTTTAGTGTCAAACATTTATTTGCCAGTACCGGTATTAATAGCAATTTACCAGTATTGCGTGTGAACTGGTGAAGCAAATAGTACCGGTACACAGGTGATTTGCGATAGTGACTACAAAAAATGGCAATGAACAACTGCCATCACTTGCTACCGGTAACCTACCATAAAATCGGCTAAGCAGTGCAAAGATGCTTTTACCAGTGAACAGCTTCATGTACCAGTACTCAACTGTTCTAACATCAGAACCTACCAGTAAATAGTGCAGCCAACTGCACAGATAATCTGCAATAAGACATACCGGTACAGATCTAAACAGATTTGGTTATGAAGAGATAAGGTCAAGTGCACCTTTGCTCAGAGGGAAAGTACCGGTACTGGTCACTCATAAGCTAACCCCATGTCGAACCTTACCGGTAATTCTCTAAAAAAAATTGGCCGGTCACTCCTAAGCAAACCCCATGTCAAACCTTAACAGCTTAATTCCTTAACAAAATTTGGCTTACAGTACCGGTACTTTGGATGCCTGCGTTTACTTCCATCAACATGCAATAACTACCGGTATAAAAAGGTCACTAAACAACTGCCACTACCTAACCTGCTAACCTACCCATCAGTTACTGGTGAAAAGTTGATGTCCTCAAACCGTTAAAGTTTCAACAAACCAGGGTAGCCAACAGCTATATGCCCTGCCCAACTTCCAAGCTCCAGCCTACTCTGAATGTCTGCATTTAGTTTCATTCAACTTAGAGCAACTCTAAGTGCTACGCTCTTCCCTCCTCTGAATGTGCACATTAGGGTGGAGTGAAAAAAACCAAAAAATTTTTTTTATTTTGTTTTCAAACGCAATAGTGGTAAAAATTTGTCTTGTTACAGTACTAATAAAAGTGTACAAAAATTTTTCAAATATTTCATATTCTTCAGGTGCCCCCGCGAAGTTGAAATTTAGCAATTTTTGCTAATTTTTGATGCAATTGCAAATATTGCTAACTGCATATTGTTAATATCACATCTGCTGTCAACAGCGTTAAAAAGTTTTTTTAACTATGCAAGAGTAGCATTAGGTAAATGTTGTATGGAGTTTTACATTTTTAAAGTGGCCCAAAGCCCCATAAAATGGTGCATTTTTTCCATTTTTGCACAGAATTGGACTTATGTAAGCCCTGTTACTTTATGCTGAGGTCCAGATGTAGCTCCGTCAATGTGAACGAATAAATGGCGCAGTAGCAATTCATTCGTGTGAAGTTGGCATGCAAGCCACTGCAATGGTCTGTTCAAACTCGTTTCCAACAAACGATTTACTCTCTTTTTCACTCCGGTATTTACAACTGTTCGCCGCATCAATCGCTTGAATTTGAACCATATCCACGTATTTGGTCTCCAAACACTTAAGTATTGCTCGAGCTATACTTTCAGTGGCGCCATTAGTTGGAGAAACGTGAGTGAAATAGGAGGACCCTGGCTCCAAAACGATGGAAACATGCTCCTCCGTAATAGTTTGTCGGTGAAACTTGCCATCATCCATTTTATTTTGTACTATGGTTCGGTCATTTCTTCCATCAAAATACAAGCCACAAAAAGTTGCGTTACTTTTTGTTGCCTGATCCCCGCGTTTTTCGTGCCGTTCTCTTCTTACTTTACTCCTATCAATCACTTTGGTTGTGTCACCTTTATGGACAATTTGCATGTCTTGCAACACAGCAGTTGCAAGAGTAGCTGCAGCTCGATCGGAAACTCCATGCCTGTCACATGCGGCATCCAATGTTGGCAAGGCCACACGCATTTGCTTCTTCTTCTGTAGACTATTGCTTTCTCCTTGCCATTCACCATCACTAAAACATGTAGACTTATTGGAGCCCGTATTACAGTTATTGGTATCGATGCTCTCAGCATTTGCAGCTGCAATGGAAGGTTGCGAAGATGTATTACCACTAGAGCAAGAAGGTGAGGTATACCTTCGTTTGAAAGCCTCGTTACGCTGGAGCCGTTTTCGCAGTACAGCAGTTTCGACTGCATCAATTCTTCCTAAAATCATTTTGCGAACACCTCTCTGATCATGTAAAAACGCTATTTCTTTTGCTGGGATTTTTCTTGATTTTGAGCATTTGCAAAATTCTCCAGTGCATTTGCAGGTGCAAATGGCAAACAACTTCATGGCTTCTTGCTTAAATGCTAATAATTTGGCTTTGTAACTATCTTCTTCTTTGCGGGTTTGATACTGTTTCAGGAGATTTCTGTACTTTTGGTGGTACGTTTTTAGCATTGCCCTTACTCAATCGTGGGACACAACAGGTAGAGATGCTTTTTCCCATAAGGCTACGATTTCTACAGTCACTTTTGATGATATCTCCGAATGCGACGGGTCTTTTCCGTTTGATGCTTCTCTCAGTTGGAATTTCACTAAATTGTAATACTTAAGGGTGTCTTCGTTGGTAGGAAGCATATTTCCGGGTAATTTACAGGGAGGGCCAAAAGCAACACAGGATACTGAATTCCTTGTTTTCGTCATTTTTAGGATATTATTTCACTGCACTTAAAGGATCCTGGTCCTTGTAGTATCATTGTAATCGTGATTATTGACGCTATTGCTGATCTGCAAAAAACATTTGAAATTTGCTAAATGGAGCAACTATGACCTTTGGTAACTCACAGCTCACTAATAAACTACGGTACACACCAATATTCTTTGCTGCCTGCTTGACTGTAACTACTTAACGTGCACTAGATCTGGTGCTTGTTTTGCTTTTAGCGAAATCTTTGAAATGTTTTCAGTTTTATCCCACGAAACTCCCACTGGCAGGTCTTTATTACTACGCATTTATTACACTACAATGCCAGTTACATATTTAAGCGAATAACAAAATTAAAACCGACAGTTTTTCTCATTAACAAGCTCTAAAGCAAGCCAGCCATTATAAAACATAGCTCAACATGCTGATTTCGCAGCGAATTTTTCACACAGCGGGGGCACCTGAAGACGTTTGATAAATTTCTTCAAATTTTGCGTGGCAAGTATATTTACCCGTAAGCAAGTTTTCCGCGCTATTGTGAAAAAAACTTGAACAAAATTTTTTTTCGCTCCACCCTAGTGCACATTTAGGGTCTCTAAAACAAATGCCACTTGCTATCCTATCTGTACTTTGTACCGGTGCTGAAGCCCCCTGCTGTGCTCTGCTCACGTGCTGCCCAAGCGCGGCAAACGTTGCCATTTCAAAGTTTATGACGTCATTTCTCAACAAAAAATTACGGTCACGTAACTTTTAATTCAGAAAACGAAAATTACGGTCACGTAACCTTAGCCACTGCCTTTTAAAAAACCGATTTAGGTAGAATCGCAATGATTAAAAAATCACAGCCTTGCAGGCTTACGGCTGCGTAAAACATAAATTAAACAGTTAAAAAGTGCACTGTTTATAGACAGAAACTGCGAAGGTTAGTAGGCTAACGCAAGACGTCGGCAGAGCGGAGCAAGATACCTTGATGAGTTCATCAAATGTATTCGGATATACACTTTCTCGATAGGACCTTCCATAAAAAACAGAGTCCAGGGCGGTGCCACAAAAAGCACTGGTCTGTTTCAGCTGTTCAGTGCAAGGTTATAAAGATTTTGAGTTTGAAGTACCCCCGGCACCATGTTTGTCTAACCATGGCGCAATTCTGGGCTTCTCGTAGGCAGGTTAACGCGCCAAAGTTACATACGGCGTGGCCGGCTGCGTGGCAGAATGATTCGCAGCGTCGTTTTTGATAAAGCCAGAATTGCAAAGTTGACGGTTCAAGTTGGCGCAGTCAAAGGGGGGGGAGGGGGCAAAAAAGCCATGGCTTCTCTCTAAAATTTAAATTACAAATTATCATTAACAAAATAAAAGTACGAACTTTTAGCGCCTCAGGTGTTTTAATCGTTCTTGACTTCGAGCAGACTACGTGTGTAATGTGTTTATGTTGGTGGGGGAAGGGGGAGGGGGCGTGTCTTTACAAATTCTCATACTTCTAAATTTTATAAACATTGCCGAACGCCGAAGTTTTTTTGCTACGTTGCAGGCAAGTGATGTACAGACAATTTACGTTATGTTGATTGAAAACAATCGTCCCGTTGAGCGCTCTGTTGTTATAATAGCCTACGATGCACAGTTGCGCACTGCTGCGAAAACATCGCTTTTTTGATCAAAACTTGATTCAAAACTTATGACGAACGTTGATTTCGACTTTACCAGTATCTTATGTGCTGACCCCTGACTACCTACTGGTAGTAACCATTGTCCGTAGGCCTATCTATACACGCACTGTATCTCGTCGCTTTCTAATTTTCAACACTCCTGGACATGAATAAAAACTTCACTCCTGGGCATGAGTAAAAAGTGTACCCGGTTGTGAACTTGTCTTTTCAACAAGTGCGGATGAATGAGGGTACCCATTCACAACTCCCTCCAGGTAATCCTTGGGCAAGGTTTAGAACCTGTTAGCCTCCCAATAGCTGGGGTCACTGGCTGAAATCTTGGTGCTAATCCAGTTTATTTGCAAAATTGATCTCGTTTGCTATGGCATGTTGCTTAACTAACTAATTAATTAATTTTGTTTCTGTGTTGGTTCGTTGTGTGCGTGTGTTTTTGTTGTTAAATCCAATTGTTGTTTTTTTTTCATTGTTAAAATCACGCAGCCATGCCTAGTTTTTCAACGATTACCCGTTTCGCTGCGTGTGCTCTTTTCCGTGCTCTGCCAACGCTTATTTTCAACAAGTAAAATGATCTATGCGTTCATGAATGATGATACATTATAGTGTGTTTGGGTCAACAGCGTAGTATGGTGACAATTGCCTGATAAAAATTTACCACCAACTGAACGTTTTTGAGAAAAACATAAATTTTTTAGCGTAATTTAGCGATCGATTTACGACTTAGACAGAAATTCCACAAAATTTATATTTTCATCATTATGAGGGGAGTGTGCTGCATTGCTGCTATAAGTAGCCTAAATGACGCCAAGTTTTAAAGTTACACAATTTGCCCCCTCTCAATTTTTTTATGGCTACACTTATTCTAGTCTCTAATCTCTTGATTATGTAGGTTCAACTACCAATCCTAGCCTCGTCGCGTCCTTTCAGATACTTTTGATTATAGACTATCATCCTTGCTTGGTAAAATCGAGCGAGCACCAAATAAAAGAAGTTAACTGCTCAAATGACCGAGTGGTAAGTGCAGACTTGGGTTCGTACTTTAATTCCGAGTCGGGTCAGACTTTTATGAGATACTTTTATCCGAGTCTGGTCAGATACTTTTATGCGTACAAACCTGTGAGCTAAGCAGTTTTTGATTCCTGTTAGTCGAGTCCACTTCCCAAAAAAATTCTGGATTCTTCTCTGCAGGTAGCTGTGAAAGACAAAATACTTTACGAATTTTTATTATATTAGTTGCACATTAATCCTCCTATCAAAAGAAAGCGTTCAATGCGCTATAACGAGCTCGCTTAGAAGTTGCCGGCCGCCTGTCTACCTCACCAAGATGGGAGAATTCCGTTTAGTAGGCCTACCGGTACCCTTACCAACGGCACAACAAGTAAACTTGCCGACTTGTTCTCCACTCTGTCCCTTTAATGCTGAACGTCAAGCAGGGAAGCTGTAAATACCAATTTCAAAGTCATTGGTTTGACCCGACTCAGAATCAAATCCGTGGTTACTGCTCCAGAGGCGGACGCTTTTACCACTCAGCCATCTGAGCTGTTTGAATCAAGCAGCAAACCAAATCCTTCAAGAATTAACCATAATAATTAATCTAACTTATTATTAGTATTGGCAGCATATCTAAACAATATAGCTCTTGTGGTACTGAAGAGATATTCACGGCAAAAATCCTGTGCAAAAGTTCACAAATTCTTATATTTTGTATTGGTTGCGGATTTCCTTGTTGTGGGCAATAAAGGAAAGCTACCCGTATCTGGTAACATATATCTATCGACATAGTTTTAGAACTTTTTAAGAAACAGTTTGAATAAGTTTTTAAAGCACTTATGTGTTTCAAAAAAAGTAAAAGTTCGGAAAATACAAGTTGTGCTTGTGTCTTCGCAATCCGTCACGGCATTGAGTGACGTACTGGTTGTTGCATTCCAATCTCACCGCTGAGGTTGCAACATGAGATCGTTAGGTTTTTTTAGGCGGGACCTTCACCAGTAGTCATATAATCTGCTGTGTATCCAATATCCATTACGAAAGAAGTTGTGCAAACAAGAGTTTCGACATTGCGTTTGTAAAAGCATGATTTTGTTTCAGAAAGTCGCATCCGATGAAAGTAAGAAAACACGTAGCTTTTACAGCAAGAAAGGGTTTTTGCACTACTTAAAGTAAAGCCGGTTTGGAATTTTAATGAAGGAAAGATACGACTTTCATGCAGTGATAGACATATGGTATCGCCGGTAAGTGCGACATCAGACTTTTTTACTTTCGTGTTGACTGTGCAGTAAGGACTTTGTCTTTCACTGTCAAGGTTCCCGTTGCTCATCTCGTCAGATTACATCTGAGATTTAATAGTGGAAGAACAACTAAACGATTAACGTTACGGCATGCATGCAGTAGAATAGGAGTCCAAGAATACAAGAGTAGGCATAATTGTAAGTTTGCAACATCCAGTTTGCAACATCCAGTAATGTAAAGCGTACTTCAAAAAATCAAATCTTCATTATACTCGATTTGATCGGCCTGGGAATGGAACCCCAGACCTCCCGCACCGATAACGTGTGCGCTAAGCAACTGAGCTAACGGCCGGTCTAAAGTGTAATTTTATGCACCAAAATCCATCTGCTAATAATGCTTAATTTATCAGTAAAAGTGGACTTCAAATGAATATATGAAAAGTAACAGCAATTCTTACAAACAAAAATTTTTCAGGAACAACTTCTTGCATGGATACACTAAGATATCGTCCTTTTATATTGTTTCAGTAAGTAGTCCTATAATATTTAAGCTTCGAAACTATCAAAAACTTTAACTCCTTTATACACGAGAAAAAATTACAAAAAATTTACCGTAACCAAGCTGCGGGCAAAAATTCTCTGTGGAGAACTGTCATTAATCCAGCGAGAAACTTGTCTGATCGCCATTGCCTAGTGGTTAAGAGCGTTCGCCTTGGAAGCTGGTAGATTGTGTTTTCTTTTCAGTCGGGTCAAACCAAAGACTTGAAAACTGGTATCTGCTGTTACACTTGCTAAACGCTCGTCAATTAAGTGTAGCGCGGAGGATGAAATGAACAGAGAATAAAATACGTCAGTGAATTCTTGACAAAACTTAGTCCTGGCGCTAAAGGACCTTTGTAGTTATAAAGCGCCATAAAATCACACAACATTTCATTTCATCTCATGTGGTACTGCTTCAGAGTTCTATTCTATCTCTCTACTCCATTGTTCGTATTGATACAAATTCGAAGCTTGTTGCGGTAAAGTTGCAACCACCGCCGTATTACAAACGAAATTTGGTCAAAGGCTTCTATTCTGATTTTGCGCGTTATTTCGCTTTTGTTTTTTGCGTTTGGGGATCGCGACACACCAACAGAACCAGGCCTTCGAATCATGATTGTCCACAACGAGGCAAGATACATACAGATTTATTATTGCGTGGTTTGTAATTGGTTCCTTGCACTAAACGCATTATATTATTAAAAAAAAAAATTAAAAGAAATCGATAACATACAGCTTCTAACAGCTATCGTGCTGACGGTTTACCTCCTTTTGTGACAGCCAAGTATTGTCCAAATAATTTCTTATTGCGCGTCCATAAATCGCTTTCTCTGAGATATAAACGCATTATATTAATAAAAAAAAAAAAAAAACAATTAAAAGAAAACGATAACATACAGCTTCTAACAGCTATCGTGCTGACGGTTTACCTCCTTTTGTGACAGCCAAGTATTGTCCAAATAATTTCTTATTGCGCGTCCATAAATCGCTTTCTCTGAGATGTCGTAGCGCTTTGTTGTAACTTTCCTCATCTGCAGTTTTTGCTACGTTCCGCATAAGAGTCAGCCAGCATGCTCTGTCATCTCCTACACCGTTTTCTGATTTTTTTTGCCCAACGTTACCACGCTTGCTCCCGATGAAATTAGCAGATTAAAACTCAGCATTCTGCATGTAATTATTCCAGTCATCCAATAACAATAATTTATTGTTAAAAAGCTATAAATGTACCAAAAACTTTCGCTTGTCTCTCCTAACATATCAAGTTATTAGTAACTAGTAAATTACTCATTACTTTGCAGCAGCTTCGCAGCAATCCGTAACAAAAAATGAAGGTTTCCATTCTGGCTTGCACGACTTGATTATTTACAATGCTTCTTCGATGTCTTTGCGTATTTCATTTTGGATGATGAAAGTGGCCACTACCGCATATAGCCGACATTTGTTTTGACGCAAAAAAAAATAGAGTCAGTGCGTATTTGCACGTTTTACACGTGGCATCCAAAAGGCAAATGTCTTGTCCATAACGTAGGGTAAAGTTGGGTGTTATGAACCACCAGGGTGATATGGACCACTTCATAATTTCCATTACAAGAATTAAATAAAATCGTTCATTGCGTAGGAAAGTCATAGGTTGCCTAATGGCTGTTTTTCAACATGGCGTACAGTGAAAGTACGTGCGATTTGCGCTGACAGCAGTTTTTTTGTTTTTCAGCTTTTTCTTATAAAAAATAACATTATTTATCTAACTGTTTGGACCAAAGCAATTGACTAAACGTTAAGTTGTCGTTGTTAGTTTAGTTTACATTCTGTAGGCATACTTTTGTTGTAGGTTCAGGTTTCTTCAGCTTTTCATGAAAAAATTACTGAAAAAATGTTGAAGGCCATGTGCGTGGAGTGATATGGACCACCTATGCTTGGGTGATATGGACCGGCGGTCCATATCACCCGATCGAATTATTACATTGCGTGGGTACTTTGTAGCAGGATCATACCACTTTGCAGATGCCCAGGTACACATCGAAGAACATTCGAAGCAATTGGAGTGAAGAGTTCCTATGTAAGGCAATTGATAATGTTCAAAACGGAAATTCATTGAGAAAAGCATCAGCCGAACAATTTAAAGTACCATGGACAACTCTAAGTCGCCGCTTATCAAGTTCTCAAGTTGGAAAACTGCCCCTGGGTGGCAAACCAACATTTAATATACCCATATCATAGCACCCATATGGGTGGTCCTTATCACCCGTCTCAGCGAAAATTTATCGGGGGATATGGGCCGCACAAAACCTTTTCTTGTGACTAAAGTACTGAAGTTGGGATCGTCGCTTTTATTATGTATAATGTGGGTGGTAGGGTGCATCATCGCAGCAAATAGTTGACGCTTTACAACAAGCCAATTTTCCTGAGAGCTTAAGCGTCCCATATAACCCGACTTTCCCCTAATAAAAGCCGTCTTTGCCAAGACATTTGGTGCAAAACCAGCAACGTTCGCGCGTCGGAACCAGGTGTAAACAAGAACTTGTCTTGGGAATCTACGGAAGCTTTCCATTCGTCAACAAGGAGTTTGAGATGGTCCTGATCCTTCTTTGCAAGTTTTCGTTTGGCGATGGCCAGACGGAAGTGGTTCCGGATATCTTTTCGAGAATTCTGGCTTATCTTCATTGTTGAACAATTCGTAGTAAACATACCGCTTTAGATTGCGTTCGATTCGCTTTCGCGATTTCAAAATGCATATTATTTGCTAAAACTTTTCCAAGACTGCGCCCTTTAAATCTTGAGATCACTAAGTACCAGGGTTAAAAAAATGAAAATGTGTAACCTCCTACTTCAATTATTTGAATTGTGTAAGTAGTCTAGGTGCAATTGCGCAAACAGTTCAGGCTGCCGTCTGCGTTTACTTTACGGCTTGTTATTAAAGGTGTTGTAATGCCACTGCGGTAATACTGGAAGAATAAACTGCTGGTACTTACTTTGTAATGAGGGAATTTAGGCTCTTCCTTGATTGTAAGACTCGCTTCGCAACCAAGCTTCTTCGAATTTTGGACGAGCAGTATTCTCTTGGGCACTATGTGATCTTGCAGCTGTGTATCAATAAATCATTCGTAAAACAAGCTATATCTCTTAAAACAATCAAAACATTGTTCGATGATGTCGTTGATGCAACACAAAGTAGTTTTGTAGACTGCTAGACCTAATTATTCATGGCACATGCCGCATGTGACTGTGCATTTTAATAAGTGATGCCATAGTGTTTGTTTACTGTTATTAGTTTAGATCAGTGGTGGGCAGTAACCAGTGATGGGCATGATAAACCTTTCTGAACTTAAGCGATAATCGATAATTTCAAAAAGTTCTGGGCGATACCGAGAATCGACAAACCTCAATTTCTTAAACGATATCAGTAGGCCTAATCGATAAATTATCGCCGATAAATTTTTCCAATAAATGTTGCGTTAAGTTTTTAATGTGTCTTTTTTGAGTCAAATTGCAAAAACGTTTTTCTAGATTTTTCAAGAAAATAGACCAATCGACGGACTTTGCCGTAGCATTCCAAAGTCATACTGCCAGTCATACTGCACGTCACTGGTTTTAAAAGAGTCGTAACTCGTAAGCAGGGGTGCAAATTTACGTTGAGCATTGGGGGGGGGGGATGATTCAGCAAAATTGACCATTTTTTGGGACTGGGGAAATGATTTGGCAAATTTGACACACCCGCGCAATTTTTTGCCCACAAGCCACCGGTACAAGTCAGCAGCCACAGTATACGTGTCAAATGCGATCGGCTCCATTCGCGAATCGAGGCCGACGCGAAGGATCTGCCACTTGCGCGCGGTACCGCTAAGCCATGTCGCTGTAACAAAATAAAGCTGATAATAACAAAAAGCAAACCAACCAATCAGGTATAGTCAGAGCAAGCAAAATATATGTTTTTCAAACGAAAATGCTAATTCGTTATTTAGATGTGGGGCTGGTCTACCAGCGTGACTAACATAATTATGGTTTAGAGTTGTTTTTTTTTAACATTTGCATTACCGGTGCGTAAGGCCAGTAAATAGCAGTATTTATACGAAACATGCGAAGGCGTCGTATAAATTAGGCTAAGAAAAAGAATTAATAAATTTTCTACATTGTAGCTCATTTGTAAGCAAGTCAAATTTTTTAATATTAACCGATCAGATGGCCGAGTGGATAGAGTGTCTGCTTCTGGATCGGTAGACTAAGGGTTTGATTCCGAGTCGGGTCAAAATAATGACTTAAAAATTGGTATTCACAGCTTTCTAGCTTGACGTTCAGCATCAATGAGACAGTGTGGAGCAACCGGCAAGTTCGCTTGTTGTGCCCTTGAAAAAAGCACTTAACGGGATTCCCCATCTCAGTGTGGTAGACAGATGGCCGGCAACTCCGAAGCGAGCTCGTACAGCGCACCGCCGCTTTCTCGTGATAGGAGGATAAATATGCCAATAAATAACCACCATAATTAGCCTTTTACTATAACCGTAATAAATTTTTTACCATAACCATAATGCCGGTGTGCGCAAAGCAGGGCAGGCCATAAGCGTGAGCATGGTACGCGTACGGTTTGGTAAAGAGTAATCTTTGTATTTACGATCAATCAATGTTTCTTCGTTGAAGACAAATATTTCAAGTTTTGGTCCATCAAAAACGTCTTGAAAGCAGTAGTTTTTCATGACATTAACTTCAGAATAGCTTTGAAAAAAGCTGTTTTCGCGTTAGGCTTCAAGAAACCCTCTGTCATAACTCTTTGAGAGCTTTGAGAAAAGCTGAATTTAGGTTCGCACGACTTGTCCAATCAGAAGTGCCCGAGCTCGATTGGATTCGTTGATGTAACTACCGCTTCGCTGCCGTCCGAAACTGATATTTATAAAACGCCAGACCTTCCTTTCTCGTTTCCACTTTGACGCGATTACCCACTGAAGAGTGCGTGACGAAAAGTTTCTGGGACAACAGCTTTTTTCAAAGCTCTCAAAGAGTTATGACAGAGGGTTTCTTGAAGCCTAACGCGAAAACAGCTTTTTTCAAAGCTATTCTCAAGTTCTGAACCGCCAACCAGACATTAACTTCTCTCGGTAGGCGAGCTAGTTATTCGTGATTGCAAGTATTTATTGAAGTTTGTACTTGTGTGTTTTACGGAAGTTCGTTTTCAATACCAACGAATATGTAAAGTGGCGAAGCACGCGGCAAGGTTATTTTTAACAATTTGGCCCGTGTGGTCACTTGAGTTGTGCAGACTGCAGATGAGCTCTATGGGTTTCTTCAACAACAGGAGTGGTAATTCATTCATTTTCATTTTATTCGCTTCAAACAATAATGAGTGTGTGGTGATTGTGAAAACCACAAACAGTACAGCTACGAAGATACAAACCGATGCATTGCTACTAAAGCAATGCCGGGGCGTTGATTACATTTTAGGAATCAAACAAAAATAAAATACGGTCTGTAACGGCAAAGTGCAAATCTTGATTAACCGCAACGGTTACAACACACCAACACAGAGATAAGAAAACAAGAAATTGGCTTTATTTACCAACCTAAATCTGAGGCTTTATTCTTTTTCTTTAATGCGCATACACATACATTTCAGATTTAACGGTACCTCGCTCGCACAACAGCAAAGCACGCGTAAAATGGTAACACGCATCGATTTCTGGAGACTTTAAGGTGCCAACCATGAACAAAACAGGAAAACAGAGCACAAGACACAGCATACAAAAAAAGTATACACAACATGCACGGGAAAAAACGAACACTATAAAACTGCAGCGGTGTTTAAGCGGTTTATGCCGAATAGGAATTCCAACAGCACGTACATTTTTAGAAACTTTCCATCTGGAAAAATTTTTCACGTGAGAAATTTATCTTTAATTTAACGCTACAAACGTTGGCCTTCAAATAAATAACACGATTGTTTCCTTTTTTTTTTTTTGAATTCTCTTCGTATTCACGCTTCCATAAAATCTGTAGTAAGTCGTACCTGTACTTCGTATCAGAGATGGACACGGGCCGGATGCGGAGCGAAGTGGAGCCAGAGCCCGGCTTCATTTTTTGGACTCGGAGCCGGATCCGGCTTTGGGTATTTGAATCAAAGCCGGATCCGGATTTTAGCCTGAACCTGAAACCCAAAAGTTATATTTCTCTATTACTTAGCATGATAGAGAAACGTAATATTTAGGCTTAGGCACAGGTTCAAATCCGTATCCGGAGCGGATTCGGATTGTAGAATTTGTCGACAAACAGGAGTCCAAGTCTTTGGAACCGGAGCGGATCCGGAGTCAGTTTTTTGTGACTCCGCCCATCTCTGCTTCGTGTGCACCGCTGCATTAAACTTGTTAAATACGTATACGAAACAAACAAAATCGACATCGAATGGAAAATGAACATTCAGTAATTTACAGATTGTAAATTAAATCTGCTAATGTAGGTGGATAGTACTCGTATTGTCTTCATTTTTTTTTTTCTTATTTTTCATGCGTATTGTATTATATTTTCATGTGTAACATGCTGGCTCAATTCAGCGTTAGAAATGAAGTTGAAGGAACATGCATGAGTAATTAAGTATGCATGCAATTAGCCATGCTATGTTTAATGAATCTTGCCTTTGAGACGTCCGGCTATTCGCCAATTTCGTGCCCAAAAGTACGTGCACGCACACCGCAGCACCCTTACATTACAGAGTGTTTAAGGAGGCTATTGGGAGAGAATTCCAGATCAAGTGATTCACTGACAGTAGTTTTTCATAGTCATTTTATAAGTTAGGTATAACCAGGCAAATTAAAATTGATTTCACGTTTTTGAAGTGCAGTATTGATGGACATGACATATTCCGCCTGAAAAAAAAAAATGCAAAGAGACACCGATTAGTAAGTTTTAGTGCAAAACAAATTTGTTTTTGAATCATGCTATAACTCAACCCACCCGCAAGGCTGTTTAATTGTTAAACCTGATATAGCACATTATTTGGTTACTGTTTTATCTCAAATCTGGCTGTGTTGAAGACCAAGACAACAGTACAGTAAGGATGCAGTTTTCGATGGTCAATCACAGTGCACTAAACTTTTCGGGAATTCTTAATTGTGCATTTATTGGGGGGCCTAAAAGACTGACAGGTAATTTGCCGGTAAACTGAAAGGTGACAGGTAAACTGAACACCAATGACTCAAAAATTGGTACCGTATTCACAGCTTCCCTACTAGACATTCAGCATTGAAGGGACAGGGTGAAGCAAGGCGACAAGTTCGCTTGTTGTGCTGTTGAGAAAGGCACTAAACGGTATCCCCCGTCTAAGCGTGGTCGGCAGATGGCGGCAACTTCTAGGCGAGCTCGTATAGCGGCCCGTAGCTTTCTCGTGATAGGAGGATATAAATGCAAATAATAAATATATAAAATTTTAAATCAGCTCATAAGGTGTTCATAAATTTGAATTAAATTTTTTCAAAAGTAACAAGTTTGAATTTAAAAATTAAGAAATGATTGGATCCAACTCTGTACCGGCCTCCTTTCTCAAGTCCTATACGCGCACTCCTACACACAGTGTGTTTCTTATGACATCAATACGCAGTTTATGACATTGTTTAAAAGGAAACAATAGCGACGAATTTCAAAACTGAAATATAGAATCTGAGCGCAATAATTTTCTTCAACGCGATTCGCAAAGCAAAGTTTCGTTCTTGAATTGATGGAACTTAGGGTTATTTGAGGCCATTTAGGGCCCCTTTTGGGCAGTGTGCCCCCCAATTGGGAGGTTTGGGGGGCGGTTGCTACGGCTCTGACTACGCCAACTAGATTATGAGGCAGAAGAAATCAAGCGATAATAAGCGACTCGAAAGAAAACACGGGATTCTTTCCCAAGTTGCAAAATTATATTTTACGCTCACCTTAGTCATGTTTGGTTTTTGATCACCTTTACTACATAGTTCAGGATCTTCCACAGAAACGAACATTGCGAATTTAATGCATTAGTTTTAACAAATTAAAACAAGTCAATAAACAATTTCCTGAATAAAAAATTGCAATACACTTACGACAAAAGGTTAATTTGTGTACACCTGTAAAACTGATTACTTATTGAAGTATCTAATCTAATGAAGCAAGTTTTAAATGCTTTATTATTAGATCAGATACTTCAATAAGTTATCGGTCGACCGATCCGGTCGACTTTTTTTTACGGAAGGTTCATGTACCGTGTTCAATAAACCTAATGAAAAACTCTAGTTTACACCAACTTTATCACTGCATGTATTAAATACATAGAATTTCATCTAATAAAAAGAGTATTTAAATGAAAGCAAACAGAAAGCAAACTTTTGTTTTCAGAAAGAGTGATTTGTTAATGCAGTTTTTCATAAACTATTTGAAAAACAAATATCGAGGCGTGTTTTTCGGTTTGTGTTTAGGTGTATTTTAGTTGCAAGAAAAGAGAATTTGACCGGTTTTTTGACCGGCCGGTCGAAGAATCTCGACCCGACCGGCTGGTTAACCCGACTGGTTTCCATCTTTGCGCTAAGCCGCGCAGATGGGCCTTTCGGCGTAATATGGCGACAATAATGAAGATTCGTAAAATTTGAACTAGAGGGGCTCTGTACAACGCAAAAAATCTCTTATTTTATACCAAATGTTTTTAAACTTTCTCAGTCACGCCCCCTTTGGCGTTAGTTATTTTTGCCCACGCCCCACCACCAGTGCCGTGTGAAGACTGTTTTCCACCCCCCAAAAAAGCTCCAGATGGGGCCCTTTAATATACAAACATATTTGGGTGAGTTTCGCGCTTTTTCGACTCGGTTACTAACTTTCCTCATTAACTGCATCGTTTCAAGGGATGTATCCAGAAATTTCCTCAGGATGGGTGCCCCAAACTTTCGTACACGCAGTTTCTTTCGGTGTGTGGCAAAGTCAGAGTAAATTTGAAGCAGAATAAAAATTAACGAAAACGCTAGGGGGGTCCGAGGGCATGATACCCCGGAAAACTTTTAAAAAATTTATAGTAATTTACGTCATGTAATTGTTATTATTGTAGTGCTTTTTCAACAACTTTTTGACGAAAATTTTCAAATTTACTCCCTCTAATTTTGAGTCTAATACAACAATATTGTGGGGCCCCTACAAATCCCCCCTCTCCCTCAGCCCCCGACCGGGGAGACCGAACTTCGGAGATGCCTCAATACGGCACTGCCCACCACGCTACAAAAAACATGCAGAAAATAATTATATAACAATTTATTTGCAATGTCTAAATCGAATTAATGGGAAGGATGCAGCTGTTTTTGGGAAACAACTTTTGATGTTTTACGAAAAAAAGATTTGAAAATACCTACGTACAACCATCAAGTCACTGCTTACGCCACCCAGTTTAAGAATCTCTGCTCGAAAGTCTTAACGTTCACAATTAAGGACTTGGCCGATTTTAAGAGACCCCTTGCAAACAGTTTTTTTAGAACTAGGGGGTCTGAGCCCCCCACCAAGGCAACCCTGGTGGCATAGCAAAAAAACTAAAAATGAGGGGGCGCATGGCACAACTCTAGCTAAATACCCTCCTGAACGTTGGCTTACTTGTTGTGCCCTTCTTAAGGGGAGACTTCATCTTACAGCAGTAGAATAGTGGTGTTTGTGAGTGCTCGCTTTTATGAGACGGTGAGAAGCAGTATAGCCTACTGAAATTCAGAAGAGGTAGGCTACCTACCGGTAAGAGTGGATTCCCAGCATACCCATGATCAAGCCGTGTTTACTCAGCAAAAGTTCCAACGCTATTTCTTAGATGCACTGCTGTAGGCTATACGTGATCTCGCGCGACACTCTTTTCCGTCTTCCGTTCTTCAGAGTGCTGCCTATGGACGAGGAGCGTTGAACTTATTCCTTACACTGTTACAGAGCAGACCTACTGGTACCGCAGCTGTTTTCTGATAGGGATGATAACCTTTCGATTTTCTTTCAACCCTATGGTCTACAAACATTGTACTCTATCAGTCTATAACCGTTTAACTCATATTTCATGTAGCCGTAAGCCTGCAAGGCTATAATTTCTGAAATCATAGTGATTCTGCCTAATTCTGTTGTTTTGAAAGCCTATTTTTGCCTCGTAGCTACTGCAGTGGACTAAGAGGGTCCGAACACGCATTTTCAACAATCGTGGCTGTTCCATTCTACCCGATTTCACTCCCCAACCTTGTGCCTGTCAAATTTGATTGTTTTACCAGTGTGACGCAATAAGAAAACCTGCCAGCCAATCAACGCATTCTGGAAACAGTTTTTTGAGTTGCAATTTAGACTCTACCTGAAAGTTCATCTGTTCAAATCGTGTTGCCCCATCCTATACTGAAAAATGAAAAAAATAATGGCAGACTATGAACCGCTTGTCACTTTTTTTTCATTTCTTCTACGTAGTTAACCAGTGATGGGCATGATAAACCTTTCTGTACTAAAGCGATAACGATAATCGATGGTTTCAAAGAAGTCATGGGCAATACCAATAATCGATATACCTCAATTTCTTAAAGCGATAATCGATAAATTATCGCCGATAAATTTTTCCGATAAATGTTGCGGTAAATTTTGAATGTGTAGACGAAGTTTTTTTCGTAAGTCAAACTACAAAAATGTTGTTCTAGATTTTTCAAGAAAAGAAAAGAAAAAGGTTCACGGACTCTGCCTAAGCAAAACAAAGAGAGATTTTTTAAAAATTGTAACAAGACTCATTGTACACCGTGTCTTACTTCCATAGCGCCAACTTACTAACTGTGAAGTTTGAACACCGTGTGAACTGTGCATAAAGAATCGTTTATCGCGATAATTTATCGGCGATAACAAAATATATTACAAAAGCGATATCAGTAATCGATACCATTTTGAGCGATAACGATAATCGGTAATAAATTATCTCGATAAATGCCCATCTCTGTAGTTAACAAATGTGCAATGTCTCCTAGAAAATTTTAAAAACGGCACATCTTCAAAAAGCAATTATTACATCACAGCATTTTTGTAAATTTTGTGGACATTCGTAACAATGCTTTTTTGTTAAGTGGGCCCACTAAGAACTAGGCCTATAAATACACTGTGCTAGTGCCAAGACTTCATCCTGTCATTGTCATATCAAAATTGCTTACATTAGTACCCATACCGGTTTCTTTAATTATGGAATAGCATGGCATAGTATCGAGTACTCGAGTAGTATGGAATAGTATGCCATGCTATTCCATAAATAGAGAATTCCATAGGCTACTAATACGTAGTAGCCTATGGAATAGTATGGCATTGTATGGAATAGTACCGGTATAGCATAGTATGGAATAGTAAGGCACTGTGGTATAGTATGGCAGAACTGGGCGATAGGACGTTTGGGGCACTAGAGTAAAGTGGCCCATATAAAGAGTTAAGTTTTTGGTAGGGCTGCGGGATTTAAAGATTAATTAATCGTTAATTTACTTTAACGGTTAAATTTTTGTTTAACTATTAATCGGATTAAACTTTAATTTTTAGCCCATCTTGATTATAATGTAAGAGAATCCAGCGAACAGCGAAACATTGAATACAACTCTGGATTTAGCGCAATTATGCAGAGCAGTTACGCATGTCGTTTCAATACTTTATATAATTGTGACGCAATAACAATGCCACTGTAACGTTGCCCAAAATGATACAACACTGAAAAAATAAGTTTTTGTTGCAATTTCAAAGTTGATAACCTGTATTAGTGTACACTGTACAGTTTTACCAGAGTCAGATGGAACGAAAAGGCATAAGAGTATAGTGTGGTAGTTTAAGAGAGCACCTCCTGTATTATTTATCTATGATATGTTAATGAGTAAGTTTGCAAAATATGCAACATATAGATAAGCTACGTAAGTTGGCCTGGTGCATGGAGCGTCTGCCTCTGAAGCGGTAGACCTAGATTTAATTTCCGAGTCGGGTCAGACTACAGACTAAAAATCTAGTATAGCTTCCTGTTTCTCATTCAGCATCAAAGGATAGTGTGGAGTTTTCACTTAATGAATATCGATATCCGAAATTGGCATTCTGTGCCAAGACTGTACTTTGCATACCAGCTACCTCAGTTCCGTGCGAACGGTTATTTAGTTCTGCTGGTAACATTGTTAACAAGACGCGCTCATCACTTGAACCAAATAGTGTTAATATGCTTGTTTGTTTGCGTAGCTGGTTATCTGACAATATTTGAAAGAAAAAAGGCCTATTTCATTTCCGGATATTAACTGAATTGTAATTGAAGTACATGAAGAATAAATTTGTCAATCAATATTAGTGCAGAAGCTTTGATTTGATCGAAAATAACTTAATTAATTGTTAATTTATTAAAAGTTAACTATTGAAAATAAATTAATCGTTACCACCCCTAGTTTTTGGTGAATGGCCCTCAGAATAAATGTGCCTCAGTCCTAATTTAGGGCAGAAGGACCTCAGGACAGGACGGTTGAAGCAATAAATACAGAATAGGCCCTAGGAATAGGATGTTTATTTAGGGCACTGGGGCATATCCTATGCATAATTGGGGCTCTAGGACCAATAGGCCTCAGGGCATTTGGGGCTATAGGGGACCTCAGTCTCAGCATGTTTTGGTCCCAGGGACAAACGGGCCTTAGGACGGTTGGGACGAAAGGGCTGTTTGAAGCTCCGGGGCATATGGCCTATATGGGATTCAGCACATTTGGAGTACTATGCACAATTACCATGCTATACTATTCCATACTATACCATGCTATGCCATCAGAATTTTCTTCATTGGAGTTGTCCGACTCTATCACGTGATTTCGTTTTTACGCATGAGTACTTAAAGATCAATTTCAGCAGACTACAATCAGATTGCATTGTGAAAAGTGACCTAGCGTTCAAACGCCGGAGTTAGTCTAACGAATGAGTTAAAACTGATCTCAACTACGTGAAGGATAGTTTTAAAAACATTTGCAAGAGAATTTTTAGTGATTATGTCGCCCAGTTAGCAAAAAACTGATTTAAATAACGTGAAGGATAGTTTTAGTGATTAGGTAGTCTATATAGCTGTACATTTAGCATGGGTTACTAAGACACCCTTTGTTGGACTCAAACTGCATTTAGTGATAGACTAGAGTTCCAGTCTAAATGTCATTTCAAATCGAAATTGATTTCTATTATTAAAAGTTTGGGAGTAATAGTTTCAGGAATTTGATCCAAATTGAATGCGACATTTTCTTGAATGCAAAATATTTTACATTAACTATTTTTCGATTTTTTATTAGACTTAGCTGTCAAAATAGCCATTAAAACTTATGGATCTCATTAAAAGCAGGTAAATTAGGGGACCTATCGCACAAGTTTTATTGAATTCAGTTTTTTTGTCCCGCTGGTTGGACAATACATTTGGCCAAATGCTTTTTAGTTTGTTGGACTTAGTTGTAACGACATCGCTATCGGTGCGGGAGGTCTGAGGTTGGCGCCCTGGGCCGGTCAAATCGGACACAGTATCGCCAGGGATTCGCCACCGCGGTTGTTTTCGAACTTCGAAGCTGAGTTTGCTGGGCGCTCAGCGGCGGAAACGGGCCCCGCTATTCGTTACACGCTTTGGCGGAATACCGCGAGTATAAAGAAGGCTTGATTTTTTTTTGGACTTTGTGATAAAACTCTTCTGTACCAAAACGAAAAAATTTGAAATGCTCACGGTAAATTTATTTGCAGTTGAAAAATGTCACTCAAACGTCCCCACGGGGACCTTCTGTCAATAAAGTCGTGACCTTCCGACCGCTGCATAATCAAACGATTTAAAATAATAATTTGCAAATGTCTCTTAAAAATTGTTGCTATAATCGGAAAACGAACGAATGTTTATTCATATGAAACGAATGTTAAAATCTTGGCCTAATAGTAGACTCGCTTAACCACCAGTGCACAGAGATGGGTATTTATCGGTGATATAGTTTTGATTTGTTGGTTACCGATATCGCTTTTGTAATACATTTATTATCGCCGATAAATTGTTGAGATAAACGATTCTTCATGCACACAGTGTTCAAAGTTAGTGAGTTGGCGCAATGGAAAAATACGCGGTGTCCATAAAGTCTTGTTGCAATTTAAAAAAATGTCTCTTTGTTTTGTTGCCACGGCAGAGTCCGTGAACTGCTCTCTTTCCTTAAAAATTTAGAAAAATATTTTTGCAATTTGACTTCCAAAAAAGCTTCGTCAAACATCAAAAATTTAACGCGACATAAATCGGAAAAATTCATCGAGTACCGATATCACTTTAAGAAATTGAAATTAACCGATTATTTTTTGAAATTGACTTTTAATTATTTTTTGAAATAAAAAATTAATAAGGAATTATATTTTGAAATTATTCCATATTATTTTTTGAAATATTTAAAATATTTGGAATTATTTTTTGAAATACTTGAAATTATTTTTTGGAATAAAAAATTAATAAGGAATTTTTTGAAATTATCGGTTATCGTTGTTGCTTAAATACAGAAAATTTTAGCCTATCGTGCCCATCACTGCCACTGCAAATGAAAAATTAGCGTAGTATTTGAACAATGGGTTATCGGTACAGAACATCAGAATAGCTTTAAAAAAGCTGTTTTCGAACTGTTTAATTTTTACGGTTCAGGTTCGGTTTGGGTTCAACAGCGGTTTCACATTTCAGTTCCGGTAAAGGTTCAGAAAAATTGAAACGCTCCGGTTTGGGTTCGCTCCAGTAAAAAATATTTTAAAGCCGGTTTATAAAGTTTCGGTTCAGGTTCGCAGTAAAAAATGATATACCTAATTCTAGTAACACAATTTGAAAAATGAAACGTAGGCTACTATAAGCAATTTTTCTTCGCATGGACAGGCCAATATAAAGCATAAAATACTTGTAGTAAAGCCAATGTCGAGGTAATTAAATTGCTATTATGCTCCGACACCGGCGGCCTAATCTTTGATAAAGAAACATATCTTCACATTGACGGGCCAATGTACAGCTTGTAGTGCTGCGCAAGTACTGTATTTCTTTGAATATAAGCCACCTTCAAAGTGTCAATCGGTTACGCAGATCAAAGTGACACGCGTGACGTCACGGAGCGAGCCGCTTTTTCAACCGGCTCGGGTTCGGTTAAGGTTCCCAAGTAGGCTACTTAAATTATTCGGTTCAGTTCCGGTTCGCTCTTAGCGATTTTGAAAAATACGGTTCAGGTTCGGTTAAGGTTCGACAAAATTAGCGGAAAACCGGTTTATAAAACTCCGGTTCGGGCTCGACTCCCTGGTTTTCGCATTTGGAAAAACCTCTATCATCAATACTCTTGATAGCTTTGAAAAAAGCTGTTGCATCCCAGAAGCTTTTCGTGACGCGCTCGTCAAATATTAATATTGTGTGCTGTGCAAGCTTTCTAAAATCTTAAAATCATGCAGCATAATTTTTTTTTTCTTTTAACCAAGGAAATCGACATTACGGCTTAAACTTTGAAACTAAACTACTTTTTAGCTTTTTGCAGCAAAAACTGCTCGGGTAGCGTTGCTTTATGCTAAATATACGCGTTATCAAAAATGCTAGGCCTACTCGTTTTCAAAAAAGCTTTTCGTGTAAAAATCTATCGGTACTTTCTTTTACAGCCTGTCTGAGTAAAGCATTTTTTGCTAAATACGCCAAGAAAAGTAGTGGTTAAATATTAGAGTAGGCTACAAGTTACCTTTTCTTTAGCATAGTAGCAGAGTTTTGGTGGTAGGTTGGAACTAAGTTTTTATAAACAAATTCATGCATTATGTATCATAGGTGGCGGAACCGGAGGGGCCCTGGCCCCCCACTTTTTTTTCAGGGGGCCCTAATTTACGCGTTTATTTCTATAATATTGCTTCTGCATGAATGTATTTGAAACTTAATAGGCCTACCATCGAAATTGAAACTCAGGAAATAACCTTAAATCAGAGTGTCTTCTTTAAAAATTTTGTTTGCGGGGTTGTGGGAACAAAAACTAGAGGCAAGAACCGTAAGTCCGAAGCCCACATAAATTGGACATGTCATGTGTGGACAGGCTAAATATGGATTGTAGTTATAGGGCCGGATTTGCATATAGGCTAAGCAGGCTGAAACCTAGGGCCTCGGAGAAAATGGGTGGCCTCATCAAGAACAATGAAGACCTTTTTTTTCTCTTCATGATACTTTCAGTGGAAAACAGAACATCTGAGGGTGTGTATACCTTTTTTTGCTCTTCGCTATGCCGATATTTTCAGAGAAAACAGAACATCTGAGGACGTGAAGACCTTTTTTTGCTCTTCCAATCAGTGTGGTTCAATAGCCTAGGGCCTCTCATTGTCTAATACCGGCCCTCAGGAGCGTATTTAGAAGCGGGGCCATTGTGCCATGCCCCCCTACCCTTTTGACTCTGCCTTTTTAGTTAACAAGAACACTAATGATGATGCCAAGTGAGTGAAATATGCCAGATTCTTTTGATGGTTTCGGTAGCTTATGGCCAGGGACGAATCCAAAGGGGTAGGATGAGGGATATGCCTCCTCCCACCAGCCATTTTCAAAAATGTTTTTGATGCATACAATTTTCTTTAATTTCGAATTTGTTCAATAGCTGTAAGCCTTACGCCTTAGGCACGCATAATTAAAAATGTGCGAACAAAATGTATCATATTTGGCGAAGCAATCAGAGTCAGGGTAAAAAAATTTAAACATAATTTGCCTGAAAATTATTCAAAAAGCACTAAAATAGCCATTACAGCAGGTAAATTTTCAAAAATTTTCCGGGGAGCATGTCCCCCGGACCCCCTACAGCTTTTCTTGTTTCTTAATCAGCTTCAAAGTAGTTCTGCAGAAAAAAGAAGCTAAAAAAATGTGGAAACTATGCTCCCCCCTTTAAAAATTTCTCGCTACGCCACTGCCAACCCTGGTTGTAGGTGAAAAAATCTGGTCATTGATTTTGGGCCCCCCCACTTCAGAAATGCTTCCGCCATCGCTGTTTTGTATCATGATTTCAAACCAAATGAAGAAAATTAATGCTGCTGCAAGACTGCATTGCTACATTCTTCCGCTGCTGCTGCTATTGTAATTTATGCACTGTAACGTTTCTTTGAGACAATTGATCTATTAGTATTGAAGCGTAACCATTATAATAAAGAAAGAAAAATGAGAGTCGGACAACTCTGATGCCATACTATTCCATAAATGGAGACATCCGATCTTGTCCTGCATCACGCTGCGTCACGCATGTATTCGAGCGAAGAAAGCTACGTGAATTCTCTGTGCGAATAACATCATTTTTATTTTTTTTTATTTATTTAGTTGCATATTTATCCTCCTATCACGAGAAAGCGATCAATGCGCTGTACGAGCTCGCTTAGGAGTTGCCGGCCATCTGTCTACCACACCAAGATGGGGGAATCCCGCTAAGTGCCTTTCCCAACGGCACAACAAGTAAACTTGCCGGCTTGTTCTCCACGCTGTCCCTTAAATGCTGAGCGTCAAGCAGGGAAGCTGTGAATACCAATTTTCAAGTCATTGGTTTGACCCGACTCGGAATCAAACCCGAGTCTACAGCTCAAGAGACAGACGCTCCATACCACTCGGCCATCTGAGCTGTTAGCTCCATACCACTCGGCCATCTGTCATAGAAACCATTGAAGCAACAATGGGGTGCAGGAAAATAAATGACGGTAAAAACGCTGGCGTCAACAGATATTTCAAGTGATAATGATAAGACATAACTATTTAAAACAAAACAATTTGGTTTTTACACATAAATTATTTATTCTGCGATGAAATTATTGTTGCTTCGCCACGTTTTTTTAGGCAGTGATGGAGTACTCGAGTACAGCACTTGTACTCGAGTACCACTTTTTGAGTACTCGTACTCGGAACCCCAGGTACTCGGTTAGTACTCGTACTCGAAGGTCAATGCAATCGGTCAAAAAAAGCGCCGAGTACACGAGTACATTTGGCTTTCGCTTTCGAACAACGAAGACCTTTTTTTTTTTTTTTGGTCTTCGCAGATATTTTCAGTGAAGACACGACATCTGCGGGCATAAAGACCTTTTTTTTTTTTGGTCTTCACCGATTTTCAGTGGAAAAAAGTGCTCGAGTACATTTTTCAATATCAGTACTCGTAACTTACTCGAAGTTTTTTGCGGTACTCGTACTCGGAAGTTGAGTACTCGACTTCATCACTGTGAGACGTTACCTCACCTGCCTCCCCTGACCGCACGTCCCTGTGTCTACGATATATCCGTAAAACGGAGATGTGCTTATTGCGCTATGCGATTCGGATATATATTGTTCAACACAAAAGAAATAAACGTGCAACAGCCTACACTTACATCATCATCCTGGGTTTATTTTACGACAAGTATCATTAGTTACTACAAGATCAAGAAGAGTAGCCGAACTGGCAGCAACTCGAGTCGGTTTATTAATAAGAGGAATCGCAGAATAACTGGAAAGCATATTAATAAATTCATTAGATACTGATTCAGATCCCTGCAAATTAATATTTATATCACCCAAAATACAAAAGCAGCAGTTTTCGACAATAGATAATTTTTGTGATAGTGTTTCTATAAATCCGATCTTTTTATGCAGCCACCTAATGAAGCCAGCGTTATACTGGCGAAAGCTCGTGTCTATCAATAAATAAATGCTAGTCAAAGAGTGTCATCATTTTTAACAGCTTACTGTTTCTATAAAGAAATTGGTGTTATTTTTTGGATGTCGGTATATACTTGCAATGATGGTATTGTAGTCAATCAGCTTTACCCAAAGATCTTCACATCCTTCAAGTTGTAGGTTGGGGGTGGACACTGGAGCAAAAGGAACGCACTGTCTATAAGCTGACAAAGTTGGCAGTTTAACGGAGGCATGGAAAACTGAAGTTGTCACAAGTTATAACGTTACAAGAACAAAAGTGAGTTGTCAATTGACTTAAATTTTGAATTAAACTTTGAAAGAATTAAATTGAATTAAACTTTGAAAGATTTTGAGATGCTTTTACTTTGTGTTACCGGTATTCGAAGAATTGGAGAACGACAACCTATCTCTCCCATTTTCACGTGGGGAAGGGTTGGTTGATTTCATCGTATGGTTTGGCTGCATCTCATCGCATTGTAGTCAGTGGTGGTCTTAGGAATGTGCGAACTGTGCGGTCGCACAGGCGCCCCCTAAAAGAGAAGGCTACCCCTCAAAAAGAATCATCGCGTTAACTGTGAAAAAAACTTTTTTATCTGAACTTGAACCATATTAATAAAATTATTTTTAGTTAGGAAGTGTCTATTTGACCGGAATTCGGCTTCCCTGCTTTGATTTTCAAGCTTCGGAAACCGTTTTCCTGCTACTAAACCATGCCTTTCGCACCAAAGGAACCGGAAAACAGTTGAGTGCGTGAGTGTGGCTGATACACTGTTTTTCGGTGATAGTTTTGAGTGAGCTGAAGAACGGTTCCGCTGCTGCGAAACTGAAACTATGGCAACCGAAAATTATGCCCAAATAGGGCAAAATTTCCGGTTACCGAACTTTGAAAATCGTGGTTGCGTAACCGTTTTTCGGTGAAAAAGAAGCTTCCTCTTAGTTGTCCCCAACTACAAAAAGCTACTTTCACTGTAAATACTTTCACTGTAAATACGCAGGCCCCCCAAAAAAGAATCGACACATAAACTTCAAAAAAAAAACATTTTTTTTTTTTTTGCAAACTTGAACCTTATACATCACTAGAATCAGTTTCAGTTTTTTTGAATAGGAAAACCCCTTAGCCCCCTTTGGAAATAAAGCCCCCCTAAAAAAATCCCTTTTAAAAATAAGGCCTCCCCTCAAAAAGAATCAATGTGGAAACTCGAAAAAAACACTTCTTTTTTCGTTAACTTGAACCACACCATTAAAATTCCAAATTTAAGCTTCCCTAAAAAGAACCTTCATTTTTTCATTTTAATAAAACTTTTTGCAGTGAAGCACAGCACCCTCAAAAAGAATTCGCTTGGATAATAAGGCTCCCCCTCAAAAAGAATCAATGCGTAAACTAAAAAAAACTTCTCTTTATGGTAACGTGAAGTTACCCATTAAAATTGATTATAATTGTCTCAAATTCAAGCTCCCCTAAAAAGAATCTGCATTAAAAAAAAAAAGTTTGCATTGAAACACAGTAAACAATTTGTCTGAACCATTTTTTTTTTTTTTATCTGTAATCGAAGCTGAACCACCTCAAAGTGAAACTTGGCAATTTGTCACTAGCTGATGCAGCATTATTGTATATACCCTAAGTTGATGTTAAAATCAATCAATGCGAGTATACCAAAACTGATTTACCGTTAGTATAGCCAACCACCGTAGTTCGTGGTATACTCGAGCTACCAGTATTGTATATATATACCGTAGAATAAGCAAATCATTCCAGGGGCGGTATACTGTTCAACTTTTGTGCACTTAACGCAATACGTTAACTTGATGAACAAACAAAGCAACAAAAGTTGAGCTGTATACCGCCCCAGGTCTCTAATTTTTCCTAAGTTCTGGGAGATTTTTGATGAACCCTAGCCTTGTTATAGCCTATACCAATTACTGGCAATAAATGATGTTCCTACATTGCATGCATTAAACGAGCTTGCTTGATTGATTGGTGCTTCTCCAGTAACATCCTCTGAAATGCCTATTATAACGTGCTTTAGTGCACACTAGGCTACAGCAAACTTGAAATTTGGATCCCAAAAGCTCCCCCCCTATAATTGTCGCACAGGCTCCCCCCTTTGTCTAAGACCACCGCTGACGGTAGTATTAAAGTGCCTACCACAAGGAGCTCAATTTGGAATCACGAAGCATCGGACAACCTGGTTCGAAGTCGAAGATCAAGGCAGCGTAGGTTGACTATCTATGTTGGCATAATCCAACTCTTGTGACTTCATAATTAACATCAGCTAACAGGGAGTCCGATAAATAGTTGTGCTGTTGCTAGGGCTAACCAATAATCATTAATGGCTAGTGTCGTGATGGTTATTACGGTATACTGATGAGAGCTAATAAGCTCGAAACGCGTCTATTCCTATAACAACAAGTGTTAGTCTGGTAGAATAGTGGTCAGGTGGATTAATTACCAGGCAGTTTTCCATCTGAAGAAACAGTTTTAAATTGAAGTAATGGTTGAGAGTGGAAGAGTAACTCGTGTCAAGAGTTCGTTGCACAGCTGAAGAGACTAAATTCATATAAAGTCGAAAGCATTTGCTCCTGTGTGCTAACTTTCCCATGCCATTTGATTTACGTTAGTGCCTTACGTCAATAAAAAACGAACAACATTTCTTTATTGCGGTGTATTCATTCATTCGCTCATGGTCATTTAATTCCCGCGATTTGTAAAAAACAAATGCGAAAAAAGGAAATACCACAAAAACGTGTACGTTGTTGCATGCAACCACGATTGCCACTAACATTCATCCCTGCAACAGTACCAAAAACGCAACAACAAAAAATGTTAATAGCAACAACAGCAGCATGGCGGCATTACCTGTACAGAAAAAACATAACAATGTGCTAGGCTTACCGTACGTCTTCTTTCTGGAGGACATGTCCTCCTTTTTAACAAAAAATAATTTGTCCTCCGAGGACGTTAAAAAATGCCCAAATGTCCTCCTTTTTGGCATGTTGAACAGTGAAAAAATGTGAAATCATGGTTACACGAAAATTTTGGGAATTTTCAACTCAAACAACGGCCTGCGGAAGCGATGATTTTTTTTTTGCCATACACTTGATTTTGGGCAAAAAATTGAACATCTGCGGGCGTGATGACCTTTTAGCATAGATGGGCAAGTTAATGCAAAACGTTAGCTTCGTTAACCTCTACTTCATTAACACAGTTACGTACCTCCGTTAACGTTAAATTCAGCTCTAGTTAACAGAAGTTAATTAAATTCGTTAAATTGTTAATTTTGATTTAAAACGGCATCTCTTTTTTAAAGAAAGCTGAAAATTTTTTAATATCAATGTTTACGTAAGCATTTAAGCAATTCTTCTGCTCACAAGCAATATGTTTCGTTTTTATCTCGCTTTTTGGTCTCATTGGTCGTGTTTTGCTAGTTTATCGATGCCAAACTTAACCAACAATAAGAGAAATAAGCGTTTACAAAAATTTAACGGAAGTTATCAAGCACCAACGCAAGTTAATTTAGTCTGTTAATTTCAAAAAGAAATTTAACAAATTACTAGTTAATGAAAAAGTTAGCTTCGTTATTAACGATTAACGAAATTGTGCCCAACTCTGCCTTTTAGGCTATTTATCTTCTTTTTTTGCTCTTTACTTGATTTTGGGCGGAAAATTAGTCATCTGCAGACGTGATGATCTTCAAAGTCGAAGAAACCTGTCCTCTTTTTGCGCAGTGAAAATGTGGTAACCCTACAATGTGGGGATACAAAATTTTTTAGAGAGGATGGGGGCTTGAGTCAAAAAAGTGCTGCTGTGCTATCCTGCGGTGTCGGGGGTCTATCTTAGATTCAGAAGTATGGAAATGCTAACGCATTAATGTGTATAACTAAAAATTTACGGGCGGCTTGACGCTTCAATCCGAATCTATGAATTAGTTCGGCCAAAAGAAAATCTCGTTTATTTTGGGATACAGCCAAAAGAACTCAAGGAAATATTTTGTAAAGGGCGTTGACATATCGTTATGCAATGACGTCACTATTACAACCAGCAATTGTAACTCCTTTCTTTGCGTTTTAGTAAAAAGAACAAAATAATGTTGCTAAGTGACTGAAATATCCCAGACTCTTTTGATGGTTGTTGTAGTTTATGGCTGCTGTAAACTTTTAAAGAAGAAACAGAAGACGAGCGCGAGACCAAGCCAGCGCGTTGCAGACTGATGTAGCCTACAATACATCGCTGTTGATATAGAAGATTCCCCCGAATTAACCTTGTTAGTACGCAACAGTCTTAAGGTCTTTTCACGCTAAATGCGGTTTTAGTCTAAAATGTTGTCGTACAAAATTTCATCCATTTTTTGACGTAAGCAGTTGACGAAAACATCGTCCACACAATTCGAACCAATGTTCCCTTTAATTTTTTGTAGCCTATGTGCGCAGAAACTTTGGCGTGTGCGCACGTTTTTAGAAATGACTAACGTTTGTGCAACGACCCAGCTATTAACAACAAGTAGCGCAATTTCTCTTGTTTATGTTACTGCTGGTACATTTTTCGCTCACGGTGGACGGTACATTTTGCGAAGAAATGCATCCTTTTAGCAGAACCTAGAACAATTTTCCTCAACTTGCCAACTTGCCATTGCTTCATGATGATATGTCTGTGCGCAGAATATTTATGCGTGTGCGCAGTCTCTGAAAGCCGTGTGCGCGCGCACACGCGCACAGCTTAGAGGGAACGCTGATTCGAACCCAAACAATATTACTGCTGCCGGTTGTTTTGCAAAGCACCTTATTGTTTTCTGCAATGCCGCGCAAAGTGACGTAACTTTGCATCATAGCATTTAACTGTTAAAGGGCCTCGTCACGAACAACGAAGACCTTCTTTTTATCAAGACCTATATTTTGGGAATCGACCATCAAGACCTTTATAGGCCTAAACGTAGAGACAAGAGTGTACTTAGGGGAGACCGTTGGGCCATGCCCCCCCCCCTTTTTTTGACTGTGCCCTTTAGTAAAAAAGAACGAAATTAACGGTGCCAAGTGACTAAAATATGCCAGACTCTTTTGATGGTTTCTGTAGCTTATGGCCAGGGGGGTAGGATGAGGGGTATGCACCCTCCCACCAGCCATTTCGAAAATGTTTTTGATGTACACAATTTTTCCATAGTTTCGAACCTCTTCCATAGCAATAAGCCTTACGCCTTCAGCACGTAGATCGAAAACGTGCGAAGAAAATGCATCATATTTGGCGAAGCTCTCCAAATTAGGGTTAAAAAATTTAATCAAAATTTGCTCTGTTTTTGAACTGTGGTGGCTATAAAACATTTGCAAACCTTTCTTGACAATAAGACCTATCATGCTCTTTTAAGCTGCAAGCAGAGATGGGCATTTACCGAGATAATTTATCGGCGATAATTTATTACCGATTATCGCTGTCGCTCAAAATAGTTTTGATTTATCGATTTCCGATATCGCTTTTCGTTACGTTAGTGCAAAAACTGCGTAAGTCATTTTTTGTCGAAATTGAGTTTTTAGCACCAAATTGTTCCTCTGGGTCAGCGCTAACGCCTGACACACTTTTTGGAAAAATATATCGACGCGTTCGCGAGGTATGCTCCAGTTTCTAAACTGCGTAAGTCAGCACAATTAATCATAATAACATATTGTATACCATGAAACCATTTATTCTTCTATTGTTATTTTGCTTGCGACGCAATGGTAGATACATGCGTTTTTCTCAAAACACAAAAAAATGACTTACGCAGTTTTTGCACTAACGTGACGTTTTGTAAAATATTTTGTTATCGCCGATCAATTATCGCGATCGTTTTTTTCCTTTTACCACACCGAGTGCTGGTGCCATTACTCTGCGCACAGCCACCCTGGCTTAGGTTCATTCCACTGCAGAGTATTGTGCACCCGTGTGGTGTCGCAGTGTCCACACTCGTCTCATCAATAGGCCAATTAACGACGCTTTACGCCTAGTAACTGGATATTTACGATCAACACCAACTGATGACTTGTATGCCCTTGCAGGCATCCCGGCCATCTGAGCTTCGACGCAAAAGAGCCTCGCTGTCTCTTGCTCGCCGTGCACAAGATCCAAAGCACATGCTTCATAAGAGGCTCTTGTCCCCTCCTTACGGAGGGCATCGGCAGCTCAAATCCAGACGCCCTTTTGTTTCTGCCGCACTAGATTTGCTAAACGATGCCGATGCTTTGAGCAGTAGTGCGGCAGGTAGTTGAGCGGATCACAAATGGAAGACGGAGTGGCAGGAATGCGCCTCGCGACTCCATGGTTTCATTGCCGACGTCGGTTCTCTGCTATCGGGAATGCATCGGGAACGCATCGGTTCTCTGCTATCGGGAATGCATTTCCCCAGACCCGCTTGGGTCAGGCCTAATTGCCTCCGAACCGGCGTTGGCCTATTCCGCTCAACAATGCATAAATGGGGTATGGCTCTCTCACCGGCATGCGAGTGTGAAGCGGATGAGCAGAATGCAGACCACCTAATAATATCTTACCATATTTTTCGCCATCCAAATGGGGCTGGTGGTCTTGCATCGGATGACACGACGCTGAAGGATTGGCTTTTGAACACAGGCCCAGCTGTATGAATTGGGTTTCTCAAGGAAAGATCGAGCCCGTACGAAGAAGAATTATCGCAATAAACGATTCTTTGTGCACGCAGTGTTCAAACTTCAAAGTTAGTGATATGACGCGATGGAAAAAATACACGGTGTCCACTAAGACATGCTGCAATTTTTTAAAAAATCTTTCTTTGTTTTATTTAATGCCACGGCAGGTCCGTGATTTGCTCTGTTTTCTTGAAAAATCAAAAAAAACATTTTTGCAATTTGACTTACAGAAAAAAAACTTCCTTCAAACACATTGAAATTTTACCGCAACATTTATCTGAAAAATTTATCGGCGATGATTCATCGATTACGGATATCGCTTTAAGAAATTGAGATTTATCGATAGTCGGTATCGCCCAGGGCATTTTTGAAATTATCGTTATCGCTTTAGCACAGAAAGATTTATCGTGACTGCAAGCACTGACCTAATAGTAAGCTACTTTCAGTTTTTCAATTTACTCTAAAAAGCTTTTCATTTTTAATTAAGACACACCGTTTAATGTTGGTAATTTCGACAAATAAGATAAAAAAGAACTTATGTGAAACGCAAAATATTGAAAACAATTGACTGTCGCGTTTTTTAATGAGAAGTAGGCTGTTAGGCAGGACTGGTATTTTGCGAAAATCAAGAATAAAAGATTTTGCCGCTGTTTACAAGTTGTAGGTAGAATTTAAAAAAACACGATCAAAGTTTTTGAACGAATCTAAATAAATTTTTCTACCAGATCAGATGGCCGAGTGGTAACAGCGTCCACCTCTGGAGCTGCTGACTTGGGCTTAATTCTGAGTCGGGTCAAACCAATGACTCTAAAATTGGTAGCCTATTCATAACATCCCTGCTTGACGTTCAGCATTGGCATCGGCAAAAACAAAATATTTTATAAAACGTCACGTTAGTGCAAAAACTGCGCAAGTCAGTGTGGAGATCAAGCCGGCAAGTTTACTTGCAGTGTCGTTGGGAAAGGCACTTAGCGGGATTCCCAATCTTGGTGTGGTACTAGTGGTAGACAGATGGCTGGTAACTCTTGAGCTAGCTTGTTATAGCGCTTTGATCGCTTTCTTGTGGTAGGAGGATAAATATAATGCAACTAAATAAAAAATACAAATTACTGTAATAATATTTCGTTATGAGAATATGCTGCCCTCGCATGCAACCAGAGGTGTATTCTCCAGAGATTCAAAGTGTTCAGCGCACACCCTGCGATACCACAGGCACACGCGTTAATTACATTTAACTAAAATTTTTGGATTTTGTCGTCTTTAATCTTTGTAATATCAGCGCAGTCGGAGTTCATTTTATTGCTTTTTTTCAACGCCGGCGGATGACGCAGCATTCTCTCGTATGATAGGTTCACAGAATATCGTTGAATACAAGCGAGCCTGACCTTTTCCATTGTATTCTAAATCGTATTATATAGCGAGAGTGACTTTTTCTCTTTCCATACGATTCAAATGCAAGAAGTGTTCAGTTTTAAGATTGAACCAAGACGAAACGTCACAATTCATGTCCAATCACATGAGTTGCACCATGGTTGTAGCATGGAGTATGAGGCGCCGTTTGGAAAAAAATAATTTAGGTTTTGCCAAATGTTTTTTCGGCCATTTAATTTAAGCTACATTTTGTCCAATATATTATATAGGATATTTTCTGTTTAAATATGAGACAAATATGTGGCTTAAAATAGCCGAAAAAATTGAGAGAAAATATAAACAAATTATTGCATAAATTTGCCAAAAAAAGCAGCGCAAAGCATCCTATACGTTTTGCGCTGCTTTTTTTGGTAAATTTATGCAATAATTTATCCTATAGATTATAACTTACAGGAAATTTGCTACATGTTTTGCGCTGCTTTTTTTGTCAAATTTTATGCAGTAATTTGTCCTATAGGAATAAAGTTCCTATATGTTTTGGAGTGCGGTTTTTGGATAATTTGAGCAATAATTTGTCTTATGTTTTATATAGGAAATTTCTTACATATTTGCGCTGCATTTTTCGGCGAATTCGAGCAATAATTTGTCTTTTATGATATATAGGAAATTTCCTATATTGTGTTTTCGGCTGTTTCAAACACATATTTGTACTATATGCTTATAGAACATTTCCTATACAATACATAGGACAAAATGTAACTTAAATTAGCCGAAAAAACATGCGAAAAATCTAAATTGTGTTTTTCAAACGGCGCCTCATGGATGAGGTTGTTGGTAACTGCAGCTGGTCATTTTTGAAAGTTTGGCGGTCGATATACTGGTATTTTAAAGTTGTAGGCCAAATTTATTTAGTTAATTAGAGTTTAATGATGACAGTATGATTAAAAAGCCATTGTCTAGCAGAAATTATATTAAAAAATGGGAAATAGTACCGTGGTTGTAATTGTATCAATCTGGTTGTCCGTAGTTGCTTGCCATATTTCAAAGTTTGGCGATCGATGTGTGCAGTTTAAAGTTGTAGTCAAATTTGTCGAGAGGAGTGGAATTAAGTGTTGACAATACAATTAAAAAGCCATTTTCTGGCAGAAATTATGATGGAAAACTGGAAATAGTATCAACAGCTAGTTAGAAGATCCAAACCTTTATGTTAGAAGATTTGCCTTATCGGTATCGTTATGTTTTTGTACTTCGCGACTTTTGACGCTTCTAAATTTTTACTTTAGGCTACCGTGTGTATTTTTCAAAATATAGTTGCTCAATGCTTGTTATTTTGAAGTTTATAGCCTGTGACCGGCAAGTTGATTCATGGGTATATGCCTATTTTTTGTGAAATCACGTCTCAAGATTATGTGCCTAAAATGTAAATTATAGGCTGATTGAAAAGGCGTTAGAAGTCGGATCACATAGAACTTTCAAGCGCTTTCACACATCTGTTTAATAACTCTCGGTAGGCGGCACCATATAACGGAGTGGAGCACACCTTAAAAAAATGCTCATCGTTCGCCATTGCCTGCAACACCCTTTGAAATGTAGCTCTCCGTAAACGAAATTCAAAGTAAAGACAGCATCTTATTGGCCTACATTAAAACTTCCCTCAATCGTGCGAGCTGACTCGCATAAAAGTTATTTATAAGAATCCCACAATCATGAGCATTTTTTCCGATATTATAACAAGCATTGGCTAGCAGGGGCGTGCTCAGGAATTTGAAAGGGGGAGGGGTGCAATTTAAAGCCGTCCGTTTTTCGCCCAAAGCTAAGTGAAGAGCAAAACAAAGGTCATCTAAGTCCGCAGATGTCCAATTTTCCGCCCAAAGTCAAGTGAAGAGCAAAAAAGAATGCGTCATCACGCCCTCAGATTGTCTTTTGTACGTATATCACCTTTACACCACGAACGTTTTATGCCATTTGTCTGCGGGGGGAGGGGGCGCGGTCCCAGCTCCCCCATCTGGATACGCTCCTGGCTAGAATACGGTACTGTTTTCTACTTTCTTGTTCCAATTCACGTTACGTACCATTTCCCATTCTTCAAGCAATCGCATGATAATTTCTTTCAAAAGCAAAAATGTAAAATTTGGAAAGAGGTTTCTTACCGTTTACTAAAACCATGCTGAAACCTAACCAACAGAAGCGTACTTAGCCTCGTAATTTTTTGAAAGGAAAAAACTTTTTCCGTATTAAGAGACGCATCTTTGTGGAAGAATCTGAGCGATAACGGTTATTAGCCTACTGTGTATCAAAAATATAGGTCTTACACTGAGTAGGGCGTGCACAAGGCGTCCCCCCTGAGTTCGCTTCTGCAAATAAAGAAAAGAAAAAATTTCTTACTCCAGGGATGATCGGAATCCAATCCATCTTCTAATTAAACAGTGTCTAAAGAATAGGATTCCGCGAAAAATCTACGATTAAACACAGCATTCTCAAACAAAGTTCAAGAATTGTATAATTATTTTGTACAAGCGCTTTACGCAGTTGAATTTGATAAGATATTACCCTGCAGCAGCATATAAATTTTATTACGTACGTATACGAATTTTCACCGTTGCTATGATTGAAGCTCTTTGTCTTATGTCAATATAAATCTATTACAGCACTGTACTTCGCTTCTAAAAAACTTTTTCTTGCCTTATTTACAAAACCTTATAATTTCAAACGAAGTTCATATTTACTTATGTTCCAAGAGTTGAGACCTAAACGTTAGTTTATATTGTCAAGCTACTGTCTATTTGAATCATTACGGTCTTTAAAAAATATGTCACAAAATGTCACGAAAGAAGCAAAAAGTAGGGCATAAAGCTAACTGGAAAATGCTGTAGATAGCTGTTGCGGAACAAGTCGAGAAGATTATCATTTTGTTGCATTCTAAGACTAATTAATTTTTCCTTACGTAAATAAATATTTTAAAGTTCTATAAAGCTAAAAATATTGGGAAGTTTGAAAGAGTCAAAAATGGATTTCTATAAAGTTGTGATGCTGTTACTAAGTTATTGCAATTACTTCACACCAGCCATGGCGGTAAGTATTTTGATTTTAAATCGTAATTTTCAAATTCAGGCAATGTTTAACTTTGTAACATTTTGTACCAGGAGGATCAAAGTGTATCTTATATTGCAAAAAGTATTGATATTATAAAGCAAAAATCACGAAGCATTTTAATGAGATGGGATATGGAACCAGAAATGATGTACATGGTCCAAGCAACTTATGGTTATCTTGTATTAACATCCTGTGACAATGGAATCATGCTAACAAATTCGACGGTCAGTAAGAACACATTAAATCTACTTCCACGCTCTAACTTGCAGCTTGTTTGCTTAACTTAGTAGCCTAGTTTTTAACCAATTTATAGTTGTGGAATGGCTTACTTTCGTTTCCAAACGATTCACGAATTGGTATAGTTCTTCCAATATGGATTAAACTCCAATTCAGTAAAAGCGTTGTTTCAATTATTGGTTTTAACTTGTAAGTTATAAGGTTATTATAATTAGTATTCTAAGTCAGTTAAAGAAAAATTGTTTCAAGTAGATACAGTATATGTGTGTGCTTTCAGCAAAGCAATGGCAAAATCTATGTCAGTGTCTATCAAATAAAGTTCTTGAAGACGACACCCAAAGCTTGGTGAATGTACTATATTCAAGCAGCCGATTCTTAATAAATATATGAACTTAAATAAACCTAAGTTGGATAAAGATTAATTTGTTAATCTTTTTTAGTTTCTCTTTACATCAACGTCTGACGGAAAAGCATTCCATCCACGAACTTATTATAATCTAGCTTTATGCAAGGTTGATAGAAACCCGGAGATGAATTTGCCTCTACAGCAAAACGTTTCAACAGGTGAACTAACAAATCAACAAAATAAATGAAGAAGCTGTAGTCATTTAATGAGCTGCAAACGAATCGATGAAAAAGGTTGCAAGTCAGTGACAGGTCAAACTGTTACAAAAGATTTTTAAATTAGATATGCCGCAGTTCTACTCTAAAGTTACAAAATAAGTATCCAATACACAAAAATGCATTAAGACAAACAAAAACACTACGGTAAATTAAAATTGGCTAAAATTTCAAACTTATCGTATCATTCATTTGTTTTGGAGCCGTCGATGTTATGCTTGGCGTTAATCAGAAATATTTTAAAATGAAATGGATCATGATTTTGCACATTTTCGTACCTGCACATTTTCGTACCTGATTTAAATGGATCATGATTTTGCACATTTTCATGATTGTTGACAACTTGGTAACCTAACATTGTCAGCTTCCCTGTCAAACTTTAGCTCTGACAACTTTTATTTTCGGTCAAATGAAATTCGCAAAGCAGAGTCAACTTGCCATTAAAATTTTTCTTCAAAATTGCATCAACTAACTTTGAAGGAAATCTAGTCTTGTAGTTGTCATAACAAACCGTGTTTTATTTGCTATTGGACAATGTCACTTGTAAAATTACATTACTACCCAGGGTTGCGAACTCGAAAGAACTCGATCATTTTGCCGAACACGAACTTGAACTCGAAAAAATATTTTTTCTGAACTTGAACTCGCATAAAACTGTTCGAGGTTATAAGAAAGATATTTAAATTGTTGAAGAGAAATAAAAGATTACTACGAAATATAGTTTGTTGTTCAAGCAATCACAATCCGTGTAAATCGAAGTTACGATTTTACCAAAAGAAAAGCTGCATGTCGTTTATTTGTTCATGCCATTGCGACCTATATTTTTATCTTTTTAATTGCATGAGCACCAGCGGTGAACAAGTTATCGCGATTTTGGATATTCATCTGATTGAACTCGAAAAAGCTTATTTTTGTCGAACTCGAACTCGTAAAAATTAAATTAGAGAACTCGGACTTGCTAAAATAGGTTGAACTCGAACCTTGAACTCGAGTAAAATTCGATCGAGTTCGCAGCCCTGTTACTACCGTGTCTTGAATCATTCTTTAATCGATTTTAAACGGGCGGTATTTTCAAGCGTAAAACTGAAATTTACTGGCGAATGAATTACTGGAAACCGCAGAATGGGCTAACACTTTTTGTGTGAGCATCTATCCAAAACGTGTGCCAAATTCGATCGGTTCCAGCTAACTATCGAACCGGGGCCGTAGACGGGGGGCTATTGAGGGCTCAGCCCTCACAGAATTTGTTTTAGCCCTTCCAAAACTATTTATGTCGAATAGATTATAGATGTCGGTACATAAACCCAATGATTTATAATTTTGTTTCAAAACGCTTCAATCAATGTTAAGTTTAAATCTGGAAACTAATTTCTGATTCGCACTCTAATACTAAAAGCAGAAAGGGTTTCTATTTTCACCGTTTGACAGACTGATGTCTGAGTGTTGTGCAATTGTGCATAAACACAGTTAATGAAATTTGCATTCACACAATCGCTAGTTATGGGCAACCGCAATTGGATACTACGCTGTTTAACTTAGCTCGAAGACACGTTATGTTTTTTTTTATCGTTTTCTGCACACAGTTTGCTTCTCACTATCATTGTATTTCCGCTCAGGATTGTAGTAAGTTTTGCGAGTATTCTCGCGCTTTTCGTTTCCGCATGCAAGTTCTTTTTTTCTGCATAAACGTGTAAAGTTCAGGTTTGGGAAGCAATAAAAATAAAAAATCAGAAAAAAATTAGGTTGATTTTTCAGCCCCTCCAAAATGTAAAGGCTGACTACGGCACCGAATCGAACTCGTCGCAAAGGATCTGCCCTTTCGCTGGAATCAATTACCTACGCCACTGAACTTGTTTTAAGGTCCTCCAGCTCCGACTGACATCAGACTATCCGGTGAAGAGCAAAGTAGTCTAACTCTAACTTGGGATGATAATGATGCAAATAATGAGCTTCCTGTTACAAAATATGGGATTAGGATTCGAAAAACAGAAGGCGGTGGGGAAGAATCGGCACATTTTGTGGAAGCAAGGGGTCAAAAACGCTTTGTCATTCCGAATCTTACTTCAAATAGTCATTATTCAGTAACTGTAACGTCAGTTACTAACGATGTAACGACATTCAGTGACGAAAGTGAGTCAGCATCAAGACCAACAGGTAAATGGAAAGAAAAGAGCTAGCTAAATGCCACTGGTTACCTGTTATTGTACGAAATCTTGAAGAAGGTTTTGTACGAAACCTTTGCTGTTTTTGTAAATGAATAAAGTAATATTCTTTCACGGTGCAACTTCTTGTTAAGTGTGTGAGAAAAAAATGAAAAACGTGTTGAAAAACAAATTTTTTACTTGTTAGCCTAACAAAACTGACATAGCTACCTTTGTTCGCGTTTCGGCGATCAAAACTGCGTTATCGGCACGTGAAAAACTTGGCTTGACAAACCACGACGTTGAAAAAAACGCATTTTTATTGTTTTATAGCTCCTGGAAAGGTCTCCGATTTGTTGGTCACATTCGATCCTTTCACAAGTCGATTAGTTGTAGAATGGAAAAAACCTGTTGGCGGAGACGCCATAGTTGGATATTCAGTAATTTGGAAAAGAGAGGGCACTGTGGATAAATTTGGTTCATCTGACCTTATTCTTCATGACCCAAATCAAGCGTCATATTGTTATATTACATCACCAGTGCAAGAGAATTCCAATTATGATGTAACAGTGACAACTTCAAATGAGGGAGGAAACTCCGAAACTACAGCCACAATTCAGGCTTGTGAGTAAAAACAGTGGTGACGTTTCCCTGTTCTGTTGGCCTATTATAAAGTTTGTAGTGAAGGAATTTAAATTTTGAGCGTTTTGTTACAACTAAATGGGAAATCTGAAATTGTTAAAAAACAACAACAAATGACGCATTAATGGAATCACATTTCGAGGACTACCTCACTCTAATAAAATTCTAATCGTCGTGTTGAAAAACATATCGGAAAAGACATGGGCCATCACTGCAACTAAGACTGGACTGAAGTGGATTACTCATAGAAAATTCTAGAATAAACAAAATAAGACGAGTCATATTAGCTTCTGTATAATTACTGAAACATACTTAGCATAAACTACACAAAATTACAGAAGCTGATATGACTTGTCTTGTTTTGTTTATTTTTGTTATATCAAAAACTAGAATTCTATTTTTTTGAATTACGTATTAATTTATACCAGTGGCGCTCAATCTTTTCTGAGCCGTGGCCCCCTTGCAGAGCCGGACAGCCGGTACTTGAAAAGTTGTAGCGCTGCTATCGCTGCCGCTGTTTGACGTACAAAGCAGCGGCCGATTTGACTGGCCCTGGAAATCGAACTCCAGTTCTCTCACACCAATTGCCTGAGCGCTTAGTAACTGAGCTAACGGCCACGGGTCTGAAAAAGTCAATCAGACCAATAACCTTATTCTGTTGGGTTAAACTAAAGTTAGAACATAAACGAGCTTGTCAGATTTTTTCAGTGATAAACTGGAAAAGTAAAAGAAAGATTTAGAACATGCGGCCCGCGAAATCATTTTATGCGGCCCGCGGGCACTTGCAGAAATATAAACCTACTGATATTGAGTGGCATATAGGACATCTGCATATGTTGATGACCATTTTTTGTGCTCTTCACTTGATTTTGAGTGGAAAATAGGACATCTGTGGACGTTTATGACCTTTTTCTTTTTTGCTCTTCCAATCAGTGCGGCTCTCGGCTTCAAAATTTTTTCCAATGCGGCCCTTCGTGCGAAAAGTTTACCCACCCCTGATTTAGAATATTTGCAGGTTTACTTCTTTCTAGAATCTAGAACTAATCGGCAAATTACGCCGCGTTTTCCTTTGAAAGCACAAACCACAAATAGTCAGCGAGAATCACTCCGCGTCAAAGGTTTGAGAAGCAATCACAATAAAAAATCAAAAAAATTTAGGTTAATTTTTCAGCCCCCCAAAATGTAATGGCTGGCCACGGCCCAGTTTCATTCCCGGGTCGGTCAAAGTCGGCTCACCACCGCTGCGACGTTTCTTTGGAGCTGTGCCGCGCTGGCGCTACGCCGCGGTAAGGAGCCTCGCTGGACGCTTCGGTGTTATGCGGCGAGTATAATGAAGACTTGATTTGATTTTAAAAGTCGAAACATGGGGAAAGAATGGATTTATTAACGCTTATCTGCCGGCTTTTTGTCTACTTTTATGAGCTGCGTGAGTTCTCTATGCAATTTGCGCTTCAAAGTACTCATTACGCGTAATTAGTAAATTGGCGATATCTATCGATATCAAAGATATAAGATGAAAATTGTCGTCGAAGCGAAACAAAATTTAGCAATACCTAAAGTGTGAATTTTTTTCATCGCAAGTTAACTTACAAGACGACACCAGTTCTCAAAAAAGTTTTGTTTGATTGACCACTTGTTTTTGCAAGAGAGCTGTTTAACTGATTGTTACTGACACAGAGTGGTTCTTCTACTTTGAAACAGTGGGACTTGGAAGTATTAAACCTACGAAAAATGGCAGATTTTTTTCATGCGATTATTTTTGTGATTCGTTTAATTATTTCGATGCGATATTTTAAGGAAAAATCGTTCGATTCTATTGTTATTCTTTATTGTGCTATAGTAAACACCGCTAATTAAACAACAAAAAAAGGCGATCAAAAAAAATGTAACTTACCGGTACTATTATAATCAACGCGTTTGCCCTGTCATATTGCAGGGTGCGCGCTGAACACCTTGAACCTCTGGAAAATATGCCCCTGGCTTTCATTCATGAGGCCTACGCTCGTGGCCTCCCAGAGAAAACTCCGTGACCTCTTTTTGGGGCCGAGGGGCACCGTTGAGGACCCCTGATTAATCGTACTTTGTCATCGCTTCAAAAATAGGCCAAACTTGATTTGACTTTTACGCTGATAAGCTTCTAAATAAAATATATAAACGAAAAAAAAAAAACAAATATCTTTTTTCACAGCGAGCTGCTTGTGTTTCACTTCGCAGTTTTCAAAAAAATGCATATAGACTATATGTACTTACTAAGCGAACTTGATCAATGTATTGCGTTGCAAATTGGTAAAATGATGTGTTTAATTATCTTGTAGATGTCTTGTCAACTCATCCCAGAGGTATCACACTAGAAATGCAATGCAGCGTTTTCACTACAGCTTCAAATTATGGTAAGACAATCTTGTTATTCTCATTGTACTGCATGTAGTGCTATTTAGAAAATAGCGGCAGCAATAGAGATTTGTGTTTTTCTGTAAAGAAAAGTTTTATCAAATAACTCTTTAATTGGTTAATGTAGCGATGGTACAGGCACCAGTGACGCAAGTAAGCGCACGATACCGCATTTAACAGCTCAGATGGCCGAGTGGTAAGAGCGTCCGCCTCGGAAGCTGCAGACTTGGGTTTGATTCCGAGTCGGGTCAAATTAATCACTTCAAAATTGGTATTCACAGCTTCCCTACCTGACGTTCAGCATCAGAGGGGCAGTGTGAACAAGCCGGCAAGTTTACTTGTTGTGCCGTTGGGAAAAGCACTTGTAATAGCGGGATTCCCCCATTTTGGTGTGATAGACAGATGACTGGCAACTCCTCAGCGAGCTCGTATGTTTTCTCGTGCTAGGAGGATAAATATGCAACAAAATACAAAAAAATGTCAACTAGCCTATGGGTCTATAACGAAAAACTAGAGATTGCTCAGTGCTCAGCACAGAGCTGCGTCAATTGCCAAGTGGTCTGGATGGCTGTAACAAATCTGTTTTGTGAAGTAGTTAAATAGTTTCTCAACAACGTCGCAAAGTAAAGTTTTTATAACAAAAGCTTTGTCAGCCTTGCTTCGCTGTGCGCACAGCCAATTCAGACCAGACTAATACCAAACAGTAAAGGCTCTTTTTTTTGCATTGCTCATCCCAAATATCTCGACTTCATTTCTTTTCTAGGTTGTTCCCTCCTTTTAGCAGGCGACTGGACACAAGCAACGATGCCCAGTGACAAGCCTATAACTTCTGATCACAACTAAGTTACCGATAGCCTAACCAGCCCACATCACCACAAGCCTCTATGACAACCCACTTGCTTGCAGCGGCAGACGCGTTTCGAGCGTTATTACAGGCATGCCAGATTGCTTTCAGCAAGAGGTTTCAAATTGGACCTCAAAAAGTTTCTAAATAGTTCCAAGTATTAGAATTGCAATTTCGCAAGTTAAGTGGAGCGAATACAAACTTGACGCTACTTCAATATATCATACTAGTCTTATACAGTCTGCATATATAAATTAACATATAACACTAACAGTCTATTACCAACATATTTTTCTTTCATGAAAGCATTATAGTATTAGTATTTTGTTGCATATTTATCCTCCTATCACGAGAAAGAGATCAATGCGCTATGCGAGCTCGCTTAGGAGTTGCAAGCCATCTGTCTACCACACCAAGAGCCTTTCCCTACGCCGCAACAAGTAAACATCCCGCCAAGTGCCTTTCCCAACACCACAACAAGTAAACTTGCCGGCTTATTCTGCACACTGTCCCATTAATGCTGAGCGTCAAGCAGGGAAGCTGTGAATACCAATTTTAAAGTGATTGGTTTGAACCGACTCGGAATCAAACCCGAGTCTACAGCTGCCAAGGCGGACGCTCTTACCACTCGGCCATCTGAGCTGGTTATAAATATTCTTTTTTCTGTTACGGCACAGTTAAGTAAACACCATGGATAGATGCCCCTCATAATTAAATACCTTCTAAAAAAAAGATGTCATAATAAAAAAATGGAGCATAAATCTAAAAAAACTTCAAAAATGGGGGTAGGTGGGGTCAGAAATATTCGTTGGTGGGTGAGTTTTTTCAAAATTTTCAAAAATCGTTAACATTATCATGATACATATTAAAAAGTTCATCTTTTGCCATAACAGATCTGAACATTTTTTTTTGTCGTAACCCTAATGATCACATCAATTTACTGCTACAAAAAAATACATTTAGTTTTAGCTAAAGAAACCTGTCTAGCAGTCTAGTGCTTACAAGTATATGGGTAGGTCTGTTTTTAGTAAACTCATTACCTGGGTATAGGGCAACTAGACATTCAACTGTATAGACGGGGAGCCCACGCCGATTTGCTCAAACGAAAGTATACCAATTTCTAATCATGCAGCATCACGGGCCGAGATCGTTTGATTAACAATCTGGCAGGGTTCCAGTGGTGAAGTAGGGAGTAATTAGCATGTTGGCACCCCCAAAATTAGCGCTAGCACAAACGAAAGTATACCTCCTGAAAACAATTTGATTATATGCAAAACATGTAATCAAGCACAAAATCACAAATGCCACCAGACGAATTCTATGGTGGGGGGTCCAGACAGACGCCCCCAAACCTACACCCCCAATATATAAGCTAGCACAAACGAAAGTATACCTCCTGAAAACAATTTGATTTTATGCAAAACATGTAATCAAGCGTAAAATAACAAATGACAGACAAATTCTATGGTGGGGAGATGTCCAAACAGACGCCCCCAAACCTACACCCCCAATATATAAGTTAGCACAAACGAAAGTGTACCTCGTAAAACCAATAAAATTCCATGCAAAACATGTAATCAAGCGTAAAATCACAATTGCAGACAAGTTCTGTGGTGGGGGGGGGAGTCCATACAGACGCCCCCAAACCTACACCCCCAATATATAAGCTAGCACAAACAAAAGTGTACCTCGTAAAACCAATAGGATTTTATGCAAAACGTGTAAGCAAGCGTAAAACAACTAACAGATTTTGTTGTGGGGGTCCAGACAGACAACCCAACATACAAGCTAGCACATAGCAGCATTTCAGTTAAAAGGAACAGGGCCAGGAGCAGCTACTCGCTGGAATGATTAGTTAGGGACGACCAGTGAGAGGAATCAAGATAAGCGGTTACTCAATCATCACGCTTTGTTAAACTATATGCCGGTACTGGGTGCTAAAAATGCTTCTTACCAAAACTTTTGATTTATTTTGACTTAGACTTGTTCTTATGCAAAGTGATATAATTATTTTACTATTTAGGCCTATTGTTGTTACTGCCGACCTCTACGAGACCCACTCCTTATTTCTATTTAGGTCTATACTGTATATCAGCGTTTTTCAAACTGGGAGGCGCGAACTATTACTAGGAGAGGCGCTAATGTTAAGCACAATCATTTAAAAATACTCGCATAATAAGCCTATAGTATAATCTGTTTATTTGCATAGAAACAACAGCTATGGTGATGTCCCTGTATTTTGGCTACAAAATCACTTTCTTCAGCCATTATTTCTCTGCCATTGACACACTGACACAAGCAGATGAACCCTCAACCTATACAGCACCATCCTATTTATCTCTTGTCGTGAGCAGCATTAACAGAGAATTGCAACTAAGCGCTGCTGCTGCACCGCAACACCACTGCAACTTTCTTAGTTCATGAAAGGAATATACGAAAATTTGCCTTTACTTGCGGGTTTCATCAGCCAATTTGTTGTTGATCCTTTACCATTGCAAAGGTTGTGCTACAACGATCCTATTTCTCGCTTTTCAACTAACAATGATGTTGTTCGCGAAAGAACGGTTAGGGCTTTGAAGATTGCGTACAAAGTGAACCAAGATCTTGCTGTGGTGACATATTATTTGGCAATAGCATCCAAAGTAGTGTTTCCTCCCGGAAATTCGGGACGGGAAATTTATGTCGGGATCCCGGAAAATATTTTTACTTTAGCAAGGATTTCAGTGGTACTGATATCTATCATTCCGACACAAAAGTGCGTTACTGCACATTGAAATTTTTTTTTGCATACCAAAACTTATTTTTCAAAATTCGCAAAAGTTTTTAAGACAAATTAATGCCTGAGAGATCGACATTTTTTTCTCAATTTCTCGAAAAAATTGAAAAATTCAATTTAAGCTTGTCAAAACAACATGCTAAAAATGAGATCTGAAATGCTTAAAACCAGAAAAAAAAGCAAAACAATGAAGCTGGGAAAAATTTACCGGTAAAATTTCTTGAAAATTTTCCGAATCCCGGGAATCCCGAGGATTTTGGGGATCCCGGGAGTTTTACGGAATTCCCTAAAAGTTTTTTGAAAATTTAATGAGATTGAATGTATAGAATCTAATGTTGAAGCATGGTCGTAAGATTTTGATCAGGACGACTCGTAACCAAAATTGTGGTGCATTTATTAAGATTGCAACCATTTATGCGATTGCAAGAATTATATGAATTATATGGAGTGTTGTTTCTAAAATAAAAATTGTAGCTGTCTTTCTGGGGTCTCATTTCAAAATTTGTCTGTCATTTGTTATTTTACGCTTGCTTGCATGTTTTGCATAAAATTTTATTGATTCTACGAGATATACTTTCGTTTGTGCTAGCTTACATATTGGGGGTGTAGGTTTGGGGGCGTCTGTATGGACTCCTTCACCATAGAATTCGTCTGGCATCTGTTATTTTACGCTTGCTTACATGTTTTGCATGGAATTTTATTGGTTTTACGAGGTACACTTTCGTCTGTGCTAGCTTGAGTAAAAAATATTGGGGGTATAGATTTGAGGGCGTCTGTCTGGACCCCCCACCATAGAATTCATCTGGCATTTGTTATTTTACGCTTGATTACATGTTTTGCATAAAATCAAATGGTTTTCAGGAGGTATACTTTCGTTTGTACTAGCTTACATATTGGGGGTGTAGGTTTGGGGGCGTCTGTATGGACTCCCCACCATAGAATTCGTCTGGCATTTGTGATTTTGCGCTTGATTACATGTTTTGCATGTAATCAAATTGTTTTCAGGAGGTATACTTTCGTTTGTGCTAGCGCTAATTTTGGGGGTGCCAACGTGCTAATTACTCCCTACTCTACTACTGGAACCCTGCCGGACGTTCAGATTGTTAATTAAACCATCTCGGCCCGTGATGTTGCATGATTAGAAATTGGTATACTTTCGTTTGAGCAAATCGGCGTGGGCTACCCGTCAATTAATCTAGGCAACCTGTCGAGATGGCCTGTTTCAGTAAGCTGACTACCTGGGTAAGGTGGGTATCGCAATACCACCATCACTAGTCACTACAGTGCTGGCGGTTTCATAATCCGTATAGTTCCACTAGGCTATCTGACTTGATCTAGCCTCTACCGTATCAAGGATTTTTAAAAAATCGAAACAGTTTCTGAACTAAGAAAAACCAACATCGTGAAGATTAGCCCACGACTTGCCAGACAAACTTCTATAATTTTGGTTTAGCTTACACAGCAAAATAAAAGTGTTTTTTTTTTTTATTTGACACAGGATAAGTTAGGAACATCCTTTCCTCTTCGAGGGCGCGTGCCCGCTGCTGATCAAAATTCCTGTGTCGCGGACGCGCTCTTTTCACAGTTTCATCAGAGAGAGCGCTCTTTTTTGAAAACATTTAAAGCTTGAATGTCGATTTCTCGACCATAGTAGTGTGATGAAACAAAACAAGGTTTTCTTTTCCAAAAGTTGGAAGAAGTAGATTTTATCCTGTAGATATTTATCCTATAGCCCAATTTGGGCCCCGCACCTTGAAGGGGCCCCGCGCTATTAGGGATCCGTTGCTGTATTGCGAAGCACAAAATAGAGGAAAGTGCCGTAAGTTAAACCAGTGAAATATGGACCATTTCTAGTGTCTTTTAAATTAAATAAAAAGAAATCGGCAACCCGGTAGCTCATAATACCAAGCATAGGTAAAGAAAAAACTTACGCAGTTGTTTGATGGCGTGGGTTTGCTGTTTACAAAAAATACCTGTAGATAGTTATAGGGGGTTTCATTTTATTTTCAGTTGTAGCTTTTTAGCATCTAAGTAAGGAAACATGCTCTTCACTAACAGCAATTGACACGTAAGTTAAATTGTCGAACATTTTTCATTTAATGAAACCAAAAGCTTCGAGATTTCACGATTTATGGCAACAAAGTCAATAGTGCAGTATTAATCAGTTTTCATTATAGGTGGTCACAGCTTACGCAAAAATTAGCTCCGATAACAGCTAATCCGATAATCAAAAAGATTAGCTTCGCTAACGCTAATCCGATAACACGAATTTTTCGTTAGCGGAAGCTAACGCTAGTCCGCTAATCTGCTAATTAATCATACGATTATAATTTGAGACAGAAACAACGAAAAATCAACTTTCTAACTTGTAGCAATCATTTTAATATCGCCTTTTTCAGTTGATCTGCCAAATCTAAGCAATATCGTATCAACGCAATTTCCAAAAGTTTATTCAATAGCACAGTATATTATCAAGGTTTTGGGCTCACACTGAAAGAACTTACAGCATTGAAATAAACTCGGCAGCGAAATTAGCACAGTAGGCTTTTGAAATAAGCGCATTGCCAAAATAAGTAGAGCAGGCAAATAAGCACAGTAAGCCTGCTAAAATAAGCGTAGGTCTAACCAAAGACCACGTCTGACTATCGCGCCAAATGCAAGCTTGATAAACCGGCAGCTAAAAGGGGTTAGCATACTTTTTCTAGGTACCAATAACCAAGTATATTGCGACCAACTACGTCAAAAACCATCGGCGAAAAGTGATTTCTGCCGGGTCAGATTGGATGCGTTTGGCCGTAATAATGGGGGCCCAAAGACCCCCCAAAAAACGCTAGCATATCTTTTTTAGGTACCGCATGAAACCTAGTGGAAACGAAAGCTTACATCGACCAGATCACGAAATGGTATGTAACAGAAATTTTTTCGGCTGCTTTACTCCCCGACATAAGCCTCCAAAGTTTGAGTGATGACGTATAAATGTATGCTAGCGTACGTTTTTTAGGTACCACATGAAACTTGGTGCAAACGAAAGCTTACATTGCATTGATTACAAAATGGTATGTGACAGAAATATTTTCGGCAGCTTTACCACCGACATAAGCCTCCAGAATTCGAGTGATGACGTATAAATGTATATGCTAGCATAGCCTACCTTTTTTAGGTACCACATCAAACTTGGTGCAAACGAAAGCTTACATTGCATTGATTACGAAACGGTATGCGACAGAAATTTTTTCGGCTGCTTTACCCCCGGCAGAAGCCCCTAAAGTTTGAATTATAACGTCATTTTCGCTGTGATGTCTAAAACTCGCTGTAACATCATAACTCGAACTTTGGGGTCTTCCGCCGGGTAAAGCGGCCGAAAAAATTTCTGTCACATACCATTTTGTAATCAGTGTAATTTAAGGTTTCGTTTGCACTAAGTTTCATGTGGTACCTAGAAAAGGTGCGCTAGCATACCTTTGTGACGTCATCACTCAAACTTTGTGGGGTTATGTTGGGGGAAAGCAACCGAAAATATTTCTGTCACATACCATTTTGTAATCTGGTCGATGTAAGCTTTCGTTTCCACTAGGTTTCATGTGGTATCTAGAAAAGATATGCTTAGCACGTTTTTTGGGGGGTTTCGGGGCCCCCATTACGGCCAAACGCATCCATTTTGACCAGGCAGAAATCACTTTTCGCCGATGGTTTTTGACGTAGTACTCAGTGCGGCAGTAGGTCGCAATATACTTGGTTATTGGTACCTAGAAAAGGTATGCTAACCCCTCTCAGCTGCCGGTCTATAACTTCTTAGCTCCTGCATATCAAAACAGTGATTGCGCAAGCTCAGCATTATGATGTCATTGACAGAGTTATTATAGCTTGATCTAAGCGCCTAGCTAGAAGAGTACCGGTGGATGTTTTTCTGGCACAAAAAATGGGAAAATATGGCAACCTAAAGGCTTTTCCTTATTAAAACCGCGGTAGCAACTATTCTTATTCTAGCGGATTGGCTGAAAAAATTAGCTTCGATAACCAGTCCGCTAGCATTTTTGAACGTTAGCTGAACAGCTAATCCTCGAGTGAAAAAATTAGCTTCGCTAATTAGCGGAATAGCGGATTAGCAATTTGTGCCCAATAATGGTTTTCATAATATGTAGTGGCGTTGAAAGTACTTGGAGTAAGGGGGGCTGAAATCTACGTTACAAAACCAACGTCAACTTATTTTTGGGTAAAGGGCTTCTCTCTCCTCTAGATCTCCATCTTGTTATCGCAGCATCAAACAACGCGCAATACAATTTACTTCAGTACCGGTAGCAATGGAAGTCGCTTGAAGCAGGAGCGTATCCAGAAGTTTCCTCAGCGAGACGCTAAATTTTTTAGACCTTTTTTAGACGCGATTTCTTTCGGCGTGATAATTTGAGGTAAAATAAGAAATAAAAACGGTTTTAGGTTTGGTGGCATGCTTCATCGGAAATTTTTTCAATATTTAGAAACTGCAATTACAATTTTAGTGGTTTTTGAAAACTTTAAAGCAAATCTTTGTCAAAATTTTTCACAAGTCTCGCAATGAATTATTGTTGAGCTGCAATGGGGTTCGGTTAAAAGCTCTGAAAACGAGGGGTGCTGAAAAATATCCAGGGGGGCTTCAGCCCCCCTTCAATGCCCTTGATAATGTGGATCACCTATCGTTACCTATTTTGGACCAGTACATAGTTAATTTTAAAACACTAAGGTATGGTCTGTTTTTTTGTCCGACAATCGGTTTATTTTAGAAATTGCAATGTTATGCAGTAAAAAGTAACTTCTATAATTGCGCAAGCATGATTTTTACTAGTCTGGAGTAGAGAGCTACCGTTAGCCATTGCTACAGATTTTGATTTTGAAGATATTTTGAATGATTTTGCTGAAAAAAAGCCAGAAAAGTCTTTGTCTGAAAGAGTATAATGTATTGCCTGATTTGCCTTTCTTGATAAAAAGCAAAACGATAAAAGCATTCACTTCACCTTAATTTTTTTTACAGCAAGTATTGAATGTTCATTTGTTGGTTTGTATGTACCGGTATGTTTTTTTTATGAAATGCATACACCATACATTTTACTATGAAAAGTAGGGGCCCGCCATCAGACTTCTAATTGGGCCCCGCAGTTGGCAGCACCGGCCCTGAGTACCAGGTTCAAATCGAAAATTTTGGTTCTAAGCGCTTGATTTTAGTTCTAGATCTAGAACAAATAGTTCCAATCTGACAACACTGCTTTATTATGGGTTAGAAGTTATAGGCTTTTTTACAGGGGATTTTTGTTTGTGGCCAGTCGCCTGCTAAAAGAAGGGAACAACCTTGAAACGAAATGAAGTCAAGATGTTTGGGATAAGCAATGCCAAAAAAAGAATCTTTACAGTCTGTAATGATTGGCTAGTCTGGATTGGCTGTGCGCAACAAGGCTCACGAGACTTTTGTTACAGTCGAAACATTAAAGTTTTTATTGTTTATTAGGAGTTATAGTCAGGGATGGGCACGATCTTGATCTTCAAGATCAGATCGTGATCTTGATCTTCAAGATCAAGATCACCATCTGCTGTAAACATTTTTACTAAGGACTGCAGGCACTGAGCTTTTATATCTTTACCTAGGCCATTTCTTCTTATCATGCATTAAATGGAATGGAAATTAAGGAGGCTACTCCGAAAACTAGGAATTTTGAAGAAATATTTTCATTAAAAAAATGATGCAAAAACTTCATGTGTCTGTGGTGTAGCTCAATGAAATTAGGAGTTCGTCTTTGAGTGCAAAGGTCTTTAGGTCAAAACACGCAAAGGCTGTTTTAACTCCATCTGTTAATCTCAGGAACACCGGTGTCGCAGCGTACCCTTACTAGGTTATGCATTGCAGTCTAGTAAAATTGTTACAATGGATGAAAAAATGTTTTTCATATTAGTAGAACTTCAATCATTTTTTATGACACCTCAAAATGTCGTAGTGTGCTACTAATCATAGTTGCTTGTCAGGCACAAGTTGTACGCAAAAAATGTAATAATCAGCAACAAATTTTAATCTTCCGTTTAAAAACTACCAGTAGCCTACTGAAAAGGTAAAACTCTCATAATGGGCTTTTTTGCTGTCTCAAACGTTGGATCAAGCCATGTAATGACATTAGTTATTGTTAACTTGTAAACCAATTAGTATTTAGTACGCCGTATAATAAGTGATCTTGGAAGTGATCCTGATCTTAAGATCACGATCTTGATCTTGATTTTCAAGATCACCTTGTTTGGGTGATGTGATTTTGATCTTCAAGATCACGAGTTTTGGTGATCTTGATCTTCAAGATCTTGATCTTCTTGATCTTCAAGATCACCAAAACTTGTGATCTTGCCCATCTCTGGTTATAGTAATGACTATGGTGATGTTGATGTTTTTTCCGAAAAATGGCCGCCTTTCGACGAAACATTTTACAACGTTATGCTTAATCAAACACTTGTAATATAGCTTAATACGCTTCCGTTGGGATGAGTTCATCTTTGGTGCTTTTCTACATGATTTATTTGTACACAGAAACGACCACTTTTAATAACATTCTAGCTTCGGAGACTTACCCCGATACTTCAATCTTATCAACTGACTCTACTGCTACAACTGATGGTAAGTTTTTATTTTCTCCTACGTTAAGTAATTTTTACAGACATAGAAATTAATAAAAGTAACATGTACTGTACTTTGTACAACAGAAACACAGTCGTCTTCAGACTCGTCAACCACTGGATTGCATGGCCAAACAACAGCTATAGATTTGTCAGGTAAAATTTTCAAAGCAATTAACTACGTAGCCTACTCCATACTCAAACGAAACATTTCTGTAAACCCGTACCATAGGGCGAGACAGCGCTATTTCGGACAGTTAGCTCTCATCAGCCGAACTCAGTTAAGAGGCACACTTATCCTTCAGAATGCTTGACCTTGATCAGTCAAACACCTCTTTGGATTCGTATACCCCAAAAGAAATTTCACCTTTGTGGTACTTAACAAGTTGGATACCACTCTAGTCAAATTTCCCATGTGGCTAAGGCACAACAATAAAACGAACGTCGTTCATCCTGGCAAGCGATCATTCAATTTTTAATTTCTTTGCTTCAAAGTTGAGCGTATGTATAAAATTTTTTCTAGTTACTTTATTGCTTAAAAACTAGTCTTGCCGTTGTCAGTCATTTTCTTTAATGAATTTGCTTTTTTTCAGATTCAACCACATTTGTAACAACGTCTTGCAATCAATCACCTCAATTAACGGGTAAAAGTTGTTTTTGTTTTTACATTGTCATTATTTACATAACGTTCAACAATCAGAGAGGATGCCTTAGTATCTTCAACTTAACCAAAACACGTTTCTACAACTTGTGAAGTGTAACGTTAGAAGTAACTTTGACAGCAATGATTTTTACATCTTTTTAATTTTTTTTTGTCATATAACTTATTGCACAGATATACGGTACTTGTTAATTTTTCTGCTGTGATCGCGATTAATTAGCCCAAATGCGTCGTAATTTGATCCAAATGTTTTTAGAACCTGCAGAACCAATCTTTAACGTCACGTCCACTTTAACCAGTATCAGAGTGGAATGGTTAGTAGTTGATGACGTGGACTATTACGTCATTGAGTCGGATCCATTACATTTTTTCGCAGTGAGTCTTCGGTTTTTGAATGCAAGAGGATTGAAAATAATTATGTTATATGGTAACCTAGCAGCACACAAACATACGACGCACTGAGCCATTGAATTGATCTTGAAGAACTCAAGGGGGAGATATTATAAGGTCTCATCTCCAGCTATGACTTCTTGGAACCATTGGACTGGCGGCAAGTCACAAGTCGATGGGGGCGTGGGAACTCAAAATTGAACCCCTTTCGTAGGCCTAATGAGGTTTTCCGATAGCGGCTAAAATTAACCCAAAATTTTTTGGGTTAGATTCAAGCGTTAATTCATTTATTAAAATCCTTCGTGTTGATATATATAATCCTCAACCACTTTCTCAGTCTAATAGCTAGACTGGATAGATTTCGGTAAGAGCATTTTAATGCACATGTTCATTACGAATCAATAAAGAATTGATACTTGGGCCTTCATTATGCCCCGTCTACGTGCCCAGGTTAAGTCGTTCTAAAAGCTCGCAGGCTTTTTGTGTGACAATCAAATTTTTCATTTTCACAATTACCTTTTTCAATTATGACATCAGCAGAAAGGCCAAGAGCTTTCGAAATCACTTAAACTGGACATGGGCATTAAGATTGTGAAGTGAAACAAATCGCATTGTGATAAAAGACATGGAAAAAATATTGTTTTGTGTGTTCTATCAATCCATCAGTCTTTCTTGACTACGTAAAGCAAAGCTTAATTGAAATTTTATCCTCGAAAAATTTTGCATTGCTTTTATTCCAGGCAAGCTCCATATATACTACGTATATCGCAAACATTTTGTCCATAATTTTGTCCACAACCAATTGCATTGTTTTAAAAACTCAGGTCATTATTTCACAGACTGTTCATGTGAATGCTTCTGCCACGAATCACATCATCTACGACGTTACTCCTTACACTCGGTACACAGTTTTAATGTACTCTGTAATTACCAGCAATACAAATGAAGACATTCGAAGTACTGCTTCCCCTATACGCTGTAAAACATTTAATAAAGGTAAGCCAAACAATTTGTTTATTCGACGTAAATCTTAGATTTCACAAGCTCATTGCTTTGCACACAGTTGAATTACTCTCCTTTACGTTGATGTGATCAGTCAGTCAGTCAAATATTTGTTTCTATGTTACAAACATACAATAAACGAAGACAAAAAAAAAAAAAGTGTGGACATCAGAGAGACAAAAAACACCGGTATAACGATATTTGTAACATAAGAAAGCCATGAAGTGACGCGAAGTCTTCGGGTCATACAGCCACCTTTGAACAATGCTCCCTCATCAATTCATTTAGCACTAGTGTCGTGCGGTTCACCGCAGAAAAAATATGCCTCCGACTATTCTTCATGAGCAGTCAATAACTTTTTGCGATACCGGTATGTCATAGAAAAAAATTTTTTTGAAGTATCAAGAAGACCTAGTACCATAGCCGTAGGGGAGAGAAAAGTTTTGGGGATGCAAACTATTTTCGCCCAAATCTTATTTAGCCCACAATTTTTACCTAAATTTCGGTTTCACATTCGGTATGAGAATGAGTATAGGCCTATTAAGTAGGTTGCAATCCAACGCCTATTTTAACAAAACTTTGAACTACTGTATTTATTCACGCATAGGCCTATAGTGCACAAACTGCCAGTATTTTCTTACTGCTCACTACTCAACGAGCAAAATCTGCCGATGAATAGATGAAACAAGCATAATAAACACTAGTTCTAAATTTTAACATCCAGCCAAATTTTGCCCAAATAATTGAGGATGCGGTTGCATCCCCTGCAACCTCATCTTCTACGGTTATGCCTTGTACAATAATCATGTGCCGCCGAAATCCTGTTAAAGTAAGGAAATATTTTGGGAGAGATTGGTTGGCAAATTTATGTAGGAATTTCGCAGGTTCCAATTTGGCGATGTCGTTTATGTTTAAAATATTGAGGCGGATATAACTAGGAGTTACATGTTTGCACCACTTCAACGCAAAGCTTCGAATCATTTGCATTTTATGTAAATGGGAAGAGTTAGCCCCAGAGCACAATGCCATACAAAATATGTGGGTGAATTAATCGATTGTGTTTGATAAAATGTTCAACATTCTTATCATCAAAACACGTTGTTTCAATAATATTCTATTTGAACAAGAAATCCAAAAAATTGCAACAGCACAAAACAGCGGTTGGAGTTATTTTGCTTTAAAAAATTTTTAACTGTTTGCTTTAATATATTTCAAATCGAAATCAAATCTTCAATATAGAATACTCGCGGAATTCCGTCGAAGCATGTAGCGAGTGATGGTTTCCATCTACGCGACTATTACAAACTCCTGAGCAACATAAGTTTAATTAACTCTAAACAAACGTCGCGGCGGTGCCGAACCGTTGACGACACTGTGTCCAATTTGACCAGCCTAGGAATGGAACCCCAGACCTGCCGCATAGCTGGCGATGTATTTACCACTACGCCAAACGGCCGGTTTCTCTAGTTATAACCAAAAACATTTTTAGTTGTGTGCCCAGAATCAACGGTACCATATCTTCATGATGATGTCAACGTGACATTTCCCACAACTCATGCCGGTTACACAAACTCATCAATGGAAAGATGTTCTGCAGAGAGTGATCTCGGTATTATGCTGATATTTTACTAATTATACTTGCTTGAACACATGTGTTCACAGTTCACCATTTGAAGGCTGCACTCGTCAACCTAAGTCTTTCACTTTTTGTGTCCTGATAGTTTAAACTAACTGGTCATTATCAGCCAAAAAAGCACGGAGATGTGGTGGGATTAAAATATACAAGGCTACATTCATTTCGAATTTAATATCTGTTTTGCTGTATAATTAAGATCGTCATTTATCGCAGTTCCAAAAGTTCACATGTAGGCCTACATTTTTGCCAAGCATGAAAAATACCTTGGCTGAAAAGTTACGCCCAATCTGAAAATGTTTCTGCAAGAAACGCATTTGGTTTTGGCTGAAAGAGTTTATCACCTTTGTTCTAACGTGTTCAAATACAGAATAATTTAGCTTAATGTACATCGTAAATTACTAGCAAAAATAATGTCATGTATGCGCAATTGCCATCCAAAAAGAAAAAAACAACTGTTGTTTTCTTGTCACTCGTTTTGGATGTATTTTTCAAGCTGAAGCTGTTTACTACTATGTTTGTAAAGGTAAAATTTCCCTTCCACATTTGATTTAATGTCCAACATCATAGAATGTTTTGGATTTATTGCTCTCACATGCAACTCTTAAATCTCAGCTAAATTTAGTTCAGAACGCAAAAAGATTGAAATCAAATCCAATCTTGTAGAGATTAAATATGATTCCAAGTTACATTTCTCTCCTAAAAACAACCGAGGATGTGTTTGTTAACTATGGCTAATATGGCGCATAAATTCATTAAATTGTATGGAAATAAGCGAACGCCTTACGATAAATAACCTTCGGTAAAAAAATTTTAAACAGTAAATTACTTTTCTTTTCTGTAGACATTTTAGTACGTTGTAAGCTACCAGTACAGTACAAGGTTGAAATTTACTGCCTAGTAATTGGAATTGAAGCTTTATGATAAAATCAGGGAAACTACTTGGTTTGTTGTGATACTTTTACGATGTTTCAAAATGTTGAAAAGTCTCGTTCTACAGTATTTTGTACATCACTGTAATTACACTTGGGCGGTTTTTCTGTAAACAATCTAAATGTTGTTGCAGTTGGTGGAGTATTAGGAACCAGAGCGTGTTCACTAGATGGTGAGTGGTTGGAACCTAATTGGTTGTCTTCATGCAATGTCTCGTTGCAAGTAAGTGGTTTGATCCTTACCTTGATAAATTGCCTTTGCTTTTGAACCAAGTGCAATAGCCTTGAAGTAAATGACGTAAATGGTGGTTTTTGTTCGCATTTATCTACTGCAATACATGACATGCTGTTGTCACAGCGAATACCACAGCTGTTGTTGGCTAGTGCGATAGTCATTAGTCTTCAATTCAGTAGTCCTTAATTGGAAACGCAGAATCACTAGTATCACTATTACTGTACCGTACAGTACGTTGCAAAATACACGCCTACTTCGTCCTAATTGGTACTTTGGCTGCCCAATTCAAATAAAGTTTTTCAAATTCAAATAGATTATTTTCAGTTTGAATGAATCACTGCTAATCATTGTTGAACAAACAATGATAAATCATGATTCCTGATCATGGAAGACCTTTCGTATTTGTATATTTTCTCTCACGAACAAATTCCTCTAGATAATATTCATCCGCTAACCAACAATTTATTTAGATTCTTGCGTCTATCAACATAACCAACCATGATGAACGTTATCAAGTGGCATCTGATTTGGTTCTTCTTACATCGCTAGCATCCGCTTTCTCATCTCAAGATCTTCACGAATCTGTTTCTATCGTTGAGAAAATTGTATCTATTGATGAACTTGAACAAAACGTGAGTCAAAGTTACAGAAGTTGATTTCTTTCTTAGGCCTACACTGCTTGTCTCCCTTCATCACCATGTCTTTTCTCTTAAACAAGATGAAGCAAGAGACACTAACCCATTGCCTACCGATTGGAGCTGCAAGTAGCTGTTCCTGGGAGTGCGACAATCCAAGAAGGACGCACTAGCATACAGTACTTAATTACTTATGATTGAATTAGACAGCGCGAGAATGGCTTCATCAAGCCGGTAAGGTGCGGGATAAAACTTAATCGGGAGGCACTGCGCTAGACAGTTTCGACAATTTTTAGTCTGCCTATTCGTCAATAAGTGACTGAATGTGATTATCGACAACTGTCATTGATGTCGATGAGCCTTTGATTCATGCACAATAATCATGTAGTAGTGTTACACTTTTAGCATGCTTAAATTTTGATCTACTTTCATATCTTCACGCACAGACATCATCATTGACAGTGAAAAGTATTGGAAACATCCTTTCAATTCCAGAAGAGCAATTACAAGCTAATTATATCACAAAGCGGTGAGACCAGTAGGCCTATTCAGTGAGGTTGGCTTTGATACAAAAATTGAAGTGGACTTCGAAAGACAATTTATGGAATTTTGGAATGCTTTAATCAAAAATAAGAGGCAATAATATTTGAAACATTTGAATATTTTCGAGACGTTTCGATTTATACTTAGTCTTAAACCATTTCAATCTTACTTCATTGAAGTGAATTTGTTTAGAACGTTTTTTGTTGATTTATTATACAGCAAGTACATGTGAGACTTGAACATTTGATGAATTGTGTAACCACTTATATTTGTTTTCCTATTAAAGTTTTTTAGTCAAAATTAATAGCGCAGTATTTCTTTGCCAGCTTGTTGAAGTCGCTTGACGAAGTTGCTTCAAAGGTGAAAGTTCAGAGAGACGAAGAATATCAGTCAGTAACTAGCAATTTGGCCTTGGCAGTTGCGATGTCCAACCCAGGAAAGACTGGTAAGTTGACCCGAAAGTTTGGGGCCCAATATCACCAGATTTGCAATAATTCTTGGCAATGTGGGCGTTGGGCTTTAATCATCACCAAGCATTCAAAGCATCATCAATACGTTGAAGGAAGGACTGCTAGTTTGAAATATATAGGGTTCTGCTTGAAGCTTTTGCTTATAAATAAAGAAATTGCAGTTAATAAAATTGCTTATTTAAATGCTTAACATTAGCTATTTCTGCAACAAAAAACTCTTGTATCGTACATGTCGTGTTTACCTTGACCATTTTTTGCAGAAAAGATAGGCTTTTTGCAGCGCTCCAATCCTCTTACTGAAGAATACGGATTCAGCACTGGACAATTTCGGATGTTTTTTGGAAATCAAACTGATTGTGCGAATTGCTCGCACATTGTTGTTCCAGAAGAAGCCGTCGCTTTTAGTAAAAGTAAAATAAAAACCTTATGTAAAAATTAAATAGTCTTTCAAAGTTTACAATCGCCAGGTTAAATCTTAATTTTTCTTTTTCATTAAGTTTTGTATCTGATGAGCTGCATATATCATACATCTTTCAAATCACTAAAGACTTGATTTCAATTGAAATGAAACAAATAAGCCCCTACGAGTAAAAAGAGAAAATGTTTACTAGATACTGTACATCTTCGGATTGAGAAAATATGGAAAACGTTTGTTCTTTTTTTTGGCATGATGATTTCGACTTTTTCAATAGTCATACTGCTGTCCATATCTTCACACGCACTCTGAAAACTTTTGAATCTGCACGAGTGTCCAACAATCGTTTAGAACCATCATTAATTATCCTGGACATGAAGCTATCAGGGAATTAAGTTGATTTGGCTTGTATGGTTTGTCTTGCTATAATAATTTTCGAGTTGAACAAACCAAATCAAGTTAAGCGATTTTATCAATATTTGGTACGTTCACCGTTTGGTATAAGCTATGCTTATGTAGAAATGAATTTTCTGTACTTTTAGCTGGTCGAATCAGCTTTTATGCGTTTTCGGATAGCAATGCTTTTCAAATTTCCAACGGAAACCTTCCGGATTACAGCAACATTCCTCTTGATGCAAAAGTTCATTCCGAAACAGTGCTGTCTGCTTCAATTGTGGGAAATGTAGTCACAAATCTGAACGACAATGTAACAATGATGTTCAAAACCAATCAGGTACAGTCGTACATTAAGCTCGATTATTTCATAAAGTTGTAAAACTCCTATTTCACTACGCAAAAAAACATTCTAATTTACAATTCACTTGAAAAAATTCGTAGAACATAAAATTAAATTGTACACTGTTTTTTGTCGAATCAACGGCAAATTAAAAAGACATGTATAAACCCATGCAGATAACTTTCAAACAAAGGGGGCAATTCTCAAACGAGTTCGGATTTCCCCCCTGAAGAAAATCATTCAAAATTGATAACCATCCAAAACCGTACAACTTGTGGCATGTTGATTTCATCAGCTATAAGTTATGGGGCATTAAATGCGTTTTATTCTTGTTTAGTTGAACTGTGTACCAGTGAATGGTGTTAACTGCGGACAACAATTTTGTGGATTTTGGAACGAATCATCTCTGTCGTGGTCAGATGTAGGATGTACTTCAACTTACATAACAGAAGAAGTGATTGAATGTCAATGCAACCATTTGACGAACTTTGCCGCTCTTTTTGTCAGTCATGATTATCATTGCTTGTGTATAATTCCATACTTTCAATCATTACAGATATTGCATAATCATAGTCAAAAATTTGATTTCTTAGTACGTAACGTTAAATACTATTACAAAAACTGACCTGCGTCTAGAAAAACAGTGTCAATTTGGTTCTAAATAATGAATTTTATCTTATCGTTTCAGGCGCATGGCGATTCTGAAGGTGTGCGTGATAATTTCACATTGGATATAATTACATTGGTGGGTTGTGGCGTTTCACTGCTTGCGATTGTTTTGACCATTGTAGCAATATCTGTTGCATGGTGAGTTGTGATTCAAGTTATTTTGAACAGCTAGAGTTAATGTTTTTTCCTAGATTGCCTTGAACGTAGGGTATCTGAAAAAAGTTGCACCTCAATAAAATCACTAATGAAATATAAAATTCTACAGCCACTGTTTTAAACACATTAAGCCTCGTCAGTAGAGCTTGGAGTACTTTGGAGTGAAGACCATAAAAATCAAATCAAAGAGTTTTTCAGATTTTTTGTTTGTGGTACATACAAACCACAAAATAAAACAATTTTGCATTGCATTAGTAGCATATTTATTCTCCCATCACGAGAAAGCGATCATTGCGTGATAACGAGCTCGTTTGGGAGTTGCTGGCCATCTGTCTACTGTCTACGCCAAGATGGGGAAATCCTGCTAAGCGCCTTTCCCAACGGCGAAGCTCCTACCACTCGTCCATCTGAGCTATCAAATTTCGTGTAATTTTCATCCCTGCAAGATGCATAAGCGATGAATATTGCTCAATGCGAGGATAACGGAGCCCGGATGAAGTGCTGAACCAAACACAAAGCAAGGAACGGTGACTTAAAATTTCCCTAGAGAAACTTACTTTTTTCTTATTTCAGGCAATCAGGAAAATTAACTATACAAAAACGAACCCTTTTTTTGATGCTCAATCTTTCACTGGCTCTTTTCCTTTTGTATGGATTCTTGATCCTCAGCTTTTTGGATGCAATCACAAATAACGACAACGCTTGCACAGCAGTCGCTGTAATTCTTCACTTTGCTTTGTTGAGTAGCTTGACTTGGATGATGGCTGAAGCAATTTACGTATATATAGGAATCGCAAAGGTGTGTTTTTGACTTCAGATTTTAACATTCTATCGTTGTACGCGTCGGAGCAACGAAATCCTGCATAATTCATTAGTTCAATCATTTGTTTTGTATTTAATGTCAATGGCGAGTTCGAAAGAATCACATTTGCAAATACATTGCGCCTGTTTGAATCAAACTGACACCTGGAGACAATGAAAGAGTTTCAAGCTCACCTAGTTACTGTCACCGTTGGTTTGCAACTCAACAAAGGCGTAGTGGTTTAATTATAACAGATCAAAAAGTTACGACCTCAGGAAGTTAGTTTTTCTCGATTATTGCAAAACATTTTAATCACTTAAATGTTATCTTTCAGCCTTTGTATTTTCGATCAGAACTATCAAACGAAAGGGTGTGGTTACATTCAGCATTATTGGGCTGGGGTTTTCCTGCAGTTTTTGTAGCCTTGTCAGCTGGATGCTCAATCATATCATATGGAAATGCACTTGACGATTCGACAAAAACGTAAGATTAACTAACGACAGGAACTTGAATGAAGATAATATTTAATACTATCATTGCCACCAATACTGCTAAGATGCGGGTTGTTCCTTTTTGCACACTAGAGCCTTATCATTGTCGGGGTATTTGTTGGACAGTCACTTTGTTGTTCTGTAATCCAAGATACGTAGTCCATGTTCTTCATTTGAAGCACGACATGGAACGGTAGCGTGTGATACGGTTCGGTGATTGATTCTTCACGCTACATTCAGAGACCGCCGAAATAACTGGGCACCTTTTTCAAAGAAACAAACGATGTCAGTGCGAGGCTGCTCAGCATTTTCCAAATTGATCTTACTGTACATGTGCCGTATTGCTGTATACCTTTGGCTAATCACACGCTACACTTAAGTCCGAGAGCAATGGTTTCCACTACGCTTTCAAGATTATCGAGCAATGTGTTTGCTTATATACGGTTTATAGTTTAGGCACCATGTGGATTACTTCAGAAACAACGTAGTTAAAAGTTAAACCATCAAAAGGTCCTTTCACATTTCTAAAAGATTCTTTTTTGTTTTTGTTTTTTTCAGTTGCTGGATCTCACCTGACATGATGCTTTATCTCATTATAATTCCAGCAAGCATTGTTCTGACCGTCAACGTCATGATATACTGTACTATTGTTCATACTTTTGTCACCAGAAAGTTTGGAAAGGTGCTCGAGTTGTGCTTGTATTGTCAGTGACATGGACTAGCGGTACCGCGCGCAGGCTATTGATCCTACGTGACGGGTGCGAGTCACGGCTGCAATCGATCGCATTTCACGAGTATACCGGGTGGCTGCTAACTCGGGAAGCGCAAGCTCACTACGTAGCTCCCTGAATTACTGTTGAATTTTCAGGTCAATTAAACTTGAAAATAACCTCAGCTATTTATTTATTATTATACTTGCATTGCTAATTCCAGTCGGTTACGAGTATTTAAGAAGTGCTATTATCTTTCTTCTAAAAGTTAAACGCGGAACAACGAGTTGTTTACGGTTTGACTGTCATAAAACAATGGGTTTCGTCACAAATTTAATAATGTTTACAGGTTTAACTTTGGTATTAATTTTTTAGTCTGGAAGTATTATATCTGGGAAAAACATTGTCTTTTCCGTCACTTTATTTTTGGTGTTTGGCATCACTTGGGTATTCGGATTCTTGATCTTTGGTTCTAGTGATGGCAGTTTGGTTATGGCCTATATTTTTGCTATTACCACTTCACTTCAAGGTAAGGTAGAATATAAACGTTGAACAATTTACGGTTCTGCGAGTTACGCTTTGGTATTCGATTTTGCAGAGCTTTTAAATCAGTAGTTTTTTTAGAATGCGGATCCCTAAACCATTCGAAACCCATGGTCCTTTAAAAATACGTAACGACCAATAAATGGTCGCAGAAGTTAGTCTGCTAGTTGGTATTCATGTCCTATTTGAGTTTACAAACTCCTTAGGGATTTATGATCACAGGTCAAAAACCTCTGCTCCAAATAAAAGTTTGATCAACAATAATCAAACGCATCTATTTTTACCACAGCGAAATTTTGTTATGTCTGTGACAGGAGTGCCCAACCTTTTCGGTCATAAAATCTACTTTTACATTTTTCAATATCTTAAGATCTACGTCGCTTTAAATTCAAAACATATTTCAATAACATTTATTTCATGAAAATACATTCATTTTTAACGTAAGTACATTCACTAACAAAGTTAACTAAATGCTGTTCTTATGATAAAACATGAAATAAACCACAGCTGCAGATGTAAACTGCCTAGCTTAAAAATATGGCTAGAAACAAGAAAGAATTTTAAATCAGCTGAATGCGAATTGATCGAAAAGTTTTTCTGAATGTTACATCATACGAAAACAATGTTGACAATTGTATAGCTAATGTAGGACAAATACGGTACATTTGAAATGCATTCATTTTGAAAAAAGAGGAAACACCAGATTGAAATTACAAAAAATGTACCTATGCATAATTATCCAACAATTTTATGATAATGAACAATCACACAGCCCAACAAAAAATATTTTTGTCTTTTTGCCATTGATATTTCAATGCTTTTAAGGTATATCAGATGCGTTGATTCCGAAAATGGCGTTATTTTTGCTGAATTGGCTCTAATTTTTGAGATATATCCTTTACACTACTGTATAAATAACAGCAAAATATATTATAGACAAGAGCTGTTTGTGCTGACAAAAAGATTTTGTTTCGTGATAAAAAACCAATAGTCACAACCTTCAGAAAGCTATTCCATCGCATAATACCTCCACTGGTTCTTTCTTGCCTTCTCCAAGATCTTTGCACCTTTCAAAATAAAATGGCGTGCAAAACTGCAGGTTACCCTGATCATTTTGGTGCATTTCCCATGCATCCATTTATACCACAGTGTGCAAAACACTGTGTTACACACAGCCCTTTTTCCGCATATTCCACAAGGCACGATTTTGCTGAGTGCAATTGCATTTTCTGTACCGCTCACCATCATCTTGGTCTTTTCGTTATTTATTTTTAATCCTTTGCCTTCCAATGCACTTCTCCACCTTTGGAACCTCGCTCTTAAATCCTCCAAATTTTCGTTCATCAGCGTACAAAAATGTCGCTCAATAATTATGATCCTTCTCTTGCATCTTTCGACACAACACCAACCACAATAGCAAATATTAATGGTGATAGCACAGACCCTTGATGCACACCAACACTCACCCCAAATTCCTCCAACAACCATGATCCAATTCCGACATTTGTTCTTAAACCCTCGTATAAACTCATCACTGCTTGCACCAACACTTCTGGCAATCCTTTGTTTTTAGTGCCCATTCCACCACTTTTGTAGGGACCCTATCAAATGCTTTTTCCAAGTCTACAAAACACGTGCACAGCTTTTTCTCTTTTCCACGGAATTCCTCTCGTATCCTTCGCAAAATAAACAACGCATGAGTTGTGCCTTTCCCAGGCATGAAACCAAATTGCATATCATCTATCGCTACCAATCCTCTTACTTTGTTCTCCAGCACTCTCTCCACTATCTTCATTGCGTGATCCAGCAGCTTTACTTCTCTGTATGCTCGATAATCCACCACATCCCCATTTCTTTTAAAGATTGGAACAACAACACTCGTTTTCCATTCCTCTGGCCAATTTTCACCATCCAGTTTTCTCTGACAAAGATTCTTTATTATAACACCCAACTTTCCACTCGCCATTATCATATCCATATTTACCTTTGAAGGTCTAGCTGCTTTTCCCAATTTCATCTTATTCATAGCCTTCATCACCTCCTCATAAGTTACTCCTTCTACTGGTCCTTCAACCATATCTGCTTCTGCCATCTGATCCCATTCATTTTCCACATTCAAGATCTTTTCCATGTGTTCCTTCCATAATTTCCCGCAGTCTTTCTCATTAACTACAATTATTCCATCTTTGTCCTTCATGCCACCTCCACCATGCATGTCCTTCCCTTCTTAATAATTCCCACACTTAAAAAAACCTGGCATGCTTGTCACCTGCAAAGATTTGTCAAGTTTTTTGGCATTGTGCAGCAGGTTGGATCTAGAAACTCGTTTCAAGAGGACGATGCCCAAAAAATGATCCATCGTTTGAAATTTCATCAAATTTTCCAGAAAATTTAGAGAAATGCTGTTGTTTTAGAGTGCTATCGCTCCCACTGCCCTCCTGGTTTCGACATTGGGGCGCAGTTTGTTATTATGAATAGTTATTTTGAATAGTTATCAAACTTGATGAGGCGAAGTTTGAGCCTTGCATTGTTTAGCAATCTGTTTCTCGCAAATGATATCCCTTACACCCAAAGAAAAGGAACTAAACCCCAATGCTATGATTACTTACAAAAAGCCCTCTACCCTACAAACCATACTTACGAACTATAAACCAATCTCCCTCAACTTGTCGGGCAATATTGGACAGTCTGGACCATGTTCGAAATGTGCTTTATGCGGTAATTTTGCAAATCACAAAAACATGGTGGTTACCACATCTTCGTTTTCTAACAAGGCAGGTCGTTTGTTTCATCTTAAGCAGCGTCTTGATTGTACAAATTTTGGGATATATGCCGCAAGGTGTCGTATTTGTGCCGAGTTTTATGTTGGTCAGACCAAAAATCGTTTTAGCGTACGTTGGTCTGGCCACCGTACTTCTTGGAGATCTCATTGTTTGGAGAATCGGGACAAAGCAGCGCTACTCATACATTTCAAATCCAAACATAATAATTTCATTGATTTCAATACCAAAATTTACGAATGCTACGAAGTCATTTTTTTACAAGAACCTCCAGTCGATAAATTAGACTATTTTGAAAGTACAGTATATGGGTTTCGAACTTGGATGCTAAAATCAACATTGCTAAGACCTCATTGCCTAAAATCAAATAGTTTCCGCTTGTTTTTTGCACTGTTTTCGTGTTTCCGCTCTTAAATTGACACCTGCTGTTTGAACTGTGACATATCGAGATTACAGGCTTTACTGTGGTTAGATATTTTTTACCAAATTGAATGTAACGTTTTGACCAGTCAGTGTATTCAGTTTTGAGTATAACATATTGTTCTAGTGTACTTAGTTATTGAGATATATATATTTTTTTTAGATGACTGACGATGACCTTTGAGGTCGAAATCAATTTTATCTTTTAGTAGTTTTTAATATACTTTTTACCAAATTTTATCTGAGGCTGGTTTTTCAGTTTTACTTGAGATAGATTTATTTAAGACGTGTATACATAAAAATTTTCATTTCTGTCCTAAATACTTTGTATACTTGCATCATACTCAGGATTTATTGACAGCATGTAACATGATTCTGTTATTGCATGCAAAATAGCATAAACGGATGTTTCAAAAATGCGATAGACAAAGCTGAAAAGTCAAAACAGGAATAACAAAACGTCAATATGGCTAGTGTTGTAATTGTATATCGACGTTTTGTAATTTCAAATCTTCAAAAATAGGAGAAAATTCTCGTCAAGATTAGATATTATTTGCCACCAGTTTTATCAATGAGTGTATTCTTTTTCTCACTGCATTAAGCAAAGAGGGTTGAAGCCAACAACATTGCTTAAAATACGCATAAACGGATAGCAATGCTATTTTCCTACGTGGGCAATATTTTCATAAAAAATGCATTTATCTCAAAACCTAGAGCCAATTCAGCAAAAATAAGGCCACTTTCGGAATCAGCGCACCTGACATACCCATAAATCGTTGAAATATCTTCGGTAAAAATTTGTGCGTTGACCAGTGTTATCACATTAAGCGTTATTAGACCAGTTATCAAAGATCATTAAGCCGAACTTATTCTCATAGTTAATTAACTTTTGCTTCCCTTGCATTTTTGATTCCATTCATCCTACTTTACTTTTAACTTACGGTAAAAATAATTTCCAGGTTTCTTCCTATTTATATTATTTGTGGTTCGCAACAAGGAAATTCGAATGTCCGTGGCTCATGAGGTTCAGAGTTTTCATTCCAAAATCTTTTATAGTGATCGTCTTTCTGGGGGTTCGAGCGTAAGTTCATAAGTTATGGTGTTGTTACGAAGTAACCACTAGTTGCTGCGAAATATAAAAAAAGTATGTGATTGCGTGATTAAAGTAACAAGGTCTTGCGCTAATGCATACAGAGTTTACCAATACTGCACTGTACGCGATATTTCCGTTCGATTATTTATACTCTTTCCTAATCAGTAAGTTTGCTCTCTAACCGTATAGGTAGCCTCTTGCGTGAATAACGGTCCGTCTGCTTCAAAATTGACAATGCTTCTTATTAAAAGAAACTCTTTTATTTTGTTTTTTAGGATGTAGATTCTTCCACTGTAGCCCCTAAATCCGGGTCAGGAAAATGGTGTAGCCAGGAGAATGATTCGGTAACGAAATAGCGCTTCGTGGAAAAAGTTTTCCTAAGAGTAAAGCTGTACATGAACTAGCATTTCAACTCGGGCCGTACCCAAAGATGAAGAAAAAAGGCGAATTCATAATGAAATTCAATAATAAAAGTTGTAAATCCTGTTTCTTATACAGATTAAATACAAATTTATTTGCATTTAAGTTGACCGTTATAGACTGACTGAATGAAATATTTTACTTGTTGGTTGGTGCACAAGGATGTCAATTAGTTTCACTTTATTTGTGTACTTACTTGCTATAAGGTCTAAAATTACCACTGTTTATTGACTTGTGTGAACGGTAAAGATCGTATTAAAGATATATTTCGCAAGAAAAGGAATACTGGTTGCCATTAAACGTTACATTGTTTTCAAGAGGCATATAGTCTAGCTTAGATGGGGATTAGCCCAAAAAGCACCCCATTTGAGTGGTGCATTTAAAAAAAACTTCTGATGGCAGTTTTAGCCTACAGCTGAAATATTAGTAAGGTAGTACCAGTTTCCAGTAGAGTTGAATCCATTTATTTTTTAAGTGTTTAAATTCAAATTCGTCAATTTTGAAAAAAATTCAAATTACAGTACATCCTCGATTATTCGGTCATGTTGACAACCTTTTTCCAAAATCTTGACCGGATAAGCATTTGGCTGGATAAGAAAAGACCTTAAGAAAAAAGAACGAAAAAAACGAAGTTAGTATGAGAACAAGCTTAGCCACAAAACAATTTAAATGCTAAACGAAAGAGACATTTGGGTAAAGTTTAAAATCACATAGTTCAACAAAATAAGTTATTAAACAGTTTAACTTTCATCAGTACAATTGCTGAAAAACAAAAGGATGGAGGTTTGTTTGATAGTGCTTTCTCGCCTTTCAGCAGCAAACTCACACGACCGGTTAATCGAGCGGCCGGATAATCGAGGGCCGGATAAACGAGGATGTACTGTACTTGATTTTGAAAAAACGAAATTCAAATTTATTCACTGTGAAAAAGCGAAATTCAAATTTATGGACTAGCAAAAACCTGATTTCAAATTCACTCAAACTTCAAATACAAGGAAAAGACTATTAAATAAGGTTCGAATTTATAGTCACAAGTTTCACGGTCGCACCACTCTTAATTTCATAGCTTAAAACTTGATAATACAAACTTCTCCATATTGAACAAACCAGACAATTTGATATAGGCTTTGAAACAACAAATATTTTTAAGTATAGCTAACAGTTATTACGCATTGTTCAAAACCTTTTTACTTGCCAAATCTGTAAAATTAAATAGGTCTAACTAAATGTAGCAAAAACACTAGACCACTAAATGCAAAAATTACGATTATGGTTAAAAAACGAAAAGCATGAAAGTTGTAGGAAGTTACAGTAACTTTTGCAAAATCAAGTTCAAAGCACCTTGAGGCGTCATAGACTATTTGCCATCACTAACTTTCTGTTTGCTTGACAAACTTCGTAAAACGTTTGCAATTGTACTAATAAATTTGCATACAAATCGCTGCTTTTGCTTCACTAAGTCTTAATTCAAACAAATTTAAATTTCTCGAATGTTTAATTACGAAATTCATATCCAAACTCAAATTCAATGACACAAAAAAAATCAAATTTAGGTTCATCGGCGTAAATAAATCCCATTCAAATTCACCGATAACGTGTGAGTGGAATAATTAAACTCAAATTTAATCCAACCCTAATATCCAGCCGTATATGACAAATTAGTTTGGGAAAATGCACCTTACCAACGCAAAAGATGGTTTAAAACTTGTGGAATGGGCAAAGAAAAATCACTTAGCTTCGAACAATTTCCAAATTATTATCGAACGAACTAAAAACTCAACACTGCTAGAGGGAGGCTGTGAGGTGAGTCTTCGCTCTTTGAATGAGCAACTGCTAGGTATGCATGTCAAAAACGATTGATTTCACTCGTGAATGGAACCTGTCGCGTAGGATCAGCTATAGGGTGGTCCTTAAAAACTTTTTTTTGAATTTTCTATTGGCCAATGCTTTAAAGGGGTCCATTTGGACAAAAAATAACCCATGCAAAATATTTTTCAAAAATTTTAATATTTAGAGGTATATAGCTCAAGCCTCTTACATTTTACGAGGGAGTCCAAATGACGTCGATAGCATTTTCTCCCAATTTTAAATGCTAGAACACCATCTTAGCATCATACCAAACCATGTAGAATGTGTGATTTTCTGTCAATGTTTGATAGGTGCTTAATGTTTGAAGTCAGCTTAGTGTTTGAAGGAAGTCAAAAAAATCGTTATTTTTTGCGAAATCAGACAAAAAATTGTAAAGTGAGTTAAAAATGGAAGGTTAGGTTGGCTCATGATCAAATTTTGTGTAAATGCAGTAAACAAACATAAAATAACATGGTATGAAATCGTTATATTTGGTTGTCACGCCAGCATACAGTTACTCCAAAAATCAATCGCAGAAATCTATAAACAGCAACAACAATAGTAATTGTAATACAATAAATATGGGAAGAAAATAGCTTAAGAAGAAAAAATACAGCTGCTGTAATTCTCAAAACTGGACGTTTCGACAACATAGATTCAGCTGTCATCATCAGCAGTGTATACAGGACTGTACAGTTTTGTACCTACTGTACAGTTTTTAACTGCCTTACCTACACTGCTGATGATCACAACTGAATCTATGTTGTCGAAACGTACAGTCTTGAGAATTACAGCGGCTTTATTTTTTCTCTCTAATACAGTAGTAATTGTCTTCTCAACAATATTCAAGGTTCCAATTTTGAGTAATTATTGCTTTACGGTTTTCTTCCTGCTGTCAGGATTTTTTTTTTTTTTCGGTATTCCTAAACAATTTCAAGTAAAAACTGCCGCTGTTGTTCATGCTTTGCCATTAGCCCACAGTACTCTTGAATAAGAGCCACGCCTCTTTCAGCATGGTCGCTAACCACATTTTCAATTCTGGCGCAACTGATGAAGCTCGTAGGAAATCGTTATCGTTGTTCCAAGTATCAGGATCTTTTTGTAGAAAACCTGAAAGAATTTTTAGTTTTTGGAATGGAACTTTAGAAGTTGAGGTCACAAAATTGTTCAGGTCGGCTCTTATTCAAGAGTACTGTAGGCTAATGACAACAATAAACAACAGCTGCATTTTTTACTTAGAATTTTAGGAACACCGAAAAAAATTTCCTGACAGCAGGAAGAAAACCGTAAAGCAATAATTGCTCAATATTGGACCATTAAATACTGTTAAGAAGGCAATTACTCTTGTTGTTGCTGTTTATAGCTTTTTGCGATTAGTTTTTGGAGTAACTGCATGCTGGTATGATAACCAAATATAACTATTTTATATCACGTTATTTTATGTGTTTGGTAACAGCATTTATACAAAAATTTAATAATGAGCCAACCTAACATCCTAACCTACCATTTTTAACTCACTTTTTACAATTTTTTGTCTAATTTTGCATAAAATAATTTTTTTGACTTCCTTCAAACACTAAGCTGACTTCAAACATTAAGCACCTATCAAACATTGACAGAAAATCACACATTCTACATGGTTTGGTATGATGATAAGATGGTGTTCTAGCATTTAAAATTGGGAGAAAATGCTATCGACGTCATTTGGACTCCCTCGTAAAATGTAAGAGGCTTGAGCTATATACCTCTAAATATTAAAATTTTTGAAAAATATTTTGCATGGGTTATTTTTTGTCCAAATGGACCCCTTTAAAGCATTGGCCAATAGAAAATTCAAAAAAAGTTTTTAAGGACCACCCTAATCAGCAACTTGCACGTGGTACCGCTAGGTTATGTCGCCAACAGCAGAGATGCATGGTTGCTGAACGAAGATTGACGCCAGTTACAATTATCTTGTAATTTCGGTAAAGCGGTCGAGTTTTGGATGTTACACCTTACAACTTCAGAAAAAAAAATATTATTGATTCTATTAGCCTCCGTAGCTGGGATAAAAACCCAATCAGCAAACATGATGCTGACAGCAAACGTAGCGAGAATAAATGTTTTTAATTTCCAAACAGCCTGTAAATATACGGTAGGCAAAGAAAGACTTGCAATCAGGGCTATAATATCAGATGTCAAGTATGAATTTATGCTCTCACTTAATATATCCACTCGTAAATTATTGGCCCAAGTAAAACAAATATTTGCAAAAATTGTTTCTGTATTTACTGTACTGGGCCTGGAGTTTAAGAGTCGAATGCGAAAAGAAAGTTTTTTTATTAGGTCTGAGGTGATTCAATTGCTTTAGCTTAGCTCAAGCGACGTATGAGTTTGTTCAACGAAAAATATAAAACAGTGTGAAGAAAATGATGAAAGCTTTTGAATTTGCCACTATCTTTTGTTGCTTGACGAACATCATCAACGTAGCCGTAAGTTTTCAAATTTAAGCTTATTTTAATTTTTGCCTCGCAAAAAAAGCAGACGTTGCATGTGGAATTGGCCGACTGGTTGGTGCATTGGGCTTCGGAACTGGCTTTGTGGGTTCGATGCGCAACTAGGTCATCTTCCTTGATGCGCTTATTTCACTAACATAAAAACCTAAGCTGCAACTATGTGGTTTGCACAACAATTAATAAAAAAAAAAGGAGACACTTTTGTCCTCCTTCCTCGATTTTTTCTTTTAGAGCTGAAGAGGAATGAATGTCTGTTTTTCACAGCTAAACCAATCCTTGCCTGCAGATCTTAGCACTAAGCTACGGATAATGCTATGGCTATGCAATCAACAAGGCTACAGATGCGTATTTTCGACCATTATTTCCTTCTAAAGTTTTTTAACTTTGATCGTCTCAATCATGTTTGGTTACATCTGTAGGCTTATAACACAAAGCAGGACAAACCAACCCTAAAAATGCACTTAAAAGTTTTTTTTAGGATAACTTCTTCTGTGCATGGCGCTGTTTAAACGAGATGAGCTATTCGAAGGAGAAGGAAGTGCGCTGACGCAAAAATTGGTTTTTTGCTTTTAGAATAGTCAACCACCACCTCCAACAGGTGTTCAATTAGTTGAACAACGAACTGAGAGTATTCTGATGCAATGGGATGCTGAACCTGAAATGACGTACGTCGTCCTGGCTGACCATTATGGCAGCGAAATCCAGACTTGTAATACAGGAGGCACTACAATGATCACAGACTCATCAGTAAGTATAGGTCTCCGATTAAGCAGATGGGCGAATACGAGGTAGAACGACCCTCATTGTAACGTCTGTGACAAACCATTGAACATTCTACAATGCAAAGTTACACCGGGAAACGAAGATTTGGTATTGCTTAAATTTTATCGTAATTTGCTAAATCACTCACTTAATAAAGAACAATATAATGCTGTAATACCGGCTGACAATTTTAACTCAAATGTACGTGGTGCAAAGTTGTTTTTAAAATTACGGTACTTATCGGTCAAGAGCTCAAGACTGGTGTTTGATTTAACATTTTAAGGCAGGGGTGGGGAACCGGCAAAGCACAGCTGGCTGCATAATATTTTCAGCGGGCCACATTAACTTTTAATAATTAAAATTTCGCTTTAAAATACACAATTGTACGTCGAAAATTCGTGAAGTATTCATGGTGAGTTATTCATTATCGTGAAATCAAACACTTTTGCGGTTTTTACGTAACCAATGCAGCATGTTGTTGAATGTGAAGCAGTTTTTAAGAAAATCAATGTTTTCTAATCTACAGGTGTGTAGTACACTTAACAAAGTTATGACGCAAGCCACATTCAAAATCTATGCGGGCCGCAGGTTCCCCACCCCTGTTTTAAGGTTGTGGTAAAAAATTTTAGGGTTGCGTAGCCATAAGAAAAGTAAAGAATCACTGGCCTAGAGGAAAAGCATGATTGCATGTGTGCGCGCTGCACAGTGCATTGTGATTTCAGAGGTTATAGTTGTCAAATAACTGGTAAAATATTAATTTAGCAATTTTGCTCCATGCAGGCTAAATAAACAAAAACACCTTTTTATAAAATTGATATAAAAAAAATTAAGCTATCACTTTTTCAGTATTTGTTCACCGAAACACGATCTGGTTCGAGATTTGGTAAAAGAGCCAAATACTACGTTGCCGTTTGCGCGTTGAACCACCAGGCGGTACTTAGTGAGCCAGTGGTGTTGGAGGCGCTCACCGGTAAGTAGACTTAGCTATTTAGGGCTATTTATTCATTTTTTGGGCGCTTCAAGTATTGGGCTATATTATCAGCATGCAACGATAGATATATAGGCTATAGATGTTTGTGTAAAGCCGTACGAAAATATTTTGGCAAAAACTTAACAAGTAAGTTTATTTTTCCAAACACAAAGTACGTAGATAAGAAAATCTTACCAATATCACATGGATAATACTGCAATACTATGCACTTCGGAATGGAGTAGGAATAGTCAGAAATCCAGCCATTTAGTCTGCTACTCCAGATATTAAATCTGATTTCAATAGCTTTAGAAAACAACCATGTAGGAAATGAAAAAGCGAAAAACGAAACAGCACAAAAACATTGGCAAAAAAATCAAGTCGGTACATTATTTTACACAAACACATTACTGACCATCGTAAGCACTCAAAAAATGTTCAGAGTTAAAGTAATTTATATCAAACATCACAAGAACTTCGACAATAGCAACAATCACTGATAACAGCACCAAATTCTACTTGGACATCACACTAGTTATAGAAAAAACGTTCAAAAATAACAAGCCCTTTTCCCTTCCTTGGTTGTGAAATCTATTGGCCTCAGTATATGTGGATAACAGAGATTGTTTGACAAATTTTATGAATCGACTATAAGATACTGATCTGACATTTAAAGGAATACTATTCCACAATTTTAATCCCGTAAAAAAACATGAAGACTGTCCATGTGTTGTACTCATTCTTTGCAAAAATAGATTTTTTATTGAGGAATTTCTTGTGTTGTAGTCTTGTGTGTCAGTCATAAATTTGAAATAATTTTGAAACACCTTGGGCAGGACATTATTAGTATATAGGTACATAAACTTTGCTAGTTCAAGCTTAAATATATCTTCAAGCTTCAAGGTTTTATGGGATAAATACAAATTGTTTAAGTTGACTTCATCTTTAACTTTCCTAAATGACATAAGGCGCAGGATATGATTTTGCATAATCTTTAGTGGATGTAAATCTAAGGCATTAGGCTACAATTACCCCTAGTCAAGATATCATATTGCAACTGACTGTAGACAAATGAATAATATATCATGTTTTAATGTTTTCCTGTCTTATGTTTTCCTGTCTTATGTTTTAATGTTTTCCTGTCTATAAGCCACAAAATGACTAATTTTAGAGATTATTCAAGCAGCTTGAGAAACTTTTTACATATGCGATTAATCAGACTCTTTGACTTTAAGTCACATTGTAAATGCAAACACAAGTATTTCACAGTATCAGTTTATTGAACTGCATTCCCGCCAAAATTTAATTTGAAGTTATTGGTTTTATTTTTATGTCTGGAGCAAGGAACAATCATGTACGACGCTTTAATAAAAGTCTATTAAATCTTGCCCATTCAGTGACAGTCGCAAGTTCATCTGCAAACATTCTAACCGAGAAATTGGAGTGCCTGGGGAGGTCATTTACATTACTCGAGAATAAAAGTGGCCCTAAGGTGGAGTCTTGGGGTACACCACATAGCACTTCATTTTTATCTGAAGCAGTTTCATTACAATATGTGTCTTGAGTTCTTTTGGATAGATAGTCAGTTTTCTTAAAGAAGCAATAAGCCTTACGTAGCCAATGCAAAAGCTCCTCTCCGAGTATTCAAAGTCGATCAAGATAAGGGTTACCATGCATACGTCCTCTTTTTGATAAAAAATAATTTGTCCTCCGAGGACGTCAAAAAATGCCGAAATGTCTTTCTTTTTGGCATTTTGAACAGTGAAAACATGTGCATTGTGCAATCATGCTTTTAGTGTATTAAGGTCACATCACGTCAGCCAGTGCCGGCGCTAGGCCAACTAAGGCCCCTTCCCCTAAAACTTCACGTAGGGCCCCCTTTATCCGTAAGCAAAATGTAAGGTAAAGGTGCACTAGCGTAGCCAGGATTTTGCAATGGGGGGGGGGGTTGAGAATGACGTCGCATTTGATCATACGTTGTATACTGGAGCGAATCCACAAAATTTTGGTGGGGGGATGTAATTTTGAATTAGGTTGAATGCTAACTAAATGCAAAGACGTTTAGACCCGGAAACGGACGTCTATAAGCCTTTTGAAAATGTTTCATGTCAGTATTCAAAAATTTTTTCAGGGAGAGGGCACTAATTTTCGTCACTTTTTCAAGCGTAGTTTTTTTCGGCAGAGTTAATTTTAAGCAACAAAAGTACCAAAAACGACTCTAGAGGGGTCCGGGGGCATGCTCCCCCGAAAATTTTTTGAAAATTTGCATACTGCAATGGCCATTTTGGTGCCTTTTGAACAATTTTTAAGAAAAGTTTGTCATATTTTTGGCACCTAATTTTGAGTGCTTCACCGATGATGCAATTTGTTCGCACAGTTTCGATTATGCGTGCTTAAGCCGACTAAGACATATTGCTATGTGGAGGTTCGAAATTATGGAAAAATTTTATTCATCCAAAACATTGTTGAAAATGGCTGGTGGGGGGATGCATACGCAGCATACCCCACATCCCCCCCTGGATCCGCCCCTAATTGTATAATAACAAAAGATTGCCTCAAATTTAAGAGAGATGTTTTAAACTAAAAAGAGCAAAGGCAGTTCAGGCACGATTGTCGCAAGGAAGTCAAAGGAATGCTTTCTGGTGAAACTGATAAAACGATATTCAAAAGTTAACGATTTAGTCCTTTTTTGAACCACGGTACGTACATCATTTTTGCTTGAAATCGTTTAGCCTTTTTTCTACGGAAGGTCTGAGGGGCCGAGGGCAGTTGCATGTACAGGAGCGGCACTGCCTTGCTAATAATATTGCGTCATTGCTTCATTAAGCATAACGGCAAAGAACAAGATTCAAGAAACTACGCTACGTAATTCTTGTTATTATGAACAATTACAAAACCAGATTGTCAATGACAAAGTATCAAGCACTTCGAAATAAATATTAGAGAAAGAACTAAGTATGACGTCATTTTGAGGCTCAATGGGGGTGAGGGCTTGTAACCCCTAACCCTCCCCCCATCCTGGCTACGCCACTGTAAACGTGGTTTTACACAGAATGCTATTTTCGCCCGATTTAGCATTTCATGCATATTCGTGCGATTTTGGATGAACAACCTGGCGGATATGTCTTCACACAAAATGCGATTGCGTCCGATTTCGCATCTACGTACCCTTTACAGTTTATAATTTGCCGGAACCCAACATAAGGACGACTGGAAAAATAATTCAACTGCCTGGGTAGTATTGAGCTAAAGATGCAACACTTTCCCATCTGACCTCGACTGTCTGAAGTGCTAACAATGCTTCATGCCTATCTATGCCTTCAGAGTTCAGAACTCTGATGCCTTGCTTGAACTTCGTGTTCCAAATAAGATTGTGTTGCTTTTATGATGTCACAACAAAACTTTCACGGTAAGACAAAAAATAAGGCGAGACAAATAACACAAAGCTTGGTTTATGAAATCCAAACAAAACAAAATAAGGACGCAAGCCAAACTTGGACATTTCTTAAAAATAAGAACAATAATATTTTCCAAGATGTAGACTCTCAAAATAAGGACAAATCTTTGAAATAAGAATGGTATGGAACCCCTGCGTCAGGGGCGCACCCAGCTTATTTCAAAGGAGGGGGTTCTAAAAAGAAACCTCGATCCCACACTCAGGAGCGGATCCAGAAAAATTCGGTGGGGGGGTGAAATTTTGAATTAAGATGAACGCTAACTAAACACAAAGACGTTAGACCCAAAAAAGGCGTAAAAAGCCCTTTGATAAATGTTTTCATCTGCGGCCAGGCCCGCCGAGAGGGGGGCAGAAGGGCTCACTGTCCGGGGACACAAGGGGGCCTGGGGTTCAGAATAGTCAGGTTTAGAATGCAAAATTCATCAGCTCCAACTCATCACTAGATGTTGAGCCGAAATTTGAACATCTGCGGAGGCTATGACCCTTTTTTTGCTCATCACTTGATTTTGGGCCAAAATTTAAACATTTGCGGAGGCTATAACCCTTTTTTTGCTCATCACTTGATTTTGGGCCGAAATTTGAACATCTGCGGACAGGTCCGTAACCAGAAATTTTTTTCAGGGGGGAGGGGCATTGGCGCCCACATTTTTATTACATATATGACGTCAAACACTGCGACAATGTAGCAGTAGACTAACATAATTTTTATCATGGTATACATGAACTGTACAGTGTACATGTGTACAGCATATTGGTTTCTCTGTACGGTTCATGCGCGCGGTATTTAAAAAGTAAATAAGTTTCTAAAAATGAATACTACAACAATAGTTTTGCTCGTATTACGTGCACAGAGGCGCCCGCAGAAAATGTTGTAGGTAGAGGGGTCAAACTGCAGACATGGTAAACTATACAAATATATGAAAGGACTTTAGGTGTACCGTACAATATTTGTTTTCTGAGAGAAAACTCATCAGATGCTCGCAGAAAAAGCAAATGAAGCGCGATATACGCCTAAACCAGAGGTGACGAACATGCGGCCCGCGAAAGAATTTCCTGTGGCCCGCGAACATTTTGGTGAGACCAGTACTTGTAAACATTTTTTTCCCGTCTAATCTTTGCGATGCGATACCAAAAGCTGAGCCCCTGATTTAATCAAGCGCGTATCACACAGTAATTATATAAACGCTCAATACAAGTCATCTGTTTCAGGATTCAGCAGTTCATCCATTGTTATGAAATAATAATAACATAACTCGAGTCCGTTGCAGCTTCAGCATAGTGCACCAGTTTACGAGTAACTATTCGAGCCAGAGCTTAGCTTGCCTTACAGTAGTAGGATTTATGTGAGTTTGCGGAAATGAATTGGTGAGGTGGCAGTACCATTTATCATATGCAAATTTTACTGCTTTCTTAAGGTATTTGTTATTCTGTTTTTTAATCAATATTTAATTAGCCGCTTGTCTTCACCGATGTCTTCAGCGAAAAAACGAAATACTGTAGATGAAAAAAGAGTATTTCAAAAAGATTGGACCGATATCCGATATGTATATGACCAGGAGCGTATTCAGAGGAGGGCCATTGTGCCATCCTTCCCCCTTTTTGACTCTGCCTTTTAGTAAAAAAAGAACAAAACTAATGGTGCCAAGTGACTGAAATATGCCAGACTCTTTTGATGGTTTCTGTAGCTTATGGCCAGTGGCTAATCCAAGGGTTAGAATGAGAGGTATGCATCCTCCCATCAGCCATTTTCAAAATAGTTTTTGATGTATACAATTTTTCCATAACTTCGAACCTCTTCGAGAGCGATAAGCCTTACGCCTTAAGCACGCATAATCGAAAATGTGCGCCCCAAATGCATCATATTTGGCAAAGCACTCAGAATCAGGGTCAAAAAATTTAAACAAAATTTGCCTGAGAATTATTCAAAAAGCACTACAAATAGCCATTACAGCATCTAAATTTTCAAAAATTTTCCGAGAGAGCATGCCACCGGACCCTCCAAGAGCTTTTCTTGTTTCTCAATCATTTTCAAATTTGTTCTGCCGAAAAAAACGCTTTAAAGAAATATGGAAATTATGGCTTCCCCCTTTTAAAATTTCTCGCTACGCCACTGTTTATGACTAAAAAGTTATGCGGCCCAATTGCTTATTGGTAAGTAACAAAGTGGCCCGCGACCGCAAATAGGTTCGTCACCTCTGGCCTAAACAATCACACATGTTTTGAATAAGCATACAGTATTCACCTGTTTGCCTTGAAAATAAGTTAAAGTGATATTATAGATTTCCCATTAAGTTAAAGAGCGAGCACTCCCAGTAAGGTGTAAAGCACTTTATAAATTCAGGCGTAGCGTGAATGTTTATTTTTAAAGACTTCTACAAACTTATCAAGTTTAATGTTGTTGGTAATGCCACTTTCGTATGCCAGGTGTATCAAACTACTCTTTCTTTTACGATTCATGCTCATACGCTGCTTGCTTAACACTCTTTGTAAGCATGAAAAGAAATTTTCACAAGCAGCAGTGGAAGCTCCAAACAATTGCACTCCGCAAAAAAGTTTGTAAACTTCAGGAAACGTTGCTTTATATTCATTAGTTAATTTCAAAATTTTCTGAAAAAATACCGGTACCACAGTTTTTGGAGGTAAGCATGCTACGATAAACTTCTAAATCTCCGTTTAATTTATCTGGCTGAAGATTCATTAGTTTGATTAATTCTGACAAACGCTATATTTTTAAAAATTCGGGCGAGTTAACGCAGTAAACAGCATTTAAACTATGATACGAAGCAGAGTTTTTTTTTGAAAATTGTCGGTTAATTTCCATTTCAGTCTCGTTAGTGATTGCTTGATACTGACTCTTCCATGCCATTTCCCTATCTTCAGGCTGAACAATGGATGATGCATTTGACAACCTCTCCGTCACAACAAAGTTGTCAAAATAGCGGGGCAGCATCCTAGGTCGTTTTTCTCTTGAAGTTTCACTGTCTTCAGTTCCAAAAATCTGTGGATACTATTCAGAAATTGTTGAGACAAATTCGTCAAATGAATTCTTTCTTGCTTTCAAAACTTGACAAGATGCCTGGATGAGGTCTATTCCTAATTTCAGATTCCTAACTTCTTTTTGCAAAAGTTTGTTTGCTGAGGCAAATAGCCTATTACTAAAACACTAAACATGAGTTCACAAAGGAAAATAAAATCAACGCTTGAAACAGAAGCCAGGTATCCTTTTGCTTCCACTGACAATTGAGTATGGCTTTTAGACAAGGTTAGAAGAACTTCAACGATATCAGTATTTATAATTTTGCAATTTTTTACAGAAAAATTTGCAAAATTTTCGCCAAGTTACAGGGGGGGCCCTAGGTTTTTCAGGGGAGGCTTGGTCCCCCCCTTTGCCCTCCCGTTGCTACGGGCCTGTCTGCGGACGCTATGACTTTTTTTTTGCTCATCACGTAATTTTGGGGCACCACTGACCAAAGGGCCCAAACGAAATTTTTGCCCCGGGGCCCGAAATTTCTTTCGGCGCTCCTGTCTGCGGCGTATTCAGAATTTTTTTCAGGAAGGGGGCACCAAAATTTGACATATTTTCAAACGCAGTTTTTTCCGGCAGAATTATTTTGAAGCATATTGAGAATAAAAAAGGCTCTAGGGGGGGTCCAGGGGCATGCTCCCCCGGAAAATTTTTTAATATTTACATACTGTAGTGGCCATTTCAGTACTTTTTGAACAATTCTTAAGCAAATTTTGTTTAATTTTTTGCCCCTAAATCTGAGTGTTTCACCAAATATGATACGTTTAATCCGTAGGCTACACTTTCGATCATGCATGCTTAGGGCGTAAGGCTTATTGTTATCGAAAAGGTTCGAAAGTATGGAAAAATTGTATTCATCAAAAACATGTTTGAAAATGGCTGGTAGGGGTATGCATCCGCCACATCTTCCCTTGGATCCGCCCTTGCCCGCACCGATAACAATGTCTCTTACCACTCTTCCAACCAGCCAGTTTGCTTCAGTATGATCTGGGGCAAATTCTGTCACAGCTGTTTTGAAATAATAGCACGTAGTGCACTTGCAAAGCTTGGACACTTCACTTTAAAAACAAAGGTTCGATTTCAAAGAGGGGGGTTCGACCCCCCAACCCCCCCTGGGTGCGTCACTGCCCTGCGTATAACTGGTGCATGAAGAATACTCATTTTTATTAAATTCTAATTCTTAAGAACACTCTTTGGTTCTATAGAGCAAGTGTTTACCGGATTACCGGCAAATGTTTTACCAAAAATCGTTTTAACTCTTGAACTACTGGCTGTTTTCAATGCGCTATTAGGCGTCACAATAATAAATTAAAATTAATGACAAACGGCCCAGCACAGTGAGACATGACATAAGAAAAAGCAGGAGAAAAGTATCCAAAAAAATCATCTATCCATGTGGCAATAACCGGTACGTAAAAGAACAACTGATGTTTAAAGTTGGCCTTAATTAAAGTTAGTATATGGCATAAATTTGAACTTTTAGAGATCCGTTTGACGAACCAATTTTGATCCACGTTGCTTGCGTAGTCGCACACACCTAATGCTTTTTGCAAAAACCAAAGTAATCCCACAATCTTCTGAACACCTATAATGTACGGCCTCATTCAAAACAAGGCGCACGAAATAGGAAGTTAAGATTGTCGCTACAACTTATATTTCACAAAATTTGTATTTTTGACAGAAGAAAATTATGCTTTCGTTCATTCAACAAATCAAAAATATCGTTTATATACAAGCGATTCTGCCTACAGTAGCCTACATTTCCAACAAAAGCGGCGCAACTGGAGTCCAACATTTTTCAACCCCCCGTCAGCACCTTTCTACACACACTCACACAAACAAATTAATGTTGCATTGTAGCACGTATTAAAATCATTTTTAAGTAAAAAAACGCTGCGCGGTGTTCAGAGCTGGTCCCTTGACCAGGCCTGCCCCCCCCCCCCCCCGGCGGGAGAGTTCGGGGGCCCTTCCGCAGGCCCTGATATCAGCAAATACTGGAGATATTTTTTTTAAAAACCCGAAAATTTTGGGAAGTTTTAGCTCCATCGTGAGAAGACCCTTTATTTTATTTAGGGGAACGCCATGCTGGTTGCACCTAGCTGTCCTCTTGTTGCGCAGTGAAAGTATGGGAACTCTAACCAAGGTTTTCACGGAAAGCACAATATGCACATCGGTGATTGAAGTATTGCTTTAAAAAAATTGGCGAAACAGTTATCCGCTGACTGCTAACAACGACGTCATTTTATTGCAGGTCCTTTGCCTCCACAAAATGTATTTGTTTCTTCCGTGGCTAAAGAACAATTTACTCTCATTTGGCAGAACCAAGACCCAGATGTTGATCCCAAAATTACCGAATTCATTGCCACATGCCGCTTTACCAGAACTGGCGCAATTGTCAAAAAAGAGTCATTTCTGGGTCTTTCCGGTATCATTACTGGTCTTTCTCCCAATACGGGCTATGTCATCACAATGATAGCTCAGACCAGCGACCCGAGCACATTCAGCGACGACAGCCACGAAGTTTATGCCACAACAGGTTTCAGTTCAATTTCAATAAGTTTTGTTCGGTAGCAAATACACGTCTCGAAGAATGTTTGGCTGTTTGGTAAAAATCCAGGGTTTTGTAATTAGTTTTCAACACTATGCTCTATTTTTTAACGCACTAACTAACGCAAAAACAAATAGCTTTATAGTACACAGCTGGTTTGGTGGTATTGCAATTAAGTATAGTCAAACAAGAGAAATCACTTTTTCGATGCTTTTGTTCTGAGACTTGTCATTGGAATCGCAAAAGTGTACGAAGAATAGAAACGAGAACGTTTTTTGATACATCCTCGCTCTTGAAGGACTCCCTTTTTCGCACTTCATTTTTATGATTTCCTTGAAAAGTGTCAGACGAAAAGCAAAAAAGCTTGAGGATAACGGAATCATCCTTTTGTACATTTATATTCTTGCAACGTGTTTTAAACAGAAGGTGTGTCTATTAACTTCATTGAATTTAGAAACGTTTTATGAATGCACATATAACCGGTAAGTTTTTTCTTCAGCACCTGGTTTTCCCGAAAATGCTAAAGCTACTTCTTATGCCGATACTGGGGAAGTTTTGGTCGAATGGACTAAGCCCGGAGGAGATCGAGTTGACAACTTCTATGTAACCTGGTTTGAAGACAACGGTAGCGACAACACTGGAACATCTGGACCCATTCCTCACGTAACCGGATACTCTCAGTACTGCTACATCGTTCCACCGACATCGATTTCGCAATGGTATACCATCGAGTCAGCAAACATCATCGACACTGCAGAAACAACTACTTACCTGACACGTAAGTAAGAGTATTCAGTGATGTGCAGAGACTTGGTGATGTCCAGGGCCAACTGCTTATCTAAACACTCTTTCCAAGGAAAAACATATTGCCATGCATGTGAAACTCCGGGGACTAATGCCAATTATTATTATTTTGCAGAAGATACCGTTTCTGGTCCCGCAACGTGCGTTTTCGGCACTTCACCGCCTGCGTCAACAACCGGCAGCATTGGTAATTCTTCAAAATGGTGTATATATTAAAATCAGGCCCTTGTCACTGGGTTGAAACTAGTATTCAGCTTTTGCTTTCTATGTAAATGCATCAATGCCGAATCTTTAAAGAGTGGTTGTACACATCCATGAGACGCCATTTTGCTTTCTCGCAAAGTAGGGCAATGGGGACGCCATAGAATCTGCATGCAAAGGTATTGCATTAGTAGACTAGATCTACGTCGTAAATACTTTAGGAGAATGTAACTATACTAATCGTTTTTAATTATCTTGATAAAAATCAAACTTCTGTCCTCTACAATTATTTATTCCCAGTAATGCATATGATGAGGTTTCATCTCTTGTTTAGAAACCACAAATCCTATTCCGGCTGCGGAAAGCACAATGCCTTCTTCAGTTTTGGCAACCACAACTCCTACTTCGACCAGGGCGACAACGAGCTCTACTTCAGCTGGGGTAACCATAGATTTTCTTTCAATCGCAGCAATTGCAGACAGTGGCGTAGCAAGAAATTTAAACAGGGGGGCATATTTTCATATATTTTTTAAGCGTATTTTTTTCGGCAGGACTAATTTGAAGCTGATTGCGAAACATAAAAGACTGCAGAGGGTCCGAGGACACGCTCCCTCGGAAAAATTTTAAAAATTTAAATGCTGCAATGGGGCTATTTTAGGTCTTTTTGAATAATTTTCGGGCAAAGTTTAAATTTTTTGACCCTGATTCTGCGTGCTCGCCAAATATGATGCATTTTCTTCGCACATTTTCGATCATGCGTGCTTACGGCGTAAAAGGCTTATCGCTATCAAAGAAGTTCGAAATTATGGAAAAATTGTGTGCATCAAAAACATTTTTGAAATTGGCTGGTGGGAGGATGCATACTCCTCATCCTACCCCCCTGGATCCGTCCCTGGCCGTAAGCTACAGAAACCATCAAAAGAGTCTGCTATATTTCAGTCACTTGGCAGTTGGCACCACTAATTTCGTTCTTTTTTATTAAAAGGCAGAGTCAAAGGGAGGGGGGCTGGCACAATGCCCCTCTAAATACGCTCCTGGTTGCCGATACAACTTCCGATTAAACCTAATTGCATATAAAGCAGGGCGCGTTCATTGGTGATGAGCAAGGTTAATGACCACACATGTTTTTAAGCGAGCGTTTTCAAAAGAATTTGGGTCGCTATCCGCTTCACGGTTTTTTAACCAGCATTCTCTTTGGATAAGATGCTTCACGATAATTACCCCTGCTTGGTGGAATCTAACATGTAGCAAATTAAAGATGAAGCAAAACTCAACCGAAAAATTCGAAAACAAAGTAACTCCTGCATGAGCGAGACTGGATTCGTCTCATGCATAAAGAGTCCGTTGCTTTCCTGTGACAGAAGGAAAAAAAATGAAAAGATCAATCAATCATTATAAGCAAACGTTGTAACAGGCTACGTTTTTTCCTTTTATTCCTTCATGAATTTTTTTTAACTTTATCACAATCGTGTTGGCTAAATTTGTAGGCCTAACATGAAACAGGCCAAACTCTACCTATAGTTGAAACTTCACAGTTTTTTTAGGATAAACTGATGTTTTGCATGACGCTGTTTAAACCGTTTAAGATTCTTTTAGAATAGTCAACCACCACCTCCAACAGGTGTTCGATTAGTTGAGCAACGAACTGACAGTATTTTAATGCAATGGGATGCTGAACCTAAAATGACGTACGTCGTCCTGGCCGACCATAATAGCAATGAAATCCAGTCTTGTGATATAGAAGGCACCACAGTGATAACAAACTCATCAGTAAGTATACTGTAGGCCAACGATCAAGCAGGTGGGTGAATACAAGGCAGACCGACCCTCATTAAAACGTCTACAACAGACCATTGAACATTCTACATTACAAAGTTCACCGGGCAACGAAGTTTTGGTACTGCTTAAATTTTGCAGTAACTTGCTAAACCACTCACTTCATAAAAAACAATGCAATGATGCCGGCTGGCAATTCCAACCCAAGTATACGTGGTGCAAAATTCCTTCTAAAATTACTGTATCCTTTCAGTCAAGAGCTGAAGACTGGCTTTTGATTTAACAACAGACCTATAAGAGATTTTGTTGAAAAATTTTAGGGTTGCGAAGGCAAAAGAAAGGAAAAGAATTAGTGATCTAGCGGAAAAGCATGATTGCATGGTGTGCGCACTGCACAGTGTATTGCTATAAGCGGTTGCAATTGTTTTAAGTTACCAGTGGATTGTCAAATAAATGCGTGATAACAATTTCATGATAATGCCACATGAAAACACGAACAAAACTCCTTTTTATGAAATCGCTGCGAGAAAACTTGCATCATTTTTATAGTATTTGTTCACCGAAACACGATCTGGATCGAGATTTGGTCAAAGAGCCTACTACTATGTTGCCGTTTGCGCATTGAACAGCCAGGCAATACTCAGTGAACCAGTAGTTTTGGAGGCGCTCACCGGTAAGCAAACACAGCTATTTAGGCCTATTTGCTCATCTTTTTGGTGCTTCACGATAGGGATGTGCCGAGTCGAGTCCGAGTACTCGGCCGACTAATAAGGCATTACTCGAACTCGGCCGAGTCCGAGTATTAATTGATACTCGGCCGAGTATTAAACCATTATCATTTTGACCTTTTTTTTGCTTTTTATCCGCATTTGGGTCGAAATTAGGACTTCTACCGACGTGATGACCTTTTTTTTTTTGCTCTTCACCTAATTTTGAGTTCATATTTTGACGTCGTAGACACTCGGATTCGGACTCGGCCGAGTAATGTCGTGAATACTCGCTACTCGGCGAGTCCGAGTAATTTTCCTCGAGGCACATCCCTACCTCACAGTGTTCTATCTTAGCGTAAATCCGTACGAAAGTGTTATGACGAAAACCTCGCTAGCAGTGATAATTCTACTACACTTCTTGTGGCCTTTTTTACGATATTGTTCTGATAAAAAAGCAGTACTGTAATAAAATTCACATAGCTATTTTGTGTTCGGCATTTCATTGTCCAGTGTGACACCAAGGTTTTTAACTACGAAAAATTTTCCGCCCAAAAAGTGACGTTTTTACACAAATTTTCAAACCAACACTTCGATCGCCGATGTGCTTGTTTTGCTTTAAATTACCTTAAAGAAATTAGCGTGGTAAGGCTCATTCCGTCTTTAATAAACCTTAAAGGCGGAACGAGCCTTACCACGCTAATTTCGTTAAGGTTATTGCACTTGCGAGGTCTATCTAGATTAAGGTTTCTTAAAGGCGGAATAAGCCTTACCACGCTAATGCAAAAGCTCCTCTCGGAACTTGCGAGGTCTACAAAGATTTTTACGGAAAGCACAATACGCACATCGGCGATCGAATAAGCCTAACGGTTAGCCGCATACCAATTACTTAAGTCGTAATTTTATTGCAGGTCCTTTGCCTCCTCAAAATGTATTTGTTTCTTCCGTGGCTAAAGAACAATTTACTCTCATTTGGCAGAACCAAGATCCAGATGTTGATCCCAAAATTACCGAATTCATTGCCACATGCCGCTTTACCAGAACTGGCGCAATTGTCAAAAAAGAGTCATTTCTGGGTCTTTCCGGTATCATTACTGGTCTTTCTCCCAATACGGGCTATGTCATCACAATGATAGCTCAGACCAGCGATCCCAGCACATTCAGTGACGACAGCCACGACGTTTATGCCACAACAGGTTTGAGTTCAATTTCAATAAGTTTTGTTCCGTAGCAAACACGCGTCTAGGAAAGTTTAGCAAACACTCGGGATTTGCAATCATTTTTCAGCACTGTTGCTCTGAGTTTTAACGCATGAACTAGCACAAAAACAAACAAGCTTTATAGTTACAGTAGCTGGTTTGGTGGTACGGAGATTAAAGATAGCCAAAAAAGAGAAGTCACACTTTATATATTTGCTTTTCGTTTGATATTTGTCATCGGAATTGTCAAAATGCTCGAAGGACAGAAACGAGAATAATGTTTTTTCAGAGACCCTCGTTCTAGCGTTCTCATTTCTACATTTCCTTCATCTTTGTGATTTCTTTGAAAAGTGTCAGACAAAAAGTTTCGGGATGAAGAAATCGTTTAATTCATTTCCATATTTTTGCACTGTGTTTTAAGCAGAAGGTATAGTCAGGGGTGCAAATCTATGTTGAGCATTGGGGGGGGGGGATGATTTAGCAAAATTGATTATTTTTCCATACTGGGGGTATGCAAATTGGCAATTCAAAATTGATCTATGCATCGAATATGGAGAATTCAAATTGATCGTAGGGTGGATACATCCTCCCTGGATTTGCACTCATGGGTACAGCTATCAACTTCACTGAATTTAGAAACGTTTTATGAATGCACATATAACCGGTAAGTTTTTTCTTCAGCACCTGGTTTTCCCGAAAATGCTAAAGCTACTTCTTATGCCGATACTGGGGAAGTTTTGGTCGAATGGACTAAGCCCGGAGGAGATCGAGTTGACAACTTCTATGTAACCTGGTTTGAAGACAACGGTAGCGACAACACTGGAACATCTGGACCCATTCCTCACGTAACCGGATACTCTCAGTACTGCTACATCGTTCCACCGACATCGATTTCGCAATGGTATACCATCGAGTCAGCAAACATCATCGACACTGCAGAAACAACTACTTACCTGACACGTAAGTAAGAGTATTCAGTGACGTGCAGAGACTTGGTGATGTCCAGGGCCAACTGCTTATCTAAACACTCTTTCCAAGGAAAAACATATTGCCATGTGAAACTCGGGGGACTAATGCCAATTATTATTATTTTGCAGAAGATACCGTTTCTGGTCCTGCAACGTGTGTTTTCGGCACTTCACCGCCTGCGTCAACAACCGGCAGCATTGGTAATTTTTTACAATAGTATATAAAAATAGGCCCATGTCATTAGAATGTAACTGATATTCAACCTTTGCTTATTATTTAAACGCATGAATGCCAAATCTCTGAAAGATTAGTTTTCGACATGTATGCGACGCCATCCTGCAAAGGAGGGTGATGGAATAGCCCTAGAGCAAACAACCTAAGCCTATGCATTGGCACAGACTAGTAAAAGTTTTGCAAAATGTTTCTAGCCTGATAGCTTTTAGTCATCTTGGTAAAGATCAATCAATCAATCAAAGTTTTATTTCCGCAACACGTACAATCATTAACAATTTACAACAAATATTGTCAAAATAACGGAAAAAGGCACATGCAGCAAAACGAGTAAGCGTTGAAGCATGCCAGTCGAAAGCTGACTTGGCATGGCTGCATGACCTTAACAATCAAGATATAGGCTACTTCGTGAACAGGAAATTATAAACAACACATCAAACGAATTCCAAAAGAATAAACAAAAAAAAAGATCAAACTTTCATGAGGCCAACAAAAAATTTCTTGTAAGTACCTCGATGTAATTTTATCTCTGTATTCAGAAACCACAAACCCAACTTCAATTGTGGCAACCACAAATCCTACTTCAGTTGTGGCAACCACAAATCCTACTTCAGTTGTGGCAACCACAAATCCTACTTCAGTTGTGGCAACCACAAATCCTACTTCGACTGTGATCACCACAAATCCTACTTCCACCGTGGTAACCTCAAATCTTCCCTCAACCGCTGCAATTCTTACGGATACAACTTCGGAATTTACAACAATTGGCGCAACGTCAGAGTCAACCCGAAGCACAACCTCAGCATTAGAAACTACTAAGACTGCCCGTAAGATGACAACACTTTATGCATTTTTAAGTCATTTAAAGAGTTGTTATTTGGTATTTACTACGTAGCATGTTATTCGTAATTCCATGCATGTGGTATCAGCCGGATGACGCATTTTGCGAAGAACACCGTAAACGGTGCGGTGGTCTTGAATTCCATTCTCGCGTCGGTCAAATGGGACACAGAGTCGCCAACGGCTAGGCACCGCCGCGACGTGTCTTCGGTGCTGTGTTGCTTAAACGCTAAGCCGCAGAGATTGCCCCCCCCCACTCGTTACACGCTTCGATGTCATACTACGAGTCCAATGAAAATTGTTTTTAATATCAGCTATATTTCGGTCCTTAAAGAAGCTGTTTGCGCAATTTTTCGTTTGTTGTTGCGTATATGTGAAAAATTTGACTTTAGCTTCTGCAGTTATTGCTACAGGCAGGACTGGGAACTCCAATTTGAACTCGGTCGCATTTGCTGAATTCGGTCTCGAAACAAGTTGATTGAGTTTTGAACCTAGACAAAACTCGATAAAAACTGCCCAGCTATGAACTAGGCAAAAACCACTGATCAGGAACCCGAAAATTTAAAATGAAGAACTAGAATTTACACACGATCAAAAATGCTTCGAGCATTCAGCCCTAATAACTTGGTGAGGCCAATCCTCTACAGCAGTGGTCGGCAACCTTTTTCGTTCAACGGACCGGTTTGAAACTGGTATGTTTTTGCGGACCGGCCTTTAAAAACTCAAAAATGTTTAAGCAATAAAACACTCATATTTATTCAGAACTGAAAATCTCGATCTTGTATTACTCTGACCAGAGCATTAAACTTTTTCAATCTTGCTGCAGCAGCATTGCTTAATTTTTTTATAGTAGCTTCTCAAACCTGATTCTTAACGTTATTCTTTCTCTTAACCAAGCGCTGTTTGATTTACAAAAGATTTACGATAAAATGACAGCATAATCAAATGTTCGCTGTTCAATTAAAAGATTTGACTTTTCAATTTGGTCAGTTTTGTGATATTGAGTAACTTTGCCATACTGGGTCACCAGAATTGAGTTATTTAGCATTTTTACAAAAACGTCCCATAATTGCGTCTCACGTTATATAAATGTTTTAAACTCAAAGCATTTATTCTGAAAACGCATACGGACCGGTAACAAACTTCACACGGACCGGCACCGGGCCGCGGCCCGGTGGTTGACGATCACTGCTCTACAGCAGTGGTCGCAACCTGTGGGCCGCGGTTCAACTGTACACCTTTTAGCAATTTTTCGTGGGCCGCGGGCTAATCGGTTTTACAAAGTCTTCGTGGGCCGCATGCTAGCCGCAAATAAAAAGGTAAGCCCATACAACTAATAATTAGAGCCATTTTTTTTACCTAATAAAATACATTTTTGACTTTATTTTAGTAAAATTTTGACTTTATTTTGACTTAACCGCTTCCGCGTATTATTTATGTCTGGTTGCACTTTATTAATTAAATATGTTTCATAATCTGCAATTTACATAACTTTTTAAAGAAAAAGGTAGCCTACTTCGAACATTTTCTCAATTACTCAGTGTTGAAGCTAATGCAACAAAGCGACGCATGACGTTAAAACCTAGGATAACGAGCCATTGCGTGTACCGGTATCAATTAGTGTGTAATACAAAAATTACGTTGCTATCGCAACTGTACTGTACACTAACAGTATGTCTATGATTTTTTTAACGAAAGCCACGCAGTATAATTACAAGAACGTTTTATTGTAATACAGCATCATATATTTTTTACGTTCTTAACATCAAAATTTCTGTCTTTTCTCAGTAATTTATTGAGCATAGAAAACGACCTCTCAACAGCAGCAGAGGTTGGCTGGGCTTTTTGCAATAGTGCGTAGCTTCTTGGGTCAATTGTCAAGTTGGTATAGTTTATTATTGTTTCTAAATCAGAGTTGAATAGTCGTTTGTTAATGTAGTCTTTAATTGGGCAAGGATCATCCTCGAATTGCATATTCTTCAGCAGTCCGTATGCTTTGTTTATTGTGCAGGCACTTCCTTCTAAGAACTCTGCGTTGGCTGCTAGAGTCCGGTATTGACTTATTTTAACCAAGTCCGACACCAAACCTACCACATTGATAGCGTCTTTTGCTCTGCTGACTAAGAGGCCTGCACTTGTCCAATTGTTGACAATGGTACCAACAGCTGGAGGGTTCTCACTTTAATATAAGGCAGCTCTAAGCCAAGTTGCCCATCTTGTAATTACAGGGTCAGGAGGAGATGGCAGACCAGCATCATGAAAATCTTTCTTGCGATCTTTGTTTTTGATTGTTGCTGCCTTGATCGTTGCTATTACTTCATCAGTATTTTTAAAATGAGCACGCACACGCATAGCGCAGTTATGTAGTAAGTGCGCAACGCAGGTGACATGCATCAAAGAAGGGTGTAATTCCTTTAATGTCTTTCCAGCCGAAGACATGTACCGAGCAGCATCAGTCAAGAGCAATGAAAAATTCTCGCGTTTTATTTCAAGTTGTCGCAATATGTCATCCACAGTGTGCAGAATAATACTGCTATTAACATTGCGACCGCTGTCAAGTGGATGGCAGTTAACGAGGAATGTCTGATTTGGAGCATCTAAGCTGCCCACAAGCACACTAATATACTTTTGTTTAGCAACCTCTGCTTCATTCACAATCAAAAAAATTTTTTGTCACGAAGTAATTCTTGAATTTGTTCCTCTTTTTGGGATGCCAATTTAGCAACACATGCCCGGGCTGCAGTCTCCGAAGGCAATACTTTTCCCATTCTAGCAAACAGAGACTTTGAAGAAGGATGGTTCAGTTTATGAAGTGGGATATCTGCCGCTAAGAATGAAGAAACAACCTGTTCCTTGAAGTTTACTTGATCGAAATGTAAAAAGGTTTGCTTACTTTGAGATTTGCTCTTCGCCTCCAATTTTTCTTGGTGTTGCTTACTTTTTCGGTGGCTTTCCACAAAAAACTTTTTGTCGCATTTGACTAACACGTCGCAAAGGTTGCATCGCAAGTCGCCGGCGGGAGTTGCCGAAAACTCATCCGGATATTCCTGGCAAGTTTGCCTAACTTTCGCTATAGAAGATTTGGCTTGTTTTGGCATTCTTTGCTTTGCAAGCTACAACTTAAAAGACCACGTGTAAAGAGCGCAAGGCTTTTATAGAATTAGATTAATTGTCTAACAATTATGTATTTATGCATCAACAATGACGTTTCATGCATAATAAGTGCTATTTCCTTCTCAATTACCGCACGCATTATTGTGACGATAGTGCAAATATTGCAACTATTTCAAAAGTTTAAAATCAAATAAAACTGCGCATAAAATTTTAATAGCTGCTCAAAAATTCAAAAAACTATTTAAAAAATATAAATTTGTTCGTTTTTGTAAGTAAATTTTTGATAAAGACAATTTTGACAAATTTTGACTTTATGCAAAATTTTGACTTTATTTTGACTTATAAAATCTACCAAAACAGACTCCTGAACACCTGAAACGAACGTTAGTACACATTTGATCATGTAACAAGGTCCTGAAAATTTTTGACTTTATTGACTTTAGCGGGCCCTACTAATAATAAAAAACCTTCCCTTTGATGCTTTGCGCGTTAAACAATCCAATTCTTTTTCTCCCGTCGGTACATGGTTACACCGGCCGGTTAGCTCAGTCGTTAAGCCACGGCATCGGTACGAGAGATCTGGTGTTAGATTACCGGGCCGGTCAAAGTGGCACAGTGTCGCCAACGGCTCCCACCGTCGTGAAATTTCTTCGCAGCTGTGTTGCCCAGGCTTTAAGCAGCGGAGTTGGGCCCCGCCACTCGTTACACGCTTCGGCGTAATACTTCGAGTATAATGAAGATTTGATTTTTGTACAAAGCTACAAAAGCAAAGCCCGTAGTACCATGCACAAAAACGGGTACCGTGTGTCGGTATATCTTTCAGGCAACGCTCGGTTTGTTTCTTCAGTTCTGTCGATGCGAGCAAGTGAGCAGAAAAAAAAGCACGCGCTTTGCATTTTCTTTGCTTTTTAAATCAACGCATCGTTTTTTCATTTTATAGTTTGTGGTCGTGTTGTATAATTTATTCGTTTTGTAGTCGTGGTTTTAAATGTAGTGGGCCTTCACTGGCTATTGAAAGGGTGATCTGGGACGCGTTAAAAAAAGGTTGCCGACTACTGCCCTACAGAATGGTAAAATGTTGTTAATTGACGTAGAAACCTGCTTTCATTTTCGTAAATGGTTTTCCACATGTATCGCTAGCAAAAACTTATCCCTAATAAATATATCCATTTATTTTGCTTCGCCAGTCATATGAAGTTTAAGTAGCCTACTGTTACTAATGCAATTTCGAGCACATAGTTTCAGTTTACTGTGTGAGAGCGATGTCTTCCAAAATGACACCGCCTATGTTGGGATATCTAGTTAAAAGTTTTGATTATACCACATTTTGCTTACCAGTTACCACAAAAAGGTTGCGCAATTTCATATATTGATTTACGATTCATCATTAATGAATTTAATTACTTATCATGATCAAAGTCGGGCTCATGAACAATAACAATGTTTAGTCTGTGACGTTTACTATTGACTCAATAGCTTTCTTATGTTCAAGAAAATGTTTTATTGCCTTTATAACCATGTTTCTCTACCAACCGCAATTGCACGGAATTTCTGAAAAGACGTAACAGACCATTTATATAGTTCCGGTTCACTAGTAAAAACTTATTCCATCGTGACTGGAGTAACTGCGCTTAATTACGAAGTGGGTTCTACATGGTAGCATAACATCAACTTTTATTACGGTCACCATTTGTGCATCATCAAATATACCTGAGTTGAGTGCTTTAGGCCTACTATTCCATGTTTTAATGCAGGACCGGCAGAACCAGAATTTAGCTGCACTCCAACTTTAACTTCTTTACGTTTCGATTGGACGCTGATTGCAGAAGTGGATTATTACATAATTGAATCAGAACCAATTGAAAATTTTCCAGTGAGTTACTAATACTTTATCGTTCAAGAATTCCTACATGTTTCAACGTAATTTTTCCAATAAGAGCAGACAGCTTTACTAGTTGATTCTACTTTGGCTACGGGAAAGAAAGGTGTAGGCCTAATAGTAGTATGAGTTTCAATTTAATAGGCTACAGGATGTTTGTCCCCGTCACACACCTTTGATGAAATATGTCTGCTCTGCATCTGCACCCACAAACTGCAAAATAGATTCATCATCGCTGATAAGCAGATGCGTTGTTTACAGTCACACCATCTTAAAACACGTTCAGCCCCGTATGGTTTTATTTTCATTAATTTTAGTTACGTTTAACCTATGCAATTCCAGACAGCTAAAGTGAATTCGTCCCTGACAACTTACACTACTCTCAACGTCACTCCATACACAGAATACACGGTTCTAATGTATTCAGTAACTGCAGGTCTAAATGGGGAAGAAATACGAAGCACTGCAACTCCTCGAAAGTGTACCACTTATAAAGAAGGTAAAGTAATTCACAAAAATTGATAGCGATCGATAGATTTGAAAAGTTCTTCACTGCTCCAGAGTGATGCTACTATAGTTTACTCTGCTGTAAGAAACACAAGTCTGCAAGGGTATCGTATTGGTTTAATTAGGCAACACCTTTTCCTAGTCTCATATCATGACGTAATTTTGTAAGTAGGTATATCTCTATATTTGATATTCGATTTCAAAAGTTGTCTGCAATAAGAATTGTGTTGCGCATGCATTGGACCGATCGTTCATAAAAATGAGAAGCGTATTTATCATCGAAGAGGTGGGGGTTTTCGAAACAACGATCTTTTCCAGGAAGTAGAAGGATAGTTCAGTGCGAAAAGCATATTTAAGAAACCTTATATCTACTGTAAGAACAATTAATTTGAAAATAACTGCAAACCTTGCATAAGACGGCCTTGTAGCGATAAAAAATTAAGCAAGTATTGCTCGATCAATTTTGTATGTTTAGTTTTTTGTGACGAAGAAACTGTACTCGACGTCAATAATAATGTTAACGCCACATTTCCAACCACGCAAGCAGGTTACACCAACTCGTCTATTGAAGTATGCAACGCTGACACTTCTGGAGGTTTGTGACTGGTGCTGCGATTGGTAAGATAGAGCACAGTTTTATTATCTACTTCACTGAAGCTGGGACTGGGGTCAAATTTTTGAAAGAACATACACGTGAAGTTACACTAACCGTACCTGTAATAGGCCCTTCGATTTTATTCCCTGAGTCAAGCTTTACTTTTTTATTTAATTTTTATTTTTCTATTGCGGGAATCTCTATCTTCATTTTCTTATTTTCGACGGACACGTCAAAGTTGCGGTTACACATCTTCCATCCTAAGATGTGTAATCCCGTTAAATGCCTTTCTCAGGTGCACAGGTGAACTTACCCGCCTAGTTTTCACACTATACCAAAAGTCCAACGCAGAAGCTGTAAATAGGCCTATCAATTGTTAGTTTTTGGTTGAGCGGACTCAGAATCGAACCGGAGTTTAAGGCAAAATTTGTATTCGCTCGACAAGCTGACTTCTCAGTAATTCTCAGTTTTTGAAATTTCAATGAAATTTGTTCATAAAAAATCGTCGTAACTTTGAAAGGCATCTTAACTTAGTAAGATGTCGTTTTTACGACGGCCATGATTGCAAGGTAGATGGTTCAACTCCCACCCGAGTTTCCTCGTTGCGTCCTTGGACAAAATGCTTCACGATAATTATCTCCGCTTGGTGGAATCTAACACGCAGCAAATTGAAGAAGTCAAAAGAAAAATTCAAGCGGAAAACTCGGAAACAAGGGCAACTCCTAAGCGAGTCTGGATTCGTCTTATGCATAGCGCCTCCGTCGCATTCTCGTGACGAGAGGATAAAAATGAAGAAATCCAAAACACATTCTGTCAGTGTGCGAGTAGGTCTCTAAAGAGTAACTTCGTACATGTATCAAGTCTTTGTTGCAGTGTATTCACTACTGAAGTGTTTTAAAAAGTTAAATATAGGCTTTGATACTTCATTGGGGTCCGCGAAATGTTTGTTTGATGCATGAAAGGTTCAATCTAAAACTATACTCAGTGTTTGAAGCGTTGAAATTTTGGCAGGTGGATCACCGCTTGGATCTCGTAGCTGTTCATTGATGGGAACATGGTTTGAAGCAGTGTGGTTGTCTTCTTGTGATACAACATTGGAGGTAAGTAATAACACATCAAAAAGAGTTATTATTGGGTAAATAGAATAAGGATTGACTAACTTTCTCAAACTTGCTTATAATTTTGGAAGAGTTGTAAATAAGCATAAATAAATAAATAAAGAATAAGCCTAAACCCATTACTTGATAACAGATTTTCAGCAGAAGCGTATTTAGGGAGGGGGGCATTGGGCCATGCCACCCTCCCTTTTGACTTCGCCTTATAGAAAAAAGAACAGAATTAATGGTGCCAAGTGACTGAAACATGCCGCGGGCGGATACAGGGGGTAGGTTGAGGAGTAGCCTATTCATCCTTCCACCAGTCATTTTCAAAAACGCTTTTGATGTATACAATTTTTTTAATTTTTTCGAACCTCTTCGATTGCAATAAGCCTTACTCCTAAAGCACGCGTAATCGGAATGTGCGAACAAGATGCATCATATTTGGTGAAGTACTCGAATTAGGGTCAAAAAATTTAAACAAAATTTGTCTGAAAATCATTCAAAAAGCACTAAAATAGCCATTGCAGCATGTAAATTTTCAAAAATTTTCCGGGGGAGCATGCGCGCAGACCCCACGAAAGCTTTTCTTATTTCTCTTCCAGCTTTAAATTAGTTCTTCCGAAAAAAAAAATACGCCTAAAAAAATGTGGAAATTATGGCCCCCCTCCCCCTTTTAAAATTTCTCGCTACGCCACTGATTCTCAGTATTTCATCAAACTTTGATCGTTTGTAAGATTTTAGCATCAACCAACATAACAACAGAAGAAGAACGAAATCAAGTTGCATCTGATCTGGTTATTCTTACATCAAACTCATCTAGTTTGACATCCGAAGAACTTGGAGATTCTGCTTCTACAGTGGATAGTATTTTATCTGCTAATGAACTGGATCAAAATGTAAGATTGAACAAAAAAAGGTGCTGAGTACAGCCTTTTTGAATGTAATAAGTTATAATTTTTTAGCTTGATGATCATTGTTGTTTAATACAGACCACCGATTACCTTGTGGAAGGCATAGGAAACATTTTAGCGGCATCAGAGCAAGAATTACAATCTTCCAATATAACAGACAGGTATAACCTCAATTTGCACAGAACACTTAGAAACGTGTATTTATTTAACTCTTTCTCTCCTGCAGCCTGCTGGCATCTTTAGCAGAAGTTGCCTCGAAGGTTAAACTGGAAGAAGGCGAAGAATACCAATCAGTAACCAGTCAACTGGCAATGGCTGTTACTTCTGCAGTAAACGGTTAGTTACTTTCTCATATAGACCTTCCATCACGATAAAATACTTAGGTGGCTTACAACTTTAATCGCAAAATTCCATGATAACTAAGAAAACGTATGGGGCATTCTACCTACTCTCACAATGCAAACGCGAAGCAAATTGCATAAACTGCAGGCTTTAACAGCCATCTTTCGAGCTGTCCTGTCATTAATGATGTTTGACCAGAAGGCAACTGGATAAATTAGTTGAAAGTGGTTTTTGGTTTTGGAATTATGCATTTGTTGTTTTTTGCATGTTGATTTGATAAAAAAAAAGTGTAAAATGTAATGCTTTTTAAGGGTATGACACTTAAAAAGAACTATTGGATATTAACCAAACTACTTTCTTTTTAGTGAGTGGAATTGGATATGGAAAGCGGTACAATCCTACAACTGACAACCTGGGTTTTAGCACAGGTCAATTTGAAACCTATGAAGAAAATGAAAGTTCAATTATTAATGACTGGGAATCTTTCATTTTTGTACCAGATGAAGCAGTCGAAAGGAGTCAAGGCAAGAAAAATGAAATAGCATACAGCAATGTGCTACGCTAAACAAAGAATTTTCAGCATTAAATTTATCATATTTTTGCTTGACATCTTTAATATGTTATTATAACAGATCTATCATTTTGTTGTTGTTAGTGTATCTTATTATGTGAACATTATTACGTTTTGGCGGACGAACTGGCAACTTCATTTCTTTTGTTTTGTAACGCTTGTCAGGCCGTCATACATACATCATCGCAATAGATGAAACGTTATGAGCTGTTTTAAAAAAGCAATGGCTGTTCAATCTTCTACGATTACTTTGCTACATTATTTAGCAATTTTTAATAGATGGTCGTGTAAGCTTTTTTGCATTTTTGGACGACAAACTATTCCAAGTTCCTAACAACAACCTTTCTAAAACTAATGGGATTCCGTACGAAGCAAAAGTTCATTCCAATGTTTTATCTGCATCCATAGTTGGGGTTTCAATCAGCAGTCTTAATAAAAACATCACAATGATGTTTGAAACTAATCAGGTAAGACAGGCATAACAATACAAATCGATTACAGCAGCTTGAAAGATGAAAAAATCAATACCCTTGACTTTTTCTTATTTAAGACAAAATAAGGTAGATTTACCTTCAAGCATTTGTCTGCCACAACGCAAAAGCAAACGTCAAAACATGGCTAAAACAATGAAGCTCTACAGTTTATTAAATCAAAGAGTAAAAAAGAAAAGGAGCGCTGACCGGTTGAAAACAAGAGCCAACAAGAATCAAACCACGCCACATTTCTTGCAACTTCCGATCAATTCCTTGGGCCGTCTGATGATGCCTTTTCTTTCTGATGTTTTAATTTTTTGTTGATAACGCTACTTTTTGTCCATAAATATTCAATTGGAATAACCCGTCTAGTATTTCAGATCAACTGTACGAGAAAATCAACTTTTGGAGCTGATCCAGAATGTGGAACAAATTTTTGTGGATTTTGGGACGAATCTACGTCATTGTGGTCCGATTCAGGATGTGCAGTGGTTAGTGTCACCAAAGAATCCATCGAATGTCAATGCAACCATCTTACCAACTTTGCAAGTCTGTTTGTGAGTTATAGATGTCAAAAGATTTTTGTTTGATTTTGATCGGTCAGGCAGCCATGCCCCGTCAGTTTCGATTGGCATGTATCAACACTAGCTCGTTTTACTGCCTGTTCCTTTTACCGTGCCAGTATATTTTCAAACGTCTGGATGTGCGGGAATAAGCATTGAATTGATTGTCTTTCCAGAAACGCTATAGCACGATCAAACATTGCATTGGCAGCAGAGCTAGAGCCAGAGCAGTTGACTTAGAGGGGCCAAGCGTTTATCAGAGGGAGCCAAAGTTGAAAGTTAAGTACAAAAGCCGGTGTCTTCAAAAGATTAAGCTTGTTAATTGGGGAGCCAATCATGTCTTTGGGGGGTCAGGCCCCCCTGGCTCCCCCTTGGCGCCGGCCCTGATTGGCAGAAAGAAAATTTTTTGGGATGTGGAAGTACAAATTGACGAGAAATATTTAAAAAATGCTAAGGCTGTTTGTTACCTGTATAATATGGTTTGGTGTATAATATTGGTGTATAATATGGTTTGGTGTTTGCTGTATAATATGGTTTGATATATGGTTTGGTGAGTTAAATTTACGGTAGTGCGAGCTTCTAAGCTATCCAACTTCAGTGTTAAATTTTATATTAGTCTTTAAAAATATGAAGTCTTTCCGACATCAAAACTTCTACACTAAATTGCCAGTACTTCATAGTTGGCCTACTGATCGCTCTTGATCGTACAATTGCTGTATAGGCTTACGGAGATTCAAGTGCCATAAGAAACAGTACATCTTTGGATGTGGTCACTCTAGTTGGATGCAGCATATCTCTCGCTGGCACTATATGTACAATCACTGCTTTATTGATTGTTTGGTAAGTACTTTTCCTGAGTACTTCTTGGTAGAAAGTAACAGTTGGACAAGTTCCGCTACCTAGCTTATGATCAGTTTTTTTAAGTTAAGTTGTGTTTGTTGAATGAGTTGACGATTGAATAAACTAAATGTTAATAGGAGATGGTTAAACAAACTAAATCTACATTAAATACACCACTAAACCTTTATACTACTCATTACCTTCTTGGAAACGGTGATATCTCTGTCGAAGGAGATCTCAATTCTGCTTTACTATTAAGTATGACAAGAGATATTCAACCTCAAAGATAGTCTCAATAACTGAGAAATACAACTGTCGTTACATCAACTTTTCGTCCTCACCACAAAATCATCATAAAGATTAGTCTTACTTTCTGGATTAAGTCCAATCACTCCGTTTGGATTGGTTGACCTTACATCAGCGTGGTGGACACCTTCAAGGGAAAAAACTTTGTCAAGTAGATATCACTCTAATATATGTTTCACCTTCTGGATATCTATTTTTTACGAGTCATGTTCTCACTGTAGTCTCCAGCTTTTCATTCCTGTGTCGATTAGCGACTTCAAACATGTACACTTACTTAAAAAATGTTGGTACAAAAAAAACGAACGGAATGAGCAAAAAAATCTGTGAAAAGGAACTATCCACCCTTTAGTATTGCACTTTCAATCAGTTGAGGTCATGAGTTGCGCAATGCATTCTGCTGTGTTTTTGTTGTATCAAGGATGTTGTGTTTTAAGGCAATCTCGAAGAGCAACGGTTCATAAAGGAACTTTGTTTGTTATGCTGAACTTATCTTTCGCTCTCTTCCTCCTGAATGGATTTCTACTGCTCAGTCTTTTTGATAACTTAACCAGCGATGATGATTTTTGCACTTCGGTGGCCGTCATTCTTCACTTCTCTTTGTTAAGTAGCCTTTCGTGGATGATGGCCGAGGCAATATATTTACTTATTGCTACTGCTAAGGTTTGTAATTTAGAGCTTTAGTAGGCCTGGTAGGTTTAAGGAAAGCTAATTTGGAAACTGTAAGCGAAAAAAGTTAGAATTTTTAAACAACAGAAAATTATTATGACTTAAAAATTTGAAAACTGTTTTGCAAAACTTTCCTTCCGGTGCTTGTAAATAGCCTAAGCCTACAATGCTTCATCAGTTAGTCGCAAAATATGTTATACTCGTGGAGTGTCATCACTAATATCTGAAAATAAAGAGATTCTCCAACTTAAACATGGCTGAGATTATGCGATTGTTTGTCGAAAAAAAAAATGCAATGATGTTTCAGCCTCTGTATTTTCGAACGGAAATAACAAACAAAAAAGTATTTATCGGCTCATCGCTGATTGGATGGGGTATTCCGTCTGTGTTTGTTAGTATTTCTGCTGGTGTAGACATTACATCATATCAAAGTCCACCTTCAGGAGGATCTCAAACGTAAGTATCATCTACAATAAGGCAAATTTTTCAGCAGTAGTATAAAAGTTTACCGTACATAAATTTTCTACCTTAACACGCTCTTTCTTAATTTATTGTCAACACATCCTAATTCGATGACGTTTTCATTTCACTTTTTAGGTCAGCGGTTCTGAAACTTTTTTGGCTGTAGACTCCTAAAGCATTCTGATTAAAGTATAGCCTAAACCCCTTTATGAGAAACTTGTAACTACCAATAATAAATGGTCATGCATAGAGACGAACTTGTACCGTATTTGCATTGGGTTGGCTACCGCTTAACCTTCGCGAACCTCTTAGGGGTTTGGACCTCAGGTTAAAACACCATGCTTTAAATCAATACGCTTTTGTCTTTCGATTAATCATTTCATAAATCATCAAAAGAGGTTTCCTTTACTAGCCTTGAGCAGCTAAAACTTCATTTAAAATTTTCTTGATTTAAAAACACCTTGATGATTTAGATGTTGGATTTCTAGCAACATGATGCTCTATCTTGTAATCATTCCTGCTTCCATTATTCTTGGTATAAATCTTTTCGGTTACATTGCAGTCGTGAGAACTTATGCAACCAGAAAATTCAAGATAAAGCAGGTATTGAAGAGCTTAGCATGTTCAAAATGAAAATACTTAAATTCATTGTACGATTTTGCAGTCTTGGTTTTGAAACTACGGGTATGCTAGGAGCCACCCCCAATCTTTTTGTTTAGCTTTTCGTTGTTGTTATATCATTACAATAATTTCAGCGGTTAGTTCAGTTCATTTTGTTAATGTCATTGCATTTTCGCCATCTAATATTAATTTTGGTGTTTTTGTTTTTAGTCTACGAGTACCGTAACCTGGAAGACTATCGTATTTTCCTGTTCATTGTTCATAGTCTTTGGTATAACTTGGATATTCGGATTTTTCATTTTTGGATCCACGACTGGCAATTTAGTTTTCGCTTATATTTTCACCATTACCACTTCTTTGCAAGGTAAGAGGATCGTATTAAACAAAAAAACAATCACGTCTATCTTTCCACACACTCTTGAAAAGTTTCATTGGTTCTACTTAATAAGAGATAGCCATCACGACAGCCAGGACAGTTACAAATTTTACTTGTTCAAGATCGAGCGCAAGTTTGTTGTTTAATTTTTGAGTTCAAGTTCGAGCTAAGCAAGAAAAACTGAGTTCTGCAAGTTTGAGTTAGTAAATATGGGTTTAACTTTTAAAAACGACGACAATGAACAAGGACTTCTGCCCGTACACCCCTAAGTACATATCATTAACAGGCATTGACCAGCTCAATACCTCATTCGGGGAAAAGAAAACAACCCAAGCTTAAACGCTTAAAATTTAGCATAGGCCTAAACTAGGATAATCATGTTACTAAAACTTATTGCCGGGTGTAACTAAATATGTTTATACCAGGTGTATTCCTGTTTATTCTTTTCGTGGTGCGTAACAAGGAAATACAGAAATCAGTCAAGCATGAAGTTTCTTCAGTTACATCAAAGATATTTAACCGAAGCCGCCAAGCCAGTAATCATACGGTAATTAATAAGAAATTACTTTTCATGGAATCAACAGTTTCCTTTTGTGATGCGTCGTTACGGCGGGATGGGGGACCGATTCAACTATTTTGCAAATCGTTTACATCACACGCACTTTGTGTGCTTTAAACATCAAGCTAATTCAATACATACTGGGCCGAAATAAATCAGCGTAGTTTTTTAGATTGTCATCATTACCACAAAATTGTAGTGTTAACATAGGGTTAAACGCATGGGTGCAAATCCAGGGGGAATGTATCCCCCCAATAATCCGACAGCATCCCCCAATATTTTTCATGGAAATGGAAAATTCTCCATACGATCCAATTTACATCCCCCCCAATATCAAAAAATAATCAATTTTGCTAAATCATCCCCCCCCCATATCAAAAAATGGCCAATTTTGCTAAATCGTCCCCCCTCCATTGCTCAACATAGATTTGCACCCCTGGTTAAACGTAGCGACTTTAGGCTTTATGATATAAACCTGTTGCAAAAGTTTATTATTTGTAGCAATTAGATGATCATAGTGTTGCTTGGTCATGCTTAAATATTTTAGAATAAAATGAATTCAGTTCCTGCTCACCAGTTCGCTGTACATCACCATGCAATAACTTCGTTCCACAGTAGGAGGCTAAGTGGAACATACTCCAAGAATTTTACATTCGGGTCTAGTTTCTTGTAATCCTTGATCAACTAAACAAACTACTTTTCAACTCATGAAAATTGTTACTAGTTTTTTATGAAACACGATAAAACCAGGGAGTCGAACCGTTTAAAATATCGCTCCGGTTTCGGTTCAGGTTCTAGAAATTTAATTTTTAACGGTTCAGTTCCGGCTCAGGTTCAAGACTTTTCAAAAATTTGGGTTCAGGTTCGGTTCGGGTTCAGTTGCACCAAAATTTAAAGGTTCGGGTTCGGTTTAGGTTCAAAGATCTCAAATTTAAACGGTTCAGGTTCGGTTCGGATTCACCGAAAACAAGCGGTTTTTACCGGTTCGCGGTTCGGGTTCGGTTCGACTTGGTAGGCTATAATTTATAGTCTACCAAGTTGGCATGACCTGGCCTGACTTGTTTCAGATTCATTAAATTTTGAAAAACAGAAAGAATATTACGCATCGCAGCACATGTCAAGAGATTTGTATTAATATTTTTTAAGAACCAGCTCAGGTTCAAACATTGTTACTAAACGATTTCTGTTCAGGTTTATGTACACATAATATTATAGGTTCGGTTCGGGTTCACTTGCATAAAATTTTAAAGGTTAGGGTTCGGTTCAGGTTCACAGATTTGAAATATTAAAGGTTCGGGTTCGGTTCAGGTTCAGTGATCTCAAATTTAAACGGTTCAGGTTCGGTTCGGGTTCACCGAAAAAAAGAGGTTTTTCCAGGTTCGTGGTTTAGGTTCGGTTCGACTCCCTGATAAACCTGCAACATGCCGGTATGACAAACACATTCTCTTATGCTGCTGCTGCGGTCTCTTTTGTGCCGTGGGAAACTTCAAAATGTTACTAACATGGATCACAACAAATAATTAACATGACGGGGATTGGGATGAAGCGTACAGATTATAGTATATTGTCTCCATAGAGACAAGCGATGTTGGTTGCTACACATGCGGGGTAAAATGCTTCATACGAGAATGATCATTTCTGCTTACCAGATTTTATGAAGAGCAAATTGATAGGAGGAAATTATCAATTACCCTTCAGGAGTTTTTTTTTCAGGTTTCTTATTTATGGTATGTTAATTGATTTTTTCATTGTGTTATCAAACATTATTTTGTTTTAACTTATCGGTTTTGCAGCTTTTAGCTACACCAGGACAATCAAAGAAATCTCAATTACATTCCACAAGTTCTCAGTAAACTCAAGAAAAAAGCTTAATGCAAACGAACGCGAGGATCCATTAATTACAGCTTTTATGTAGATAAAGCAATATAAGCATAATTACTTTTTTGCTTTAAATTTACTCATTTTTTTGAGGATAAAATTGTTTATTGCTAGCAAGAACAGCAGGTTAAAGAGAAGTCGTTTTTCCAGTATTTTTTGCCCAATGCAACAGCGAAAGCAAGTTTGCCGTTACAATTTTCAAAAATAGAAGCGACACTTATTTGTAAAAAGAAATGTTGACACTTTGCTAAGATTAATTATTGGCGACGAGTAAACGTACTGCATATGGAATGCGCCATTGACGTGAAAATTCGGTTGTAATCTGCTTTTTGGAATATATTTATGCTATGCTTTATTTCCATAAAAGGTATGTTTTTGCCGATACGCTCTGCGCTGCACGCCACAACGATTATAACGTACTGACTTGAAGAAATGCAGCTGGATAATAAAACTAACTAGGTGAAAAAGATTGCCGCGTGCGGCGCGTTGCCGTGTATAGGTAAACGCATCTTATAGAAAGCATGTAAATAATAGGCTATTCTAACTCGTATAATATTACTATACGGAATACTCTAAACTCTTCGTGTCTTTATGCTCTTGCACAAATTTTTATAACATTGTAAATAAAACAGCGATGGCGTATCGATAAGTTTTTTAATCAATGTGTAAGATTTCTTTAATAGTGTAATCACTACAATTGTGCTTTACGTTAAAATGCCTTCATAAAATGAATAAATACTTTAAGCTGCTAGCTAGAACTGAAACATAATCGAAACTTTTGCCGTTGCTTTGATTCACTAACAATTCACCGCCTGGCCTAACCATGAACAATTTGAGCATGATCGCAAGAACCACGCAGTCAAGAAGGCTGACCCACAATATAATCGAAATCCAAACGGCTACAAAATTATGTTGTTTAATCAGCAGGAAAATTATCCTGACACATTGCCGACTAACTGCCAACCTGTAGTGTTCTGTTGTACCGGTACTGCAGCTAAGCATAGTTTTAGCCTAGATAATCCAGCTTTAATACCGGTGCCAAATATACTTGACTAACTGCAAAGCTGTTGCAGCGGTACACGCGGGCCGCGGGGTGGGCTAAACAACAGCAACTACTATAGTTTAGGACTCACCAGTCTTCAAGGAAAAGTCTTGGCTGAACCTCTTCTTCAAAAAAATGGCCCTCGTTCGGTACAACGTAATCTTGCAGTTGGAGATTGTTGCTGACTCGTATTAATTTCGATTCTTCTCAGTTAATCAACAATTCAACCTTATATCAGCAACCAGAGGCGTAGCGCAGGGAGGGCAGTGGGGTACATATGTCCCCGGGCGCCATGGTACAGGGGCGCCAAAATGGGGCTTGCAAAAATTTCACAACAAGGGTAAAAAGCCGGTCACAAGCAAGATTGCACCGGCGGCAGACATCGTCTGATAGTAGTAGACTGGTATGCACCGTAGGGGAAGGTGGGGCAAAACGAGACAAGGGACAAAACAGCAGTGGCGTAGCAAGGGGGCAAGTGGGGGCACGCGCCCCGGGGCGCACCGCCTCGGGGCACACTAAGAAGTTCTTTTTATACTTAATTTTTGACGTATTCGCACAGATTTTAAGAACTACTTTGTGGATTACTGTATTGTAATGTATGCTGTTCGCCAAGGATTCAAATCACGCCTTACTTTCGACCACAAATCATGCACCAAAGGGGCGCACGAAACAGTGATTTTATCCACTGCGGTTTCGACGTAATCTTTTAAACTTTAAAACAATCAGTTTATTGCAATGCAACCTGACACCTGCATATGCTTTTGGCAGAGGAGTAAGGTCACTCTTTGCACCCGATCACAAATCGTCCGTTTTCTCAATTATGACATCACAAAAAGGTTTGAAACTGCGCGTACATAGCTATTCGACTTTGCAGCAATTAAACTGAAGGAAATAGAGCTGTGCTAGAAGAAAAGTAAAGAAGCAATAGGTATCGATCAGATTTTCATTGTTTTAGCGTTACAGTGATCCTAAACTTTTTCAACCAATGGGCCGTTTCTGATAATACAGTGGACGAGTGCCGATCGAAGCATTCACTAAATTGAACCTTCGCCTCTATGGCCTTTTCTGGGTGTTTTCTTTTGTAGTTTGTATTGCTTTGCTACTGTGACTGGTGCGTAGACTGTGATTTTCAATGCGGATATTTTGAATATTTTAATGACAGCAATCACAGAATGAGAAAATAGGGAAAAATCTGGCAATTTAGGGGTTGCGAAGCGCAGCCCCGTTGCTGCTGCTGAGATAACTTAGTTAAAAATGTGAAAGAATTGCGGTATCGTTGGATGAAATTGTAGCTGAGTGCTTGACTGTCCTATATGAAATGCAATTCCGTTTCCTGGATAGCCTTTTTTTCAGATCGACTGTCAAACTTCTTGTTGAGATTTTAAGCGAAAAAGTTTTGCAGTTTGATGGGCGCAGCTTTCCCCATGCAGTGTGGGCCCCCAGCCGACCGTTGGGATGTTGTCGTCTCCAAAAAAAAAAAAAAGGTCTACACCCACAATTCTGGGCCCTTAAATGGAATCTTGGTCCCCTTGACGGCTAAGTGGTCTCCGAGAAAAAAGATCTTCACCCGAAATTAGGTGACCTCAAATGGAAACCGGAAGCCCTTGACGGCTATGTGGTCTCTCCACAAATAACAAAAAGATCTTCAACCATGATTCGGGGCTCCCAAATGAAATCCTGGGCTCTTCAACGGTTAAGTGGATCTCTCACCACACTACTTTGGGACCTCTATGATGGGCCCCGAAAATGCTCATTCATGCGCTCTTACACAGCCGTGGGCCCGGGGCAGATTGCCCCCTGTAATCCACAGCCCTGGGTGGGGGGGTCCTGTTGTGTGTCTTTTGTATCCTTGACATTCAGTTGGGACGATCTATTCTACAGTATTAGAGCAAAAAATGCAATTTCGGTAAAAAGCTGCCAACTTCGTTCTGCACCTCGCTTCGAAATGTCTTCTGATTGTACTCCAGGGATTGCATGTGATAAGTTTTCACCGGCCCCCCTCTGGCCCAGAAAAATTGCCGCACCGTTAAGTAAAATATCTCGAATTTGTAAAAACAGATAAGCGTTTTTAAAGTTTGCATTGTTAGTGTTAGTGATTTAACTAGTAGGAAGACACTGCCAAAAAAAGAGACTGGAGCTCTAGGTCGAAAACAGTGAGCCCAATTTGACGGTTTTAGAACGAATCTAGAAAATTTATGAAAAAATATTTTACAAGTACCGGTAGTGGCAATGCAGAAAAACAATCAGCCGATAGGCCTATACGAAAACAAGACGAAACTGCTGATACACATAATATAATCAGAGGATTTTAAAACATAGGGGGCGCAAAATTTTCGTTTGCCCCGGGGCGCAGGATACCCTCGCTACGCCACTGTCAGTAACACAGATTTTGTCTTCTAAAACCATGCGCTTACGCTTCGATAATCTTCTGTCCCTCTTGCGATCAACTTATCTCAGGCGATATAAACACGCCTACCTATGACGTAACTACAAAAAATAGTATAGCGTAACAAACGCAACTGTAATTACCTTGCTCAAATTATTGGCCTACCTAAAACAAACATTAGTGCAGACAAACTGCAAAATTGCAAGTAAAATAAAGTTATGAATGGACCCAACGTCAGCTGCTCGCTCTTGACTTTTCAGCAAAGTGTGCAACTTGCAGCAACGTTATCAAGACGTAAGAGCAGGGAAACGTAATAAACGTTGCTTCTCGCTTGGGATACGAGCTATAGAGAAGGCATGGGCCGCTAAGAGACCCGCTAACGATCTGTTAACCGGTTTTTTTTAGTGATCCACTAACGGTCCATTTCTATCTTTTGTTTCTAATAAAATTGGGCCGCTAATGAGCCGCCACCAATTCTTGAAATCCCTTTCGACTTTCATTTTTCTGTAAAATGTGGTTAAAAGGTCGCAGAAGAATAGGCTTTGGGCGGACCGGGCTTTATTTTTGGGATGAGTTGCCGGGTCGGTTACTGCTACTGGACAAAACGTTCCAGGCCATGGGCGGTCCGGGTTGCAAAAAAGTCAGCTCGTGCCATTTCTAACGAGCTAGTGAATAAACTTTGAGCGGGGTAGCACAAACTGCACAACAAACCGTAATACAAGCTGGCGATCGGAAAATATCCAAGAACTAAGCGACGCCGACGCACAGTTCATTTTACCGTAAAATGCCACGCTTTCTCGTGATGTCAAAGCATAACGTCAAGCCGTCAACATCAAATACTATGGTCATCGTGATAAAAAATACAATTCGATCAAAATCGGTTTAAAATAGTTTAATCCACTCAAAAAAAGACAAGAATTTGCAGCATTATAGGAACATCAACTGCCTAAATTCATTCATTTGTTTGATCACTTTTGATCCGGAAATTGAAATGAAAAAGAGATCCTCCTGCATGTAACTCGTGCATTCTCCAGCAAACAAAATCTTACAATGTTTATTATTCTTTTGGGTTTAATAATAAGGCATGGAAGAGTTTGATCTTGACCTTGCAGTACTCATTCCTAAACCCTGTAAATTCAAAAATGTCCCCAAAGACTTGATAAATTGCACACACTATATACAAATAATAATTTCAATTACCACCTTTGACAGCATAAACCAGTTATGCATCATAAACGACTCGGGTGCAATTCTTAGGTCGGTCTCGATTTGGAGTATCGTTACAGGATACAGTTAATTAGCAGTGGTGGGCACGCACGTTACTTTCGAAAAGCAACTTAGTTACAGTTACTTGGGAAAAAAGTAACTAAGTTACAGTTACTGTTTTGAAAAAGTAACTAAGTTACGGTTACTGTTTTAAAAAAGTAACTAGTTGCCGTTACAGATTCTTCCGATAAACAAAAACTTGACCCTAATAAATTAAGTTTTCTATCTCTTGTGATTACATACATCACCTGTGCTAATCTTTTCATGTCTACTGCAACATTTCGTCAACTTATATATTTATCAAAAAATATTCTTTCCGAAAAGGAAAGCATCTCAAAATGTTCGTCGGTCAAACCTGCTGTTTTTGGTTTTAAAATGTCTATTCTTAAGCTGAACAGCCTTTCCACAGCTGCGCTTGAGGGCAGAGAAGTATTGAACTTAATGCGTGTGCCGAAACGTAGTCCAGCATGCGTGTGCCGTCACTAAAAAAACTAACTGTAACTACTAACTAGTAACTTTAAAAGGTCTAATTTTGTAACTAGTCACCGATTTCGCTACAGTTTCACAAAAGTAACTAAGTTACCGTTACAGTTACTCAAAAAGTAACTAGTTACTGCCAGTGGCGTAGCCAGCCCAAAATTTCGTGGGAGGGGAACTTCATAGGCTTGTCCAGTGGTGCTTCCAGGATTCGGCAAAGGGAGGGAGCACAACCGGGGGTGTGGGGGTAAAGCCCCCAGCCGCCTGAAACTAAGAAGGTCTGCGGGCGAAGCCCCCAGCCGGCACGAATTTTTAGGGTTTTTACTAGAAAAACACTCAACTTTGCGCCGTCGTATTGTCGAAAAAGGACACACGGGTGCCCCAGAGTGGTCTTAATCCGCCCCTGTTTGCGTTGTCAGTAGACTTACGTTATAGCATTAGTATCTTTGTTTGTAGGCTAGTGGTAACTGAAAATATTTCGGGGGGGCAATTGCCCCCCCCCCCCTGGCTACGCCCCTGGTTACTGTCCACCTTTTTTAATTAGTTGTATTGACTCTCGTCGATTTGCCGCGTAAGTTAACGTTGCAAACTAATGCGCGGAGTGTTTGCAGAAATGTGAAGTTTGAAAGATAGGAGCCAATGCTGTAATTATCTTCAATAATATTATCAACTACGACAATAATGTAAACAGTGATGGGCACCATAAACCTTTTTGTATTAAAGCGATAACGATAATCGATAATTTCAAAAAAGTTCAGGACGTTTCCGATAATCGATAAATCTCAATTTCTTAAAGCGATATCGGTAATCGATAAATTATTGCCGATAAATTTTTCCGATAAATGTTGCGATAAATTTTCAATGTGTGTAACGAAGTTTTTTTGTAAGTCAAATTGCAAAAATGTTTTTCTAGATTTTTCTAAAAAAGAGAGCAGTTCACGGATTCTGCCGTGGCATTAAACAAAACGAAGAGCGATTTTTTAAGTTACAACAAGACTTAATGGAGACCGTGTATTTTTTCCGTAGCGCCAACGCACTAACTTTGAACACTGTGTACATAAAGAATCGTTTATCGCGATGATTTATCGGCGATAGCAAAATATAGTACAAAAGTGATATTGGTAATCGATAAATCCAAACTATTTTGAGCGATAACGATAATCGGTAATAAATTACCGCCGATAAATTATCTCGATAAATGCCCATCTCTGAATGTAGGGCCTATCAGCAAAATACGCTGAGGGTAGAAAAAGAAAAGGCTAAAAACCTTATGTACAAACATGTCATAATTATGCAGCCGTTTGAGAAATCTATGCCAGTCCTCACTGCAAACACGCGCGAGTGCGATTGAAAATGTTAAAATTACTAAATTGATCATAGCCTGTTTGAGATAATCTATCTTCGTAAATCAGTATATGGATGAGCACTTACAATATTACTGCTAGATCCAAAAGTACTCTTTTCAAGCATTTTACTGCGGAAACTCCCGACTTCACGTTTCACAGATTGTTGGATTTCTTTGTTACGAACCACAAATAAAAGAAATAGAAAGACTCCTACAATACAAATGAAGTATCACTATCAAAAATTCTGCGACGTGCAAACTAAATATAAAGTTCCAGCAGACCTCAAAAGTCGCAAGTAGGCTATATTTTTCAAATTTGAGGCTCCTTTAAGTTCTTGATTGCGCTTTGATGTAGAAATACGTTAAATAAGAAGGGGCTGTCCCAAGAACGCTACAACAAAGCTCGAACAATTGCGATCTATCTTATGATAGTCGACGCTATAACACCACTGCGAATCTGCTTCAACGCAGATACCAGATACTTTTTTTGTATTTTTAATACCTGCACAGTGCTGCACTCAATCTTCTACCCTGCAGGTGGGTTTACATAAAACGATAATAAGCGGGATGGAGCTAGAGTAAGTCGAAGAAAGTGGAGTAGAAAGAAGGCGAAGTCTTCAAAATTTTGCTATGAACTATTCAGCAGAAAAACGGAGCTGAGGTATTTGCGTGAAAGTATGTGGAGCGAAGTTGGGCTAAGCTGCTTGACATTACAAAAGAACAAAGCTAAAAGTCACTTTGGTTCTTCGGGTAAAGTTAACCCATTGTAATAGTCTTTTTTTTTTTTTTCCTATTAAAAAGATGTCAGTGGGCGCTCAAACAGTTACGACTTCCACGTAAAAACAAAAATTAAATTCAGAATAAACTTTCCTTGCAATGAAGTAGTTATTGCAAAAATGTAAGCAAAAACCAAACTGGCAACACTGGAATCAAAGACAAAGAAGCCAAATATCCAAGAAATCCCAAAAATAAAGAAAAGTGTCAAAGAAGACAGGAGATTCTTCCCAGTAATGTTGTTTTTAGCCTGAAAAAAGTTCATATTAACCCAACTTTAGCAAACTGTGGACTAAATACTGTAAATGAATAGGCTACTCAGATGTTCATATGAGAGCGTCTGCTTGTGAAGTGGTAGACTTGAGGTTCGATTCTGATTCCAATGTTGAAATGATAGAGTCAATATAAAAAGACAGTAGCCTATGGAGAGCAAGCCGGCAATTTTACTAGTGCCGTTAGTAAAAGCGTTTAACAGGATTACTCCATTTTTTAGTGCTAGGAAGATGGTCAGCAACTCCTAAGAGAGGCTGTTACAGCGTCTACCGAACTTTTTCGTAACATAAACATAGAAATACGTAAGTACGCAGCTGTAAAAAAAAAAGTTATGGATATTGCGACTTTGTTTGATGAAGCTGAAATTCTAGTTTATGATTGCTATGAAGTCGCAATTCAAAAGATTGTAAAATAACTTTCAGTTTGACCATCCGATGTTTGTGCTTACTTTAGCAAACCTTCTTGTTGTGTAAATCCTGACAACAACGATGTAGCTTAAAAGATTTATGGCTAAAATAACAGAAGCCGGAATTATCATGAGATAAAGAATCATTTCCGAGTCAATCCAGCATCTAAAATACAACAAAAAGCCTGCGTCAAATCTAGGTTGAACGCTATTTGATAGCTAGTTTAGTGAGCTTTTCTAATCTGTGAAGTAAACCTAATTCTCCGAAGACTTTTTTTATGTTTCTTGCTCAAAAATTATTAAAACTACTTACGTGTTTGAACTATCTAGCTCCGATTTTTGATAGACTGATATATCCACTACCGCAACAATCGCTACAAACACGGAGGGGAATCCCCAACCCCAGAGTATGGAAGAAACATAAACTTTTTTGCTGGTCAGCTCAGTTCGGAAATACATAGGCTGAAAAGTTGAATTAGTTCAACGTCAAATTTGCTTTTGGCGCAGTTTTCTCAACAATAACTAATACCTCTCGACTCAATACTATTATACAGTACAATGGGTCACCCCAAGTAGCGTATGTTATGAAACAAAAAAAAACATTTCAAAAAATAAAAGTACAAACTTCTGTAATTTTGCGATTATTCACATTTTTTCAAATAGGAAATTTAGCATTATCCTCTATGCATATTGATTCAAATCATTCATACAATGTGACTAAAAATATAAAAACAAAAAATCTCCAAGTTTTGATTTTTGGTTCAATTTCACCTTTGCAGTTCCGATAAGCAAGTAAATGGCCTCAACCATCATCCACGACAAGCTACTGTACAGTGAAAAGTGTAGAATGGCAGCCAAAGCTGTGCAAAAGTCCTCGTTGCTTGTGAGTTTACGAGAAAGACTGATCAGAAGAAATCCGTTTAGTAACAAAAGAGCTACGGTAAGATTGAGCATGATGAAAAGAGTTCGCCTTTGCAGCGATAATTTTCTTGATTGCCTATTAACAAAATAAAATACTTTAAGTTAGTATTACCACTTTTCAGTTTTCATATTGCTATTGCGTGGTAGTTACTGATTTTCACCAATTTATTACCGGCGCACTCTGACAATCACTAGCCGTTGTATGAACAACCGTACAGTTTGGGATTAGTTTGTTGCTAACAGAGGCGTATGCAGTGAAAAAATTAGGGGAGCACACTACAATAGGTCAAAGCGACCAAACATGTGGATATTTCAGACGAATGTTTTAAGCATGTACTTCTAATCAGGCTTTGTCAAAAGAAAAGAGCCTGTACCCCCGTGCCCTCGCCTGGTTACGTCAGTGGTGGCCAGTGAGATAAAGCAATGCAACACACGGAAAAGTCATGACGCCTTAAGGTGCGTTTACCGATACGCAACACGCGGCAACGCAACACGCGACAAAAATTTTTCGCACCTTGTTTGTTTTATTTTACTGTTCATCGATCAAGCGAAAACCTGCGAAATCCTTCTACATTTACATACATTATAATTTTAGTCGCGTCATCGCGTATCGGCAAACGCGCCTTTGGACTACGCAACTTTAGTTTTGAACAAAATTTGCTTTTAACGTTACTGTAAATACTTTGGTGTTTCGCTTCATAGATAGGAATCATCGTAGCCTAGGCATTCTAACAGTTCTGTCATAAGCGACTCAGAAAAAGGATTGCTGGTTTCATTGGCATATTTTTGCCATACAAGGAAACAAATCTCACTCCAAAGATAATTTATGCTGTAAAATAGTTTACTTTCCGTACCACATCACAGCTAACGCTATGAGTGTACCAAGTATTCCTATCACTGAAATGCTGCAGCCAACCAAGGTAACAATGTCCAAAGCAATATTATCTCTTATTCCTTCTGAATCTCCGTACGCCTAAAATCAACATTAAAAATTTTAGCTGTTTGTAATAAAAACAAACCAATCTTCAGTATACTCGCGGTATTACGCCGAAGCGTGTAACGAGTGACGGGCCCCATCTACGCGACTTAGCGCCGAGGAAACACAGAAATGTCGCGACGGTGGCGAGCGGTTGGCGACAGTGTCTGATTTGACCGGTCCGGAATTCCAACCCAAGACCTACCGCACCAATGGCGATGTCTAAAATAGTTTTACAATAAAATGTAGGCCTGTCATCTAGAAATAAGGTTTTCAGAAAAACAGAGCAGCTGCGTTGGAGTGCAATACTATGCATACTCTAATAAACATTTTATGGCTTTAGCACTTTTTAAGTCTGAACACCAACCGCTCTTCTGAAATTGCCAACTCAATGTTAAAAAAACACAATATATTGAGATCCACTACAAACCCCAAAGTGAAGGGATTTAGATATTGCTAGCCAACCAGTGGCGCATCCGGGGGGGTTAAAGGGTCGAACCTCCCCTTTTTTTTTAAACCGAACCCTCGTTTTTAAAGTCAAATGTTCAAACTGTGCAAGTGCAGTACGTGCTGTTATTTTAAAACAGCTGTGACAGAATTTGCTTCACATCATATTGAAGCCAAACTGGCTGGTTGGTGTAGTGGTATGAGACATTCTAATCGGTGCAGGTAGGGGCGGGTCCAGGGGGGGATGTGTGGGATGCATTTACCCACCAGCCATTTTCAAACATGTTTTAAATGAATACGATTTTTCCATAATTTCAAACCTTTTCGATAACAATACGCCCTAAGCACGCATAATCGAAAATATTCGAACAAAATGCGTCATATTTGATGAAACACTCAGATTTAGGGGCAAAAAATTTAAAAAAGATTAATTTTGTTAACAAAACTTCATAACTGACAGAAACAATTTTTAGAAAAATTTTCCTAAAAATTGTTCAAAAAATAGGCTACTATAATGGCCACCCTGCAGTATGTAAATTTTCAAAAATTTCCGGGGGGAGCATTCTTCCGGACCCCTTTACAGTCTTTTTTAATCTTAATGCTTCAAAATAATTCTGCCAAAAAAAAATACGCTTGAAAATATGTCAAAATTTGGTGCCCCCTCCCTGAAAAAATTTCTGAATACGCCGCAGACATGAAAACACTTTTCGAAGGGCTTTTTATGCCTTTTTTGGGTCTAGCGTCTTTGTATTTAGTTAACATAAACCCAAATTCAAAATTCCCTTCACCCTACTAAAATTTTCTGGATCCGCTCCTAAGTGCGGGATCGAAGTTTTTATTTAGACTACCCCCCCCCCCCCCCTTTAAAATATGCTGGGTGCGCCTCTGTAGCCAACATAGGCCTACCATACGTTACCCTGTCACTTACAAAAAGAGCTGCAAAGTTAGTCAAGTGGTTGCATTGACATTTAATCATTTCTTCAGTTATATACGTTGAAGTACATCCAACATCTGACCACAACAGGAATGATTCGTTCCAAAATCCACAAAATTGGTTTCCGCAATCGACATCATCATTGGACGTTGAGAGACATTCATCCTTAAAAGTCGTCATTCGTTAGCCAACGTCTGGTCAAACGATGATTATGATGAAAGATTTGGAGCCTTGGAAGATTATCAGTATTGAAAAAACTTATGATGAAATACAAATATAGTCAACAGCAGCCTGTGCCTTAACAAACGTGGCGGCACAACCAAACAAATGAAGAAGTTCAAACATGTTACGTCATTTAGGATTTCTTCATAACTGACAGAAACATTTTCATTGGAATACACCCAGCAAGGAGCATCACCACAAGCTGAAATATCTATGTGCATCCAGAGACCGAAATATGCCCAATCGTATTTTCTTCGAGTAGCCTCTTAGGGCATCACGCCCACCATCAGGCATCACGCCCATCTCATGGTGGGCGAGATACCCTAAGAGGCTACTCGAAGAAAATACGATTGGGCATATTTTGGTCTTTGGATGTACATAGATATTTCAGCTTGTGATGATGCACCTTGCTGGGTGTATTCCAATAAAAATGCTTCTTGGTCAGTTTCAAAAAACAATTTCCTATGGACAACCACGCTCAGCAATTTTTGGATAAACTTTTTTCCGATTGTTTTCTATAACAATTTGTTCTTGTTGTTCCAACTTGTTTGTAGATCAAAGTTGTATTTGCCACACTCATTGAAGATTTTGTTCTCAGCCATTTGTAAGTTACTACCCTGTCAACTTGAAACACAATTGTGACATTTTCTTTCAATTTTGACATGGGTTCTCCGACAATTGATGCAGATAAAACACTTGAAAAAACTTTTACGCCTTTTGGAATAGTATTGGTGTCGGATTTTAAATGATTGCCGTCAGAACCTTGAAAAATCATGTCGTCCAAAAATGCATAAAAGCTCACACGACCACCTAAACACAATAAATAAAAATATTTTATTTTTAATTGCATTGAAAAGTGTTATAGTAACTTTGTTCGTACCTGGTTGTTGGTTTAATGCATTGTTGGGTAAAAATATAAAAGAAGAGTTTTCAATTGCTGCATCGTCATACTCAAGAAAAATTTCAAATTGACCAGAACTGAAACCGAGTTGATCTGCAGTGGGGTTTGTTCGCATTTGAAAGCCCACTCCAAAACGATTGACTGAAAACCACAAGGGACAAGTCATAACCATTAGCTTTAGGCAGAAGCGTATTTAGAGAAGGGGGGCATTGCGCCATGCCCCTTGTTTTTTGGCTTGGCCTGTTAGTAAAAAAGAATAAACGTTGCTAAGTGACCAAAATATGCCAGATTCTTTTGATGGCATTTGTATACAAATAACTTTATGACCCCCCACCCTTTTAAAATTTCCAATTTCTCGCTACGCACTGGCTATGAGCACCCGTTATTGTAAGCTTCCAAGAAATTGTTTTGTTCAAGCAAAACTCTTCGAACAATTCAGTCCGTGATCGTCATGCATCAATCATACGCTCGTCCTAGCTGTATCTCTAAAAATCAAAAAAATCAAATCTTCAGTATACTCGCCGTATTATGCCGAAGCGTGTAACGAGTTGCGGGGCCCATCTCCGCGGCTGAGCGCCTGGGCAACACAGCTACACGGTAGCGAGCCGTTGGCGACACTGTGCCGATATAACCGGCCTGGGAATCGAACCCCAGACCTTCCGCACCGATAGCGTGCGCTTAGTAACTGAGCTAACGCCCAGTCACTAGCTGTTCTCTAATTGAACAAAATGTTTCTGCTTAGGCCTATATGAAATTTAAAAATGTGTTTTTAACTTTTCTTTTATCATAGGGTAATTTAGAACGTGACATTTTACGAAATAATTCCATCCCATAATAGATTTACTTCTTTTTTTAACTTTCACAACTGCCATGGCTAGTTCACTCGTGACTGTTTGATATTCTTCACCTTCTTGAACTTGTACTTTTGAAGCAACTTGGTCTAGTGACAATAGTAAACTAAAAAATAAAATTAAAATTGAACAAGTCCTTGCCATAACCACATAGGCCTAATATTACTTGTTTGAGATGTTGCTTGATTCCAATTCTTCTTCTGGTGCAGCCAATAAATTTCCAATGGTCTCAACAACTAGAGATGACGTCTGTAAAAGCAATTTAAAAACACCTCAGATGGCCGAGTGGTGTGAGCGTCCGCCTTGGAAGCTGTAGACTTGGGTTTGATTCCGAGTCGGGTCAAACCAATCATTTTAAAATTGGTATTCACAGCTTCCTTGCTTGACGCTCAGCATTAAAGGAAGAGTGTGAAGCTCAAGCCGGCAAGTTTACTTGTTTACTTGCGTTGGGAAAGGCACTTAGCGGGATTTCCCCATCTTGGCGTGGTAGACAAATGGCTGGCAACTCCTAAGCGAGCTCGTATAGCGCATTGATCGCTTTCTCGTGATAGGAGGATAAATATGCAACTAAATACAAAAATACAATTGTTGAACCTAGCTGCCGTCGTAGTCGTTTGACCGAGCATCCACTTTGCATCAAGTGCCAACTGCTCTAAGGCCGAGGTTTATCTGTTTATCACCCCACGTTGTTGTTCAGAACAGGATCAGAAGCTAGCAGTGGTGTTCATTAAAAATATTTAGCAGTGGTTAATCTGAACTGGGCACGAACTGACCGACAAAGGTGCTTGACAAACAACATTCGAAATAGTCTAAATTAATTTACTTACAATATAGGTTACATCGAGCAAAAAAAGGAATTTTAAATTTTTTTAAAAGGAATACGGGGTCTAAAATTAGCCTACTTGCGGGTGACAATACCAGAAGCTGTTTAAATAGCATCACTGCTAGCTTTCGATTCGTACTGTATAGGGTTTCCTTTTTTTCCGTATTTTCAACTTCCCAGGGAACGGGAAATTTTTTAAAAAATTTCACGAGAATCTCAAAAAATTTACGGGATCCCGAAAATCCTCGGGATTCCCGGAAATTTTTTCGGGAAATTTTCCTGAGCTTGATTATTCTGCCATTTTTTCTGATATTCAGCACATCAGATCTAATTTTTAGCGTTTTGTTGTGTTGTTTTGACAAACTTAGTTTAAGTTTTTCAATTTTTTCGACAAATTAAGGAAAAAATTTTGATCTCACGAGCATTTCGTCTCAAATTTTGCGAATTTTGAAAAATGATTTTTAGGAAGCAAAAAAATTTTAAAATTTGCAGTAACGCATTTTTTATGTCGGAATGATAGATATCAGTACCACTGCAACCCTTACTAATGCAAAAAAATTTCAATGATCCCGACATCAATTTTTCGGGAAACGGGAAACTTCAAAACCCCAAATTTCTCATTAAATTTCCCGTCCCGACCTTCCGGGAGGAAACCCTAGTACTGTACAACAACCCAAAATGGTAAAATTTATTATTGGCGTATTTATTATAGCCTCGGAGCTGTTTGCCTTTGATTAGAAGTGGATGCTGGACAAAGATCGATTGACATTTGAATCATGAAAATGATGAAAGCACACTGTATCAGCGACATACGTACATTTTGGTCCAATTCTTCCGCATCAGATACTATGGTTTCTACAATAACGACAGAATCTTCAAGTTCGTCTGACGTTAAACTGGAAGAGTCCGACGTCAGAATCACCAAATCAGATGCAGCTTCATTTCTTTGTTCATCAGTGGTTACATTCCTTGAAACTAAATCCTGATTGAAATACATTGCAGTAGCCTAAACAACTGGGTAAAGTATATAATAAGTATATACTGCAACATTTTTGAATGAAACTAACTGTGACGGCAAAATATCGAAACAATATCTAGATGTCCTATTGCAATTAAATACATGGTTCCGTTGATAAAAACAGCATAGCGAATGTAGTGAAAATTTTCGGCTAAATTCAACATTCTCAACATGTAGTAAAGTACAGTGCAGTTGAATATACGGCAGGACACTTTAATTAATTGCAAGTGACCTGTGGCTAGCGTGTGGCGACTTTATGCAGCGTGCTATCAATCATTTAATATCCGCATGCACGATTTAAAATATTTATTCGCCTTGATAACTTAAAACTGGTGTTTACATTTTTGTTTCAAATCTTACTTTACTTTTATAATCACCTCAAAAGAAGTGTCACAAGATGAAAGACACACGGGTTCCGACCACTGTCCTTTGATTGAACATGCCCTTGTTGCCAGAGGAACGCCAGCTAAAATTGTGCAGTCTGATTTGATAAGTCTCTATTATGATGCATGCTCGCATAGTACAACAGCATGCATGCGTATCATATCAATTGCTGTTTTCGCATGGCACAGCATAGGAATTAATGGCTTGCTTTGAGCTTGAATGTAAAAAACAGATCTTATTATTCGATATCTTTTAGACTACAAAACTTCGTTCAAGTGTTTTATAGAAAAATTAACAAAACAATTCCAATCAAATCAGCTTTATCATTTTTTTGAAGTAAAAAAATGCATATGCCATGTCAAAAGCCTTAAAATTCTCTGTAATTCAACAAAATCTTTTAAAATCTTTCACTCTGCCATTCAGCGTATTTATAGTAAATTGACGTTTCCGCAGGAGTACTATTTAGTATTTAAGTCTTTTTAAAGTTTCGAATGTGGTAAAATTTATGACATACCACTTTCATCATCAGCTGAGCATATTTCAATTGAAGAATTCGTGTATCCAGCTATGGTGGTCGCGAAAGTTACATTAAAATCGCCGCTACAGTGAGGAGTGGTAGATTCAAGACAATATTCTGCAGTAAAAACTTTATCATGAAATTTATTTCAAATTAATCAAAAGATTTGATAACTTCAAGACGCAGAAACTTCCCAACTTTCACCAAAGTACATTTTGAACTTAACCCAAGTGCAGGAAATGTAAAAAATATAGAGTATAGCCCTAACAACATAAGGGTGTAGCTATGATTAAGGCTCAAAAACTACATCTTCAGTATACTAGCGGTATTACGCCAAAGCATGTTAACGAGTGGCGGGGTCCATCTCCGCGACTTATTGCCTGGGCAACGCAGATCCGAAAGAGCGTCGCAGCGGTAGCAAGCTTTTGGCGACATTGTGTCTGATTTGACCACCCCGCATCAACCGCGATGTGCTTAACACAGGGCCGGCGCCAAGGGGAAGCCAGGGGACCTGCCCCCCCCCCCCCCAATCAACATGCTTGGCCTCCCAATTAACAAACTTACTATTTTGAAGACAACGGCTTTCGTGCTTAATTTCAAACTTTGGGCCCCCCCCCCCCTGATAAACACTGGGCCCCCTAAGTCGACTGCTCTGCCGCCGGCTCTGGCTTAACATCTGAGCTAACCTGCCGGTCATAATTAGGGCTACTGCGTTTAAACTGTTTAGTATCGGATAAGATCAAAATTTCACATCAAGTGGTAAAAACAGTTTTTCAAAATTAACGAACGAAACTGTCATTAATACATTACCTTCTTTATAAGTAGTGCATTGTTGAGGTGTCGCATTACTTCGTATTTCTTCCCCATTTACACTTGTAATTACGGAGTACATGAGAACCGTGTACTCAGTGTATGGAGTTACATTGAATGTTGTGTAAGTTATCAAGGACGAGCTCACTTTAGCAGTCTGGTAGTAAAATAAATAAATAAAGAAATAAACAAACAACTAAGGCTGTTTTGACATTTCTTCGCTCAAAATTCAACTGTGGTTTAGGAAAACTATATGACGATAGTATAAGCTCTTCCAGTCAGCAATTATTCAGCCTATAACGTCAAATTCAAGCTCCCCTACAAATCAAATAACAAAACTTTTGATATTTGCAGCAGTTAATATTAATGAGTGAAGTATCAAGTTTCAACTTTGCCGACCGACAAAAGTTTTAGCAAAATACAAGAGCAAGAAAAACTTAACTAAGAAACTTACTGGAAACTTTTCAATCGGGTCAGTTTCGAAAACATAGTAATCCACTCTTCCTGGAACGGGCGACCAATCAAATCGCAGAGACGTAAGGGTAGGAACACAGACGAAGACAGGTTGGGCAGGAGCTGCAAGTTAATAATGTTTGCAGCGACAACATTACTGTGCAATCATGGCTTTACAGCATTGGTGCTGTAACAAGCTAACGAAATCAACGACAACGTGACAACATTAGCACATTTCCATTAGCAGCTTCCGATTTTATAAATAACTAATAGGCACTTCGAGCTTGATGTTATAGACTGGCCTGATGTGCGACAAGCGGCCCAAGAGGAGCGCTTGGGTTTTCACCTTTTTCTTCTCGCTTCTTAAACACTGGAGTTTGCTACCACCAAAATATATCTACAACTTACAAGGGTTCAAAGGCATATATTAAACTTTTCGCGCGACGATTAGGCAAAGGCAAAAGACAGAAGGCAAAATTAAACTGAAATTAACCAAGTTTGTTAAAACAAAGTCTTCGTCGTGCAAAAAATACAGACAAAAGTACGTCCTTACGCTGTGACTCAGAGGAAATCTGATTTCGAATTCAAATTGCAAGGTGTAGCACAACGGTTAACACATGATTCACCACGTGATACATTAGGTAATTAATTTAATAAAAGCGGCTCTGTACAAAGTGCAAGAATTATTATCGGAGAGAAATAAGGATTACACTTGCAACACTTAAGTCGCGATAGCAAAGAGCATGCAGGTTTAAGACTCAGGGTCCTGTAACACTTTTCCGCTCTCCCATCTCAAAACAACATATTCGTTTTGACTTCGTAAGCTTATAAGAACCAAAAATTTTAACCTTGAAGCTTCTAACACTTTAATAGCAAATGCGATGTCAAAGAGGAGCAGACAGCTTATTTTACTCCGTGGCACAAAAACGCTTTTACCAAGTGCAATCGAAGCAGCTGCAGTTTTGAACTCAGAACTAATAATATATTGCCAGCACAAAATTTTTGCTTCTCCCAACTGAGCTACACCGCCTCTAGCTAACCCAAACAAGTCGAAGTAGCAAGCTGGGAATCAAACTCGAAAATTTTGTTACCACATCCGACTGGATTTTGATCCCAGTATGATTGATTGATCACTATATGGTTGTCTCACCTGGTTGATTAATCGCTGAAGTTGCAGCAGAAGATCGAGTCGTTTCTGTTAAATATTTCAACCATTACAATGAGAGAAGATAAAAAATAGGTGCGAATTATTACCAGCTTTTTGTGAGGAGGATGTAAAAAAAACAGACGATGCAGGAGAGCTTTGAGCAGGTTGAGAGGTCATTGAAGAAGAGTTGCTCGAACCTTAGACAAAATATTGCTTTTTATTATTCAATAGCAAAACATAAACCGATAACATTGCGTTCCATTAAACAAAATCTGACAAATTAATGCAAATGAGCTTAATAAACTGGGATTCTCTAACGCTGCGTCAAAGCCGTCAATAAATTCTTTAAAATGCATTTGCAAAGCTCCAGACATAAATTGGTTTGCTAATATGAGCGGCCTGGATGCTCCAAACATAAATACAACAGCTCAGATGGCCGAGTGGTGTGAGCGTCCGCCTCGAGAGCTGTGGATTAAGGTTTGATTCCGAGTCGGGTCAAACCAATCACTTTAAAATTGGTATTCACAGCTTCCCTGCTTGACGCTCAGCATTAAAGGAAGAGTGTGGAGAAATAGCCGACAAGTTTACTTGTTGTGCCGTTGGGAAAGGCACTTAGCGGAATTCCCCCATCTTGGCGTGGTAGACAAATGGCTGGCAACTCCGAAGCGAGCTCGTATAGCGCATTGATCTTGATCGCTTTCTCGTGATAGGAGGATAAAATGCTATTGCATACCAAAAAATACTAAATATTGGTTATGCTTAGGGTGATTTTTGGTCACAAAAGTTACAATTTTTTGCTGGCTCCAATTAACATAGAAAGCGTGAAACCAAATTTCACGGGTGTAGGGTCAGTACTAGAAGTTATAAGGTTAAAAAAAGCTACACTTTATGTTTTTTGGTAACGTTTTACTTGTTAGGTAAGAGTGTTTTGTGTTATTTTTTGCCTAATTTTTCAACTTCTTTTATTGCTTTAATACGAATTAATTTACAATCTGTATATAATAATCCATACAGCCCACAAGGTCCTACACCTTTCAATAATGCATATTTAAGCATCTAGGCCGCTCAGATGGTTTTGGGGTTTCAGACCAAAAAATCAAATGATGGAAATAGGTATAATTAAACGGTATCCTCTAAAAAATGATCCAAATTTTTAATAGGCATCTTCTTTTAGAAAAAAGCCTCCTACGCCAGCATGAGCTTCCGGGCATTTGCACCGGCTTTCCCCTTTTCAGTGGTACACGCTAGTAGTGAACACTAAACAATTTTATATGTTGAAGCTACTGACTAAAGGCGGAAACTTGTTAACCAAAAAATGTTAATGTGCGTGCATCATAATTTCAGCACCTATTAAAACTATTTTATAGCTTTTTAGCATAAACCGCTGTTGGTTTTTTATTGTTTTCTGTATTTTTTAAAAATAAAGTCACATTTTAGTTACATTTTTGCAGAGCAGGCGCCAGAGCAGTCGATTTAGGGGGGCCCAAGCGTTTATCAGGGGGGCCAAAGTTTGAAATTAAGCACAAAAGCCATTGTTTTCAAAAGAGTAAACTTGGCGCCGGCCCTGCATTTTTGCAAAAATAATGTCACATTTTCAAGATTTTTAGGTCAAAAAAATCTCTCTAAAGTTATGATGCTATACGTTTCGGCTCTTGCCTCTTCTTTATTACTCTGAAAGACTCCAACGGTTTATAAAAAAATTCCTTTTTTATATTCCCACGCCCCTATTGTAAGAGAAGTGGACCTACATAGAAATTTTTTGAGATGAGGCGCGTAAAGGAGCTTTCTCACTTCAAGGCACGATTTTTTTGTTTTGAAGAATCATAGCGACAACGGCATTTACCCTGTTTTGAAGAGAGTCTTACGGGGCTCGCATTGACTCATATTTTGGGTGCGTCACTACCCATGGAGCAAGCACGAAAGCACACTTACATGAAATAATATCACCGCGCGAAATGACATTCTCATTGCAATGTGCTAAAGTCAGTGGCGTACGCACGGGGGGTTTCGGGGGTCAAAACCTCCCATTGAAGATTTTAAAAGAAATGAAAACCTCTCTTTTTGGAACGAACCGCCTTTTTCATACAGAGATTGCCGAAATTGCTCTCATGTTTTTCTATGCTATCCAACTTGTTATAAAATCTCGAAAAACTTTTATTGTGATGGAGTAATAGGCCTACCGGTGGTAACATTTTCTGGTGCGCTGCGCTTGACGTTGACAATTGCAGAAAAAAACAAACCTTTTTTTGAAACGAACCGACTTTTCTTCGTGCGTAGCTGCCGAAACTGTTGTCATGTTTTTCCGTTTGGTCCAACTTTTTAATATAGGCCTAATTGCGAGAAACCTTTATTACCATGCGAAGCAACAATACCGGTGTTCCAACTTTTCTGATGTGTTTTGCTTGAACTGCATTTTTGTCACTGGTATGCAGGAGCTTACATAAATACGGTGTATCTGCAGTAACTATGGCCGCACACAAATTTTTTTTAAAATCAAATCTTCACTGTAGACCTCGTTTCATCAACTAGCTGTAGAACCGAAGCGTGGTAGCGAGTGGCGGGGCCCGACCCCGTGGCTTAGCGCCTGGGCAACACAGCTCCGAAGAATCGTCGCAGCGGCGGCGAGCCGTTGGTTACACTGTGTCCGATTTGACGTGCATGGGAATTGAACCTCAGACCTTTCGCATCGATAGTGACATTTTTAACACTACGCTATAACTGCCTGGTTTGTAGAAAAATTATTAAAATATGAAAACCCAAATTGACACTACCCTATCTAAGTGCTGAAAATAAAATAAAAATACTGCCTAGGAAGACCAGACCAACGATAGATTTAAAGAGGATCATGGGCGAAACGGGGATGGGGGGAGGCAAAATCGTTTTTACGCTCCGTAACAGTCTCAGGAGCTGGAGTGCTCTGTTTCCTAGACACCACGATTATGTACTTGAGAGTATTTCATGAGATCGACGCTTTGATTTGGGTGAAAAATACTTAGATAATATCGACGCTGTTTTTGACCTTAATCACATGATTAGAGATTCCTCTTGCGCGTAATTTATTGTAATTTAAAAATGTTTCGGTTGGGAGAGCAGTTTGTTCTTATACTTTACTGTCTTCAGTTTTCAAGACACGGGAAACTGTCTCTTTCATAATGAGTGAATATTAAATGTTTTTATCAAGGTTTATATGCGTTGTTTACATCAATGTTGGTTCTTGAAAAGATTTTTTTGGAGGGAAGCAATTACCTGTTTTACCCCCCTGGCTACACCTTGTTTGTGACGTTGCGAAAGCTAGTCTTTTAGTCAGTTAATCTTCCTATGGCCCAAAAATGAGGTCAACTAATATGTTTTCAGTAAATTTTTAACCACGGATTGACAGCATGAGTTTTCGCGAAACCGTTTCGCTCCTAAATGAAGCGCAAAGAATCAAGCAAAAGTGTGAATAAAATATCTAGATTGTTTTCTTCGTTATGGCATTATAATAGCTGTGTCGTCACAGAAACTTGCGTCATCACGATATGACGTCACTGAAACCCCCCATTAAAAAATCCTGCGCACGCCTCTGGCTAAAGTTGTTAACTTTTCCATTTTTTGTCTTTGGCCTTACCCCATTCTGTGGTAGACTGACTGTCTGTCGACTTTGTAGATGCCAGCAAAGAGGCAGTCGTTTTATGAACCATAGTAGACCACCCTGTGACGCCTGTTTCAGGAGTGCTGGAACTGTCAACAGTAGATGCATCTGAAATTAATTAAGTATATTATTAACCAAACCACAAGAATATGTTTTGTAGATCGTAGCCTATAAACTAGGTACCTGTACTTCTCTTATTTACTTAGGCCTATTCTACCCATCCAATGCGGGCACCAATATCTGATGTGTTTGTAAGTTTTTAACGACACTGGCTGAGCCGCCGACGTCTCCACTTATGGTACACCAACACTTTATTTTTTTGCAAAATAGACATAAATCGTTTTTTCCTGATGATAATCTCAATGTCACAAAGCGTTTTCGGCCAGACGTAAACCGTTATTAGTAGGGCCCGCTAAAGTGAATATAATCAAAATTTTTTCAGGACCTTTTTACATAATCAAACTTGAACTAACGTTCGTTTCAGGTGTTTAGGAGTCTGTTTTTCTGGGTATCATAAGTCGAAACAAAGTCAAAATTTTGCATAAAGTCAAAACTTGTCAAAATTGTTTTCATCAAAAATTTCCTTATAAAAAAGAAAAACTTGTAAGTTATTTCTTTTATGTTATTTTGAATTTTTGAGGTAATTTTATGCGCAGTTTTATTTGATTACTCTGAAATAGTTGCAATAGTAAAAATGCGTGCGGTAATTGAGGAGGAATCAGCACTTGTTATGCATGAAATCGTCTTAGTAATACTTTGTGGTTTTCGTTAGAAACATCCATGATCACAGGCAAACTGCTAATGTACAGTACAGTTGCGATAACAACTCATTTTTGTATTACACCCTATAAAGTGATACCAATACACACAATGGCTCGTTAACCTAGGTTTTGACGTCATGCGTCGCTCTGTTGCATTAGCTTCAAGACTGAGTGATCGACTAAATGTTCAGAGTAGGCTACGTTCTTTAAAAATTTATGTAAATTGCGGATTATAAAACTTTTGTAATGAAAAAAGTGAAACAAGGCATAAATAATAGGCGAAAGCGGTTAGGTCAAAATAAAGTCAAAATTTTGCTAAAACGTCAAATATAAACTTTTTTAGGTCAAAAAAATGGCCCTAGTTACTAGTAACCTTCAAGGGAATTTCCTGAACACATTTTTTGTATTGCATTACATCCACTAAGTGGTAATGTACTACTAAGCCTGCTACAGACGAATTGTGATGTAGCCCTACCAGCCCAGAAAAAAATTTTCCTTCATAACTTTCCTGATTTTAGAGACCAGGTTTTAGTTTCATGAATTGACTTTTATTTTCCTACAACGCCATAAATAAAACCTGTACTAGCCATATACAAAAGCTTAACCGTTGATGTACTTTATTGGTAAGGAATTAAACACAGATAAAGTGAGAACTTACTGTAAGGTCTTTGGCATACAAATGCTCCTGGAATGCCACAGGGAACATCATCCCATAAACCAAGAAAGGATGAAGCCATCTGAACGCACCATTGTTTATAAAGTCCCCCGCCGTTGTCAGGTTGTTGAGGTTTCCAGTTTGTATACCCAGCTTCTTCCAAAGAAGTTCCATCCACCCAGACAAACCCCTGTTCTTCGTTTTGCTCAATTTTCAATCCAATAAATAAACTTGAAACTGAAGGAGTAAGGAAAATGTAAAACACTTTAACTCGAAGCATTTTTAATGGGTGCTGAAATAGGCCTAGAACTGTACAGATTTGTTTTAAAGCAATTTCAATTTTTGGACAGCTTTCGCTCATTTGTCAAAGAAGTAAAAATTTTGAAAGCCAGCAGTTCGGGGTAGTGTTACGACGTCGCTATTGGTGCAGGAGGTCTGGGTTCAAATTTCCGGACCGGCTAAATCTGACGTAGCACCGTCAACAACTTGCCACTACTGCGATATTTGGATTTTGACCGGCCCGAAGACTGTCCGACGATACCCTGTAATGTGGCCCCAGGCCTCATTCCTGACATGTACAGTAGTTGCCAATTGCTATGCTCTCACCGAGCTGTAGGTACGTACGTATGAAGCAAACAATTGCTTTAGTCACCAGCCGGGGATCATACAAGTGGTTGATAACTTTGATCGGCCGCAAATGTCTCATTGACTTCAGTAGTTATGAAGTACAATTAGTACATTATGATAAAATGCTGAATTCAATATGTATTTTTGGGCTTTATTCTTCGTAAAGTTTAAACCTTGCATTGAACAAGATTTATTATTTTATTTCTTGCATTAGTGAAAAAATATGTGATTATGAGGCATTAAGATAGTCTATACTATTCATGTAATAATCCGTCCCATCAAAGGACTTCATTTTCCCACATCTAGTCCGCCGACCAGAGAAGTTGCCCACTCCTACTCCAAGCAGAGGTCCGCAGAGCAGAACCCCGCCACTCGCTACGCGCTTCGGCGAAATACCACAAGAAAAATGAGGACTTGATTTTTCATGTTGAAAGTTGCTGTATTTTTTACAAAAACTTTAAACTTTTTTCTCACCTAACTGTTGATCGGAATTGAAAGACAGGAACGTTTGAACATCTTGGGATTTGATGACAGCTAAACTCGCTCTTTTTTGAAAGCACTCCGCCATCGCCATGTCTATATCATCAGCAAGTTCATACTCAAAGTAATATTCGTTCGTTTTGTAAACATACCAACCCGCACCCATCGCAGGGAAGACGTTGCAACAAGAAATTACAGAAATAAATAGAAAGGCAAGAGAGCATTTCATTTTGGTAACTATGAGGATGTCTAAATAAAAAAAAACATATAAATTATTTTCCGTTCTAAAAGGTTTTCGTTTAATTTGGGGCTAAGAGGGAAATTTGGGGCTTGATTCCCGGGCCGGTAGAATTGCACGTAGTGCCGCTAACGGCGTGCCACCGCTGCGAGGTTTCTTCTGAGCCGCACTGCCCAGACCAGGCGCTAAACCGCGGAGATGGGTCCTCCATTCATTACACGCTTCGGCATATTACTGCGAATGTAAGGAACATTTGATTCGATTATTTTTTTATAAATTTTTATCTGGTTACGCAGTGTTTGCTTAACCGTTTTCGGTCAAACAAGTAGGTTTCATCTTTGTTCTGTTACCAATAGTTTATTAGATGGATTAAATGCGTAAGAATTCGAAGCACTTGCCGGGTTTTTGTTCATCAAAAAAGTCAGCAATTAGAGTCTCTTAAACCTATAGGTAACCAACACGTAGCCTAAATTTTGTGAAACATTATTTTTAAAATCGCTAGGCACTTTTTTATGTTTGACAATTCGTTTTAAATCAAGTTGAAAACGATTGCGTCTTGTTTATTAATTTATATGAAGTCACTTGATTTATTTTTGATGCAGAGATAATTCGCACATTTACATTAGGCAATACCAATCGGAAAAATCTTTTACATGTACTTAGTACTGCGGTCCGTAGTGCTTTATAGCAGTTATAACAACTGATTTGCTAATGTAAAACTGCAAATTGTCTATGCTACTTCTGGTCTACTATACTGCTGATGCTGTCGGCAAGGTCGGATAAAAGCTAACTCATCTAGTTCGTGTACATAGCCGATCTAACTTTTGACAAAAATTTACAAAAATATTCATAATTAAATTGATCGTTGATATAGCTTTATCATGGCTTATTACAATCTTATCACGTCGCTTATCGACCGGTGTTTGTTTAAAAGAGTTGATCTACGTTTCTTTTATATAACTTTCAATTTTCACTGAGCTAACAAAATCTGATCAAGCTTTGATAGAGTTATTAAGTATATATTGACACAAAAAGATAAGCGTTAAAGGAGAAAAAAGCTTTTGAATAGGGCTTAATAATTACTGTAATTTATTATTGCGCTGCATTATAGGCGTAGCAGCTGCAGATATTGGCACGTCGATGCTCAATGCTTAATTCACTGCAAATAAAATTGGGTAGAGCTCTTGGTAAAACTCCACTCAACCCAATTCATTTTTGGGTAAAACACGTTTTGCCAAAATATTTTGGGCATAAATTGATATGCCCAAAAAATAACTTAAATAATTTTTTTGGGTAAAAAAGTTTTTGGGTAAACATGAAATTTTGTGGCCAAATACAATTTTTACCCAATTTTTTGGGGAGTAAACACACCTTCTACCCAATTGCGACTTTTTCGCTTTTGGGTAACTTTTTATACTTAACAAAATAATTGTGGGTATTTTTGAAAATTACCCAAACGTAAAAAATTTTGTTGTATTATTAAAAAAATTTACCCAATTTTAAATTGAACAAAACAAAATTTACTCAAACATTCAAGTTCAAAATTCTGATGAATATTTAGTGAATACGTAACTTTCTCTAGTTTTTCCTTTGCTGTATGCAGCTGAAACCTATACCATATAGCGTTATGCAGATGATGAAGGCAGCAGCAGCGTGATGCAACTTTTCCTCAGGGTCATAAAGAGTCAACCAGCCACCCTTATACCGACGGATAAATCAAAATCTAAACAGTGGACTTTTTTGTTATTCAGATTTCCGAAAATAAGCAGCATTCATATGAATTCTCGATATACCCTGCTGCTGCTGCTGCTAGAACTCCTGTAAGGTCAAAGTTAATACATTTTGGAATAAAATGCTGTGAAGTTTCTACTAGAAACTACGCATAAAGAAGGACTTTCTGTCTTTAAAATATCGTTTTAGATGTTGACATCTTGATAAATAATTGAGCGTTGCAGTTTCGAGGTGCACTGCTATAAAGGGGGAATCTTATAACTTTCTTTGCCCTGAAAGATTGGCCTGGACCGAACAGGCGTGTTTAGAAAACCTGCTATCACTTGGCCACCTGCCATACTTGAGTGGCGTAGCCAAGGGTGGGAGGTACCGGGGCCATGCCCCCTTAAATTTTACGAAAACAGAAAAAAAAAACGATGTAAAAACTAGCACTCACTTTGCTTACATTAAGCTATACAGCATAGTCATAAACCCCTTCAAATATTTTTTGGCGACGCCACTACGATCTGTCTATTTCCTGAAGGTGCGCGAATCCTGTTAGGTGCCTTTCCCAACTGAACAAGTAACCTAACTGACTTGTTTTTAGAACGTTTGTTTCAATGCTCGACGTCAAACAAAGAAGTTGAATTACAGATCTCGAGTCTTACTAAGCAATTTTCGCTGTTAAAAGCTATTATCTGATATACTGTACGTGCATCTATTGGCCAATCAATTTAAAATGATAGGCTCACCTATGCCGTACAAGCAAAAAAAAAGTTTTCGTGGGTTGTGTGCACTAATTTTTTCTCTGAACAACAAGCCCCGGATTAAAAAAAGGGAATTAATCTAACCTCATATAGGCTCAGTGTATACGGACAGTGTGGAGAACAAACCGACAAGCTCGCTTTTACTGTCGTCAGGAAAAGGCACTTGGTGTTTGGTGGAACTACTTTTTCTTTTTGTTGCATAGATTGACTTAAATATTATTAGATACGCTGTTTACAGATAGGTCGGTAGCTGAGCAAACACGCGTACACTAAAGATTATACGCTAAAACATTGAAAGTTAGAAATTTAAGCAACGCAGTAAAAAATTTGCAAGAGGGATGGTTGAAACTGAAGAACTTGAACATTATGGAAAAAAATCTTAACAGCCATAATGTAATTCAGTTCACAACAGTTCCAAAGATTTCATCTTTGCTTATAGAATTTCTGGGTTGTTGCACAAACAAAAGTGAGGTAGGCATTAACGTTTAGGCTCCAGAAAACGTTTTAGTACAACGAAGTATGGAAATGGGTAACCAGATTATCGAAAAGCTCACTTGAGCAATACCCCTTTAACATTCGCAACACTACCAGTAGCGTATTTAGGGGGGCATTGGGCCATGCCCACCCCCCCCTTTTGACTCTGCCTTTTAGTAAACAAGAGCAAAATTAATTGTGCCAAGAAACTGAAATATGCCATACTCTTTTAATGGTTTTTGTAGCTTATGGCTAGGGGCGGATCTAGGGGGGTACAATGAGGGGTATGCATCCTCTACCAGCCATTTTCAAAGTTGTTTTGAATGTATACAATTTTTCCATAATTTCGAACCTCTTCGACAGCGATAAGCCTTCCGCCTTGAGCACGCATAATCGAAAATGTGCGAACAAAATGCATCATATTTGGCGAAGCACTCAGATTAGGGTCAAACAATTTGAACAAAATTTGCCTGAAAATTATTCAAAACGCACTAAAATAACCATTAGAGCATGTAAATTTTCAAAATATTTCCGAGGGAGCATGCTACCGGACCCCCCTTGAGACTTTCTTGCTTCTCAATCAGCTTCAAATTTGTTTTGCTGAAAAAAACATTCTTGCAAAAAGTGTGGAAATTATGGCTCGGACTCCCTTTTAAAATTTCTCGCTACGCCACTGAACACTACCATTGGTCTTCAAATTTAAACCAATCTGAAAAGTCACACGGCACTAAAGAGAATAGATTACATTCGAAATACCTAACTATACACAGGTAATAGAAAAGTTATCGCAAAATATAGCTTTTTTTGCCAGCTTGAAAGCCATACTTTTGTGTGACAAATCATAGGCAATTCAAGATAAAATTGGACTACATTTGTTCATTTGCAGACTGTATTTTATTTTTATTTAAGAAAATATTTATTTGCGAAGAGCCAGTACACTGATCACTGCATGAAGCGAAAATAAAATCAAATTTTAAAAAATATTGGCTATAGCGTAGGCCTACTCAATATGACGTATTTTCAAAAATGACACTAGTGAAATATTATTATGATTTTTTGTTTTATATACAAACCGGAACACTAATGTTTTTGGAATATCATTATCGCTTCGTGTGACATCCTCCGTTCAAAATGCAACGGTATGTATGGGCGTTAAGAAGACCCTGTAACATGTCATAATAATTGCTTATCCGATACTCTGCAAACGAGCGATGATGGCTGCAAAAACAATTTTTGGGTGATTACCCAAAAATTTTTGGGTTTTTGTTGCTTAAAAACATTTGGGTAGCGAAAACCCAATAAAATTAATTGGGCTCTTGACTTGGGCTAAAATAGCCCAACCCATAATGGTTAGTAGTCAGTCAGTTTACTTCATTTGGATAATCTGCACCCAACTTAAGAAATTGGGTTTCTCAACGTTAATACCCAAAATGTTTACCCCAAAAAATACCCAATTTTATTTCCAGTGTTGCGTTAGATCAAACTCCTAGAACTCACAACTCACAGTTTGACCATTAATCTGAATAATTTTATTCAAATTGAATTACAAACAACCTTATTCTTATTCAAATAGAATATAAACCCACTCATAAAATAATTTCAATTAAATGCATTATATACTGTAGGCCTATAATTAAAATATAATTCTGAACTACTGATTAACTTGTAAACTTTTGCCTGTTTACTTTACAGTTTTTACCATTTTATGCATTCAATAGGAGCACGTTTGAGCGGAAACTATCGGATGATGTGTTATCGATGCGATTAAGAGAACTAGGTTGTGACAATATTTGTGAATAATGTGGAATATTACAGCAAATTGTTTAACAATGACTCTCTGAACCGCCATGCAACTAAGGATTAAAGATCGATATGCGCTACACAGCCATTGTTTTTTGTTTTTTTGGCTTGAGTAACCATTAAGCAATTTTGAAAGATCCCCAATTTTTAAATTTGTAAATGAAACTGCAGTTTACAACTATTTCAACGAAAATTTGCAGATTTTGAGAGACCGCTGGAGAATTTAGAGAGACCATTTCAGCTCGTCAAAACGCCTTAAAAAAACGCTGGTCAAATTTCTTGATTGAAGCGCTAAATTAAGGCCAGAATGGTAGCATCATTATACAAAAATGATTTTAGTAGCATCTCGGATCGGCTCCTATGGCTGGCTGCTTGAGATCATTTTTAAATTAAAATGAAGTTAAAAATTCATTGGTGATAGGCGAAAGACGAACGTTACGAAGTGCTCACCGAGTCAATTGCCACTCACAACATGAGTCGCATAGCCAATCGGCTCCAGCCGAGAATCGAGCCAGAATCTGCCAAAAATGCGTAATACCGCTAAACCTAAGCAACCAATTTATGCCTTAATCCTTATTTCGCTATTTGTTTGTTTTTTTGTAGTTTTTAGTATTATCTTATCAAGCTTATACGCTAACTGGGCTGCTGCTTGACTCAAATGTAATTTTTTTAGTATTATCTTATCAAGTTTATACGCTAACTGGGCTGCCCCCCGTGAGCCGTTTTTGTTCCTCATTTTGCTGTGAAATAACTGCCTAACTGCTGGGGCAGTGGAACTGTTACTGTTGATGTTGCTGTCACTCTCCAGAAGTAACTAAGAATAATGAGGAGAAGGAGTAGCAAACACTTCAGTAAGCACTTTGAAAATGTTTCATGTCAGAGGCGTATTCAGAAAAATTTTCAGGGAGGGGCATCAAATTTCGTCACTTTTTCAAGCGTACCTTTTTCCGACAGAAATAATTTTAAGCAACTTAAGCGACAAAAACGACTCTAGGGGGATCCGGGGGCATGCTACCCCGGAAAATGTTTGAAAATTTGTATACAGTGATGGCCATTTTAGTGCTTTTTGAACAATTTTTAGACAAACTTTGTTTATCATTTTGGCCCTTAATTTTGAGTGCTTTTCCAAATATGACGCATTTTGTTCGCCCAGTTTCGATTATGCGTGCTTAAGGCGTCTCAGGCATATTGTTATGAAGAGGTTTGAAATTAAGGAAAAATTTTATTCATCCAAAACATTGTTGAAAATAGCTGGTGGGGGGAATGCATCCCCACATCCCCCCCTGGATTCGCCACTGGCCCACAGTCAGGGGAGGATCCAGAAAATTTTGGTGGGGGGATGCAGTTTTGAATTAGGTTGAATGTTAACTGAATGCAAAAATGTTAAATACGAAAAAGAGCGTAAATAAACTCTTTTTAGAAAATGTGTCCATGTGAAGGTACTAGGGGAGTATATTCGGAACTTTTTAGCACCAGATTTTGACATTTTGCAAGCGTATTTTTCTGGCAAAGTTAAATTTATAGCAAATAGGGAAAGCAAATTTAAATGATTTTAGGGGGGTACGGGGGTATGCTCCCCCGGAAAATTTTTGAAAGTTTGCATACTGCAATGGGCATTTTAGCGCTTTTCGAACATTTTGTAACGCAAATTTTGTTCTTTTGCCCCTAATTAGTCTTTCACCAAATATATTGCATTTTGTTCGCACATTTTCAATTTGTGCGTGCCTAAAGGCCTGTTTGCACTACGAGCGATTTTAATCCGATTTGTTTTCGTACGCAATTTTATTCATTTTTTGACGGAAGAAGTTGGTGGAAATATCTTACACACAACTCGAAACCCCAACAGTTTTGCTTTTAATCGGATATTTTGTAAGGCATCATTACGATTAAGGAGGAAAAATAAAGCCGCTGTAAATCTCAAAACTGGACGTTTCGACAACATAAGTTCAGCTGTCATCATCAGCAGTGTACGCAAGGCAGTACAAAACTGTAAGAACTAGAATTTGCAATTCTAACTACAAGTAATAGCATAACCCAGGCAACGGGTCAAAATAAGTAGTATAATTATAACGTCATAAACCAAAAGCTAACAAAAAGACTGACAGAGTTAAATTAACAATTAAATAAGTAAAGAGGAGCGGATTTGGAGTCAACGTTAAGCAATGGCTCATATTTTTGAATAAAAAGTGACTCAAGAATTAATAAGCGTGCAGAATCACCAGAGCTACTAAGAATGTTCGGTTTAGCAAAGTCCACTTTATGGTCAGGATTGTCCATTAAATGTCGGCACACCTCGGATTTATCCGAACTGGAATGCTCCTTAAGTCTGTTAATAAGATTACGTTTAGTCTGTCCTATATAGCTAGAACCACAAGAACACGTTAATTTATATACAACCCCATATTTCATCAAGGTCTTTTGCTTATCTTTCGGACGAAATTTGTGTCCGATGCTCCAGGTGGTGTCGATAATACGTAGAATAACTCGGTTCCATGTGTGCTTTTTCACTAAGGCGGACAGCTCTTTCTTGAGTTGCATTGAATTTTTACGTTTTTCAACGTGACTCAATATCTTGTCATATTTACGATTAAAAAATCTCCTGACACAACTATCTAAAAAATAAGCAGGATAGCCATTGTGACCAAGCATAACCTTGATATTATCCACCTCTGAACAAATGCTTTCATAAGAACTACAGATCTTGTAAGCACGATCGAGCAAACAATTGACCAAGTTATATTTATAGCGGCGTGGTACAAAGCTGCTCCATTTGGAATATAATCCAGTGTTGGTCGGTTTGCGAAATGTACTGGTTGTAACTGTCGTTGAACTGTTATCTACTAAAACATCCAAAAAATTAATGCATTTGTTATTTTGAATTTCAGTGGTAAACTTTATGTTAGGATGCACTTCATTCAAACTGTCACGAAATATTTTAATGGAATCAAGGCTATCAAAAGCAGCAAAGCAATCATCCACATACCGGTAAAAAATTGATGGCTTATGATTTGAAAGCGTTCTCGACAGAGCTTTGTCCACTAGATGGTTCATACGGACATCAGCCATAAGACAAGATAAACTGCCACCCATAGCCACACCGTCAGTTTGCTCAAAAAGTTCTCCATTGAATGAGAAGGCACCTCCTCGAACTGCCATCAATTTTTTACCAGTATGTGAATGATTGCTTTGCTGTTTTTGATAGCCTTGATTCCATTAAAATATTTCGTGACAGTTTGAATGAAGTGCATCCTAACATAAAGTTTACCACTGAAATTCAAAATAACAAATGCATTAATTTTTTGGATGTTTTAGTAGATAACAGTTCAACGACAGTTACAACCAGTACATTTCGCAAACCGACCAACACTGGATTATATTCCCAATGGAGCAGCTTTGTACCACGCCGCTATAAATATAACTTGGTCAATTGTTTGCTGTAATTTTTATAACTGTGTAAGTAACTGGTGTAAGCTTTTCACGCAGACGCAAAGGAGGGATAGTCATTAGGCCTATTTATAGGAGGATGGTTTACGCGAAAATGCTTTATGGGGGGATGGCACCCCCCCTCAACTCAAGTACAGACCTTAAGGCGTAAGAATTATCGTTGAATCGAAAAGGTTCAAAATAATGGGAAAGTTTTATTCATCAAAATATTGTTGAAGTTGGCTGGTGGGGGGGGATACATCCCCGAGACTCCCACATCCTCCCTGGATCCGCCACTGCCCACAGTGCCTCACTTCTTCAATCAACAGCCGAGGGATCAAGGGTGCCTTGGTAAAATTCGATTTAGGGGGGCCCCTTCAGCGTTAAAAATTCAGTTGTTTCAAACGCCAACAATCCGTAGCATCTGAATCGTGTAATGTTTAATTGCTCCGGTTTCAGTCATTTACAATATGTTTTATAGCGTTTGTTACGAGCTTATTTCCAATTCCAAGTCATTAGTTTATGTCAGCCATGGGCAACATATGGCCCGCGGGCCGGGTCCGGCCCGCGAGACCATTTTATGCGGCCCGCCGGCACTTACAGAAACATAAACATTAAACACCTACCGTGAATCAAGCCGATCGAGGCCTTTTTTTGCTCTTCCAAAGAGTACAGCCCAAATATTGGCAGTTGTTTATAATATTAAATACGATAAATCCAATAATCCGGCCCGCCAACGTCAAGGCCTTCATTATACCTCATATGGCCACGTTGGCCCGCCGACTAGAAAAGTTGCCCACCCCTGGTTTATGCAGTTACAAGCACACAATTACAGTACTAGACATTCAAAACTCAGAAGAGTGTGAACCTATAGTGACAGAGATCAGTGGCGTACGCAGGATTTTTCAATGGGGGGTTTCAGTGACGTCACATCGTGACGACCTAAAATACTACGTCATCACGATGTGACGTCACTGGCAGTGTCAATTTAGATTTTTAACGTTTATAATAATTTTTCATCAAACCGGACGGTTATAGCGTAGTGTTACAGATGTCGCTATCGATGCGGAAGATTTGGGATTCAATTCCCAGGCCGGTCAAATCAGACACAGTGTAGCCAACGGCTCGCCACCGTCGTGACGTTTTTTCGGACCTGTGTTACCCAAGCGCTAAGACGCGGGGTCGGACCCCGCCACTCGCTACCATGCTTCGGTACTGCAGCGAGTTTCATGAAACGATTACAGTGAAAATTTGATTTGATTTAATAAAAAAAATGTGTGCAGCCATAGCTACTGCAGAGACACCGTATTTAAGGAAACTCCTACTTACCAACTGCTTCACAGCAGCAGCATCAATGACAAAAATGCAGTTCAAGCAGAACACATCAGAAAAGTCGGACTACCAGTATTGTTGCATATCGCATCGTAATGAAAGTTTCGCGAGATTAAAATAGAAAGTTGGACCGAACAGAAAAAACGTGTTAGCAATTTCGGCAAGCTCCGTAAGAAGAAAAGTCGGTTTGTTTCAAAATTAAGTGAGAATTAATTTTTTCTGCAATTGTCAAGGGGGGTGACTCCCGGCCTCCTTCCTTGCATACGCCATTAGGGGTCATCTCCGCGACTTAGCGACTGGGGAACTCAGAAACGTCGCAGCATTGACGAGCTGTTGGCGACACTGTGCCGATTTGACCGACCCGGGAATCAAGCCCCTGACCTTCCGCACCGATAGTCTCTGCGCTTGACCACTAAGCTAACGACCGGTACCGGCCCAGAAATTGAATCCAAAACCTCCCGAGCCGATAGCGATGTCTTTGGTTAACCCCAACTGGCTGGTTTGGTTAACTCAAAGTTATGACATCGCAAGCGGAACATCCGCCTACATTGCAACCATTCTCTTCCAAGAATACCTCCTACGCTGGAACGTTGTGTTGTCCAGCCTTGATAGCCGTTGAAAACAATCGCTTGATGACATCACAACACGACTCCAGCTTTAACAATACTCACTGACTTTGTCCTGGCTTGCATTTTGTGTTAGTCGTTGGTTCAAGCGCAACCCACCAAAAAAGTTTGACTACCGGAATTAGTGCATCACAATGAAAGTTTCTCGAGATTAATAAGCAAGTTGGATAGCACAGAAAAACATGACAGCAATTTCGGCAAACTCTGTATGAAAAAAGGCGGATCGATTCAAAAAGTGAGGTTTTTATTTTAAATCGTCGATGAGGGGGGGTTAATCCCTGAAATCCCCCCGTGCGTACGCCACTGACAGAGATGGTGAAAAAGTGACCGCTGGGTCTTCAAGTTGTAACGGTCCATGTCAAAATATGGCAGAAATCACAAACACTTAAGTTTACCGATAGGCTACTCTACAACCAAGTTACGTAAGAGAAAAACGAAAATTGAAATTACAAATGGCAATATATTGTACTCTGCCAGAAAAACACAGGGCAGGCCCGTAACGAGAAACTGAGCTCAGGGGGGGCATTTTTTAACAGGGGAGTACAATATTTTTTCGTATACTCCCTAAAATACCTACTTTAAAAACTGTCAACATCTACTTTAAAAGCTTGGCTGAAATAAGTGAAAGGAGGCGCTGCAACCATTATTAGTTTAAGAAATTATAGACTAAAAGCTCGGTTTTAACACCTTATTACTGGGCCAAAGGGCGGGGCCATATATGGTACCGTGATTCCTCCTGCAGGCGCCTATGCTTCATTAGCTTTGTTTTAGGCAGGTTTTTGTTTCAAAAATGAAGCTATAGGTGTTTAGGGGGAAAGCAGCAACCTACCCAAGCGGGTTCCTGGACGCTATAGCCAACGGTGGAAACCCAAACCTAAACCTGAAAACCCGGTTTTAAAGAAAATTTTGGACATCCAAACTGAAACTGACACCTACTTAGCCAAATTTTTGAAAACCTAAGCTTGAACCAAAACCGTTTTTTCTTGAAACGTCAAAACCGAAACTGAAACTAAAAGCTGTTTAAAGTTTTCTAAGGTTTTAGGTTTTAAAAATTGTCATCACCATCATTACCAGTACAGTTCATTTAACGCTAAGCGTTCAGTAGAGAAGCTGTGAATACTAATTTTTGAGTCTTTGGTTTCACCGGACTCGAAATTCAGGGCCGGTTTTAAGCCGATTTGAACGATTTTGTCAAATTGGGCCCCGCACCTTGAGGGGCCCCGCGCAAGTGGGATTCTTTTTCTGTATTATGAGATACAAAATTATGGAAAGTATCAAAAGTTGAACCGGTGCATGTTTTGTTGAAACAGCTTCGGCTGAACTTCGCACATCGTTTGCAATAAAAATTATTAAACATGGAAATTGCGTTTTTAGCAAAGAAGCATCTTCCACGTTCCATTGTTTTTCTTTTGTTTCGAACTCGTAAAACGACATGAGATAGTGACATAACACTTACGCAGCTATCTCACGTGCAACCGCATCTTAGAGTTCAGATCAATGTCAGCTCCCTGTAAAGTTCTCGTTGATGAAGCAGACTGTAGCACGAAACGTTTTTGTAATTTAGAAAATTGATCCAATATTTGCCTTCCTCCCCAAGTCGGCTGCTCTCCCTAGGCGGCTGCTCTGGCGCCGGCTCTGAAAAAAAGCATCCAAATTACCTTAAATTGTTTTACAGCAAGTATTAAATGTCTATCTTTTTTGGCTTGCATGTAGCCCTATATGTTTTTTTTAGTATAAACATCCATACATTTTACTATAAAGAGTAGGGGCCCCGCCATCAGATTTCTATTTAGGCCCCGCAGCTTCTATCACCGGCCCTGTCGAAATTATATCCAAGTCGATAAATTCTAAAGCAATTACTCTCCTCACTCGGCCATCTGAGATGCTACTTATCATCGTAATAAAACAAAAACGCCAATAAGTAGAGCATTTACTGCAAATAATCCCTATTCTAAATAAAATAGCTTTCTTGGAGGAAGCTTAAACCGAAGCTGAAACCCAGAAACTGAAGCTATGCGTAAGCAAAACTGAAACCCAAACTGGAACCCATTTTTCAACAGCTTGAAACCAAACCAAAACTGAAACCTGCCACCTGGGTTTTAACACACCGAAACTGACACTGACATCTTAATACCAAGTAGCCAGGTTTCCACCCTTGGCTATAGCATTACCTTAATTCATTCTCTCAATCTTAAATATGATCTAAAAAGGTTTGGGAACCGCTGCTTTGACATTTTCTTAATGCTTTCACTAATGCTTATAAAAAATTGCTGACGTGTTTTAGTGTTGATGAAAAATAAACTGTTCTGAATCTGTGCAGTTTAATAGGCGCGCTGCAAAGATTGTTCTTGTTTGATTTGTGAAGGAAGTCATAATGGCTACAAGTTATGCTGAAAAGTGTCACCGCAGTCCGTAGGCTGCCCACAAGCTACACGTATACCGGTAAAAAACATTTGACTTTTTGCGATGCTTATCACTGGGAGGCACGTTTTGGTATCCCTCTAGGACAAATTTTTTTCTTTGCTGGGAGGGACGACAAGTTATATTGGGGGGGACATGTCCCTCCCCCATCCCCCCTACTTTGCACACTGATTTTGAACCTCTTCATAACAATATGCCTTAGTCGCTTTAAGCACGCATTATCAAAACTATGCAAACAAAGTTCATCATATTTGGTGAAGCACTCAAAATCAGGGACCAAAACTATAAACAAAATTTGCCTGAAAATTGTTCAAAAAGCACTAAAATGGCCACCACAGTATGTAAATCTTCAAACATTTTCCGGGGTAGCATGCCCCCGGACCACTTAGAGTCGTTTTTGTTACTTAAATGCGTAAAATTAACTCTGCCGGATAAAACTACGCTTGAAAAAGTGACGAAATTTGATGCCCCCTCCCTGAAATGCTTTCTGAATACGCCCCTGACATGAAGCATTTTCAAAGGGCTTATTTACGCCCGTTTACGGGTCTAAACGTCTTAACGTCTTCGTATTTAGTTAACATTCAACGCACTTAAAAATTACATCCCCCCCACCAAACTTTCTGGATCTGCTTCTGCTGTTGGGGTTTCGAGTTGTGTGGAAGATATTTCCACCAATTTCTTACGTCAAAAAATGGATAAAATTTCGTACGACAACAAATTGGATTAAAATTGCATTTAGTGCAAACAGACCTTTGGCCAAGCATAAATCGAAAATGCGCGAAAAAAATGCAATGGATTTGGTGAAAGACTATTTTTAGGGGCAAAAGAACAAAATTTGCGTTACAAAATGTTTGAAAAGCGCTAAAATGCTCATTACAGTATGCAAACTTTCAAAAATTTTCCGGGGGAGCATGCCCCCGTACCCCCCTAAAATCATTTAAATTTGCTATCTATATTTACTTCAAATTTAACTTTGCCAGAAAAATACGCTTAAAAAATCTCAAAAATTTGTGCTAAAAAGTTCTGAATATACTCCCCTCCCACGGATACATTTTCTTAAAAGGGTTTATTTACGCTATTTTCGGGTTTAACGTCTTTGCATTCAGTTAACATTCAACCTAATTCAAAACTGCATCCCCCGGCCAAAATTTTCTGGATCCGCCCCTGCTCGTTAAATCCGTGGGCGTGACACGGCGAGTATAATGAAGAAAGTTTGGTTTTGATTTGCAACAAATGTACCGGTATGAGAAAAGCTAAAATGTTTTACGGTAAGAGATCACAATTGGCTGCTAGTACGTTGAAAAATCGCAACAAAAATTATAGAGAAATTGCTTCAAAAAAACGTCAACCTCTTCAACCGTTTACAATATAAAGGCAATCATGTGTGTTTCTGCCTAATCTTAGGACAAATTCATCCTAATCAATTTTCTTAGTTCTTGATTTCTCAAAAGCAAGCAGTAGTCTACAAGATTGCGCAGCCGCCCGTGAATCATTTTGAACGCTTGCTGTGAGGAGTGTCAATGCGCGACGAGGCAAAAAACTGCACGCACAAGTTGCGACACTGCCCCCCAAACGGCCCAAAGTGGGTACAACTGCAGCAAGTTTATAAGTTACACATTAGAAAAGGCTCGCTTTTGTTTGTAAAGTTTATGCAGCAGCAAAATGTTACTCTTCGTCAGGGGCGAAACTAGGCAGTGCGGGCCCTCCCCCCGAAATCATCTTTCGGGGCCCCCAAAAAGTTTTTTCTTGGATGGTGATGCAAAAGAGCGAGCCCCGAAGGGGCGATGCCAAGCTAGGGGGGTCTGAGGGCATGCCCCCCCAGAAAATTTTGCGGAATTTGACCTTATTTTGGAGGCTTTTTGTGCGTTTTGAGCCTTTAAAATTCCTGTTTTAACAAGGTTTAGTAGTCTGTTTAACTAGGTCCCTTCCAAACCCATTAAAATAATGCTGCAAGCAAACCCTACTCTAACATTTCGCTATCTATGCAACGTAAAAACGTTTTTAAGGCTTATTTTTGCGCCTTTCACTTGAGGATGAGAAGCCCTTGGCAGGAGCGGATCCAGAAAGTTTTGGTGGGGGTGGGGGTGTGATTTTAAAATAGGTTGAATGTTAACTAAATACCGTACAAAAACGTGTAGACCCGGAAACGGGCGAAAATAAGTCCTTTCAAAATGTTTCATGACAGGGGCGTATTCAGAATTTTTTTCAAGGAAAGGGCACCAAATTTCGTCACTTTTTCAAGCGCAATCTTTTCCCGGCAGAGTTATTTTAAACAACTTAAGTAACAAAAACGACTTTAGGGGGTCCGGGGGCATGCTCCCCCGAGAAATTTTTGAAAATTTGCATACTGTAATGGTCATTTTAGCGCTTTTCGAACAATTTTCGGGTAAAGTTTGTTCATATTTTTGGCCCCTACGTTTGAGTGCTTCATCAAATATGATGCATTTTGTAAGCACAGTTTCGATTATGCGTGCTTAAGGCGACTAAGGTTTATTGTTATGAACAGGGGTGCAAATCTATGTTGAGCATTGGGGGAGATGATTTAGCAAAATCGACCATTCTTTGATATTGAAGGGAATGATTTAGCAAAATTGACACGTCTGCAGATGTCCAAATTTTTGCTCACAATGAAGTGAAGACCAAAAAAACCGGTCATAACGTTCCCAGATGCCTAATTTTTTGCCCAAAATGAAGTGAAGACCAAAAAAAGGTCATCACCTTCGCTGATGCCAAGTTTTGGGACATGAAAATATTGGGGGGGAGATGCTGTCGGTTTATTGGGGGAGATACATCCCTCCATGGATTTGCACCCATGGTTATGAAGAGGTTCGAAATTATAGAAAAACTTTATTTATCGAAAGCATTGTTGAAAATGGCTGGTGAGGGGTGCACCCCCCACATCTTCCCCTGGATCCGCCCCTGGTCCTTGGTATGCCACTAAACGTTTGTTTGCTAGTTTTGCGACTGATATTTTTCAAAAAATTTGCAGGGGCTCTCCATGGCCAAATGCATAAATATGGTATGGGGGCCACACATCGCGCGAGTTAAGACAAAAAATATATTGAATATTAGAATAGGCTTATTTAAGGCACCTTTATCATCCGTTGATTAAATAGTACTACGTCCTAACTATTTACAGGGCCCTCTTTTTGTGCGCCCCCCCTCGGTTGGGGGGTTCGGGGGGCGCTAGTTTCGGCACTGCTTTTCGTCCATTTACTTTGTAGGCTCCGAGTGGATGAGGAATACGAACGCCGATGAAGTCAAGGTCCGCCAACTCCACACACGCTTTAATTTTTCTTTTTAAGTGCTGACGACACCCGACTTATTTGCAACTGTACTGACTACTGCGGGTTTACCCAAGTATGACCCGGTCGTCACAAAGCTGCTCTGATTACGTCATAAAGCTGCTCTATATTTAATTACTTTAGTCTTGCTCCTTCCGGTTGTGCGAGAGTGGACGTTTATGACGCAGCGGTTTTTACTTAAATAGGCTCACATTTTTAGAACTATATGGGTTTACCCGTGCACATTTTTAGCGCTGTATCGTTGGAAATTAGATAAAGAATCAAGCAAAGTAGCCTATATCTGACGCGCGGGGGGGGGGGGGCAAAATTTTGACAGGGGGGGCCTGGCCCCTCTTGTCCCCCGTCTAGTTACAAGCCTACTCACAGTCCCACCAGCAGAAGTTAAAATGTACGGCAGTCAGTACAAGGCGCACGACGCAAATTATTTAAAACGAACAAAAAAAAAATCGTAACCAATTGACCAAGCTGGAATCTGCATCTTGAAAATGGTTGTTAAAACACCGAAATCGGTGATTTAAAAAAATCGAAAAAAGCATTGCATGGTGGATTTCAAAAATGCTTTTCCAGGGACATGGAGATGGAGTCGCTGTGCTTATGTCTGCACTCTGCAAGTAAAATTGCGTTTAGAACTTAGCTAATCAGCTGATAGGTCCTGTCTTGGTTCGAAACTCTAAAAATTGTGTGAGCAATATCATTCTACGTTGAGAAAGTATTTACTGCTCTGTGCTTGAAGAGGTGAACTAGACTAGGCCTAGTATCGGTACCTGAGTATCGCCCTGCTGTGTGTGGTGAACGATCTGCCCTCCGCAACGTTTCTCTATCATGTTCTTTTGAATTCTAGTAGCCCTAACCCTCAGAAAATAATGCTTTTCGTATACTTTCTCCCACTTCAAAGTTGTTTGCAGTTGGTACCGGTACCGCAAATGTTAAATATATATCAGCAGCTCAGATGGCTGATATCAACTGCCCAGATGGCTGAGTGGTTTAGAGCGTCTGTCTCTTGAGCTGTAGACTCGGAGACTCGAGTTTGATTTTAAGTCGGGTCAAACCAATGACTTTAACATTGGTATTCACAGCTTCCCTGCTTGGCGCTCAGCATTAAAGGGACAGTGTGAAGAACAAGCCGGCAAGTTTACTTGTTGTGCCATTGGGAAAGGCACTTGGTGAGATTCCCCCATCTTGGTGTGGTAGACAGATGGCTGGCAACTCCTAAGCGAGCTTGTACCAGTGTACAACGCATTGATCGCTTTTTCATGATTGGAGGATAAATACAGTTATGCTACTAAAAATAATTCCCTGGTTGTTGTTTGATACAGTATATGAATCAAAAACAAGAATGAACTAGAAGCGTAATTGTTGGGCCTTAGGGTTCAGGGCTCGGTTCAGGTTAGAGGATTTCATTTTGCTATCACAGTTAACTTCGTTTACGTGGTAACAAACTGGTACTGTGGTAGACAGCTTCATATTGAATCGGTGTTACTAAATAGTACATGTCCGCGATGTCAACGATGTCCGCGATGTCAACGATGTCCGCGATGTCCGCGATGTCTGCGATGTCCGCGATGTCTGCGATGTCAACGATGTCCGCGATGTCAACGATGTCCGCGATGTCAACGATGTCCGCGATGTCAACGATGTCCGCGATGTCCGAAATTGCGATGTCCGCGATGTCCCAAATAGCGATGTCCAATCTGGTAGAGAACGCAGAGCTCACTAATTTACAGGTAGGCTATTTATTTAGAGCACTGAAGCACTGCAGTGAATGTAAAGCAAAGCAAGAAAAAAGAATTTACGGTGGTTTACAATAAGGTTGACCCTAGTTAAGATTCAGAGAGGTTGGATTAGGCCAGTACCCAGGTATCAGAGTACATAGTGCATAGGCCTGGACGATTTGGCTGAATGGACTGAAGTCAATATACAGATTACATTCAAGTAAAAGGGAAGTTATCAAGTTATATTAAATGACAAAAATTGAATGCAATCTTCTTTTTACAAAGTTCAATATTGACAAATCTTAAACTCAGTTACTGAATTAAGCGACCTTTATCATAAATAATGCTGAGTATGTATATGACAAATCCAAAATATTATTTAAATGTTTAAAGGTTTCTTAGTTAGATTGTCAGTATTGAAGACCAGGAAGTAATGGCACTTATCTCTTTGTATTTTTGTAAACAGTATCTAAAAAAAAGAAAATTGCGTTTAATTTTTCTCGTTTAGTATTACACAGGTACTGGGTACATTATATCAATTTTATCTTTTTAAAATTTTATCAAACTCTTCATCGAGCTGTGTCTGAGGCTTTTTTTTTTAATTTTACCCACTAAAGGTTTATTGCAGATAATTTTGATTAGTGTAAAACTCAAAGTGGTAAGTGATACATATCATTACCGGTACATTTTTCAGATGTCCTGGATGTGGTTTTCTAAGAATCAGAATTTGATCATTGTATTGCAATAGCCCAGCTGTACTGTAACTGTTAATGTTTTTTTAGCTTTGATTGGATATGTGTTGATATCATCAAAATAGCAAAGTACTTGTGGTACCGGTATGTTTTTTTTTCATTTTATGTTTACATGTATGCCACATTAATTACCCTGCAATAGTTTGCTGTTTTGTGACAGTGTGATCGCCCTATAACAGTATAATGCAGTATCAGATTGCAGAAGCATGTAAAACAGTTGTAAAACATTTATTATCACAGGATCACATCCTTAAACTCAAATACGTTACATTGGGGATTTATTTGTAAGCTTTTTCCTTAATCGCTGTACCAGTGTACCGGTACCCCATTTTATGACAAAATAATCTGTATAAAGAAGTTTAGCAAGCAAACAAACGAATACCTGAATACCGGTTCTTGCTTGTGTATTACAACCCCTTACTTGCCAAAGTAGGTATTGTTGTGGTTAGAAAATGGTTTGTTGTTACACATAGTTGAAGTTGCAAATTATAATAGCTAATAAGTTCAGTTGTAGGCAATTGACAGATTAAGCAATTTTAATGTATCAAATTGTGGTTGCAATCCTTGAAAGAATTATGTTTTGGTTGCAGGTTAAAACTTAAAAAGTGTAATAGCAAGATTACAATGTGAAAATTTAAAGCGTGTTTCCACAGTTGCAAATTCAGAAATTAGTGACAATTTGCCCTCGTTGGCACTGGCAACTACTGACTTCTTTGGCTGGTAACGCAGTATATAATTACAAGTTGTAGAAAGAAGTGAATGCATCAAAACAAGCTAAAACAACACAATGTGCTTATGAAGCAATATCAAACACAAAAAACATTGTTGTAAAAAGATAATATATGTTCTTTTTAGTCTTATGCTTCACAAAAATTAGGAACGAAGTAATAAAACAGTTAACACTTAACATATTCAGACATTGGACTGGTGAATGCAAAAAGGCAGCTTGGATACAGTTTAGCTTTAGGTCATAGCAACATCATTAATCAGTATATATCCTTTTTTGCACAATTTGAAACATTAGCACAATAAATGCTGTGATATATAGCAACTACTGACTGACTTTGTTGGCTGGAAATTGACAATTATTAGTTTTAGAAAGAAGTGAATATATCAAAGCAAGCTAAAACAATACAATGCGATTATGAAGCAATATCGAGCACAAAAAACATTGTTGTAAAAAGATAATATATACACGTTCTTTTTAGTCTTATGCTTCACAAAAATTAGGAACGAAAAAAAAAGCTTTAATAAGGTTTTGCATTAGGTCATAACAACATCATTAATCAGTATGCTAGTCCAGCAACTCTCAACTGGAAGCAATTAGGATATGAGCCATCGGTTTTCCAGTGCAATATTGTTTAACAATAATTAGGAAGCACTTAAAATCCATCAGACTGATGTAGCCATTGCAAATGATGCGCTGAAAGAAAATGGTATTGTGGAGGAGAGGACCATTGGTTTTTAGAGTCTCTAGAAGGGGGCCAAAAACTAACCTTAATTAGTTGACAACTACTGGCGTATGTGCTTGAAAAAATTATTATGTAGTAAACAGTGAGTATTTCTGTACAAAATACACATTGCATAATAAAAATCACATGAAAGTTTTTCTAGTAGCACACAACACATACTGTGCAAATCCATTTGGTTTTGATAGCTAATATCATCCCACATACCAATAGGCTATATTAAACGAAAATTGAAGGGTAGCATTATTTTTTCATTGAAGGTGTTAAAAAGTACGTCAAATTCAAAACTGGCGTTTAAGATCTTAAATGAGCGATCACACTAGCTGAGACGCTGATACCTACAAGCCATTGTACAGGTTTATCTCGTTATGACATCACATCGGCAAAGTCATTTGAGTCGTGATAATATCCTAATAAGGTAAGCATGCACAATGTATCAAAGGTCTCAGCGTCTCAGTCAGTGTGATTCAGTTTTCACCAACATTCTTATGGACAATAACAATGAATACAAAACTTCCAATTTTGAATACGAATACAACCAGGATGAAATGTGATTCACAATTCAATATGGCAACAAGAATGTATACTTGATACAATAGCAGGAGCAACGAAGTGTTAAGTGGTGCTAGATTGCTTATATGTAATCAAAAGAGCAGCTGAGAAAGAAATTTAGGATCCCAGGTTAGGGTGAAAATACTGTTCAACTTGTTTTTTGTGCTGTGTTTTCATTACAAATTTTTATTCAAGAAATTGATGTGTTTAACCTGCATTAGAGGGTGCTCTGTTTGCTGCAGATCGACGTCTTTGTCCAATTTTTTTTCCAGCAGATTTAGCAGGTCTTCGAGTAATCAAATTGGAGTTGGTACTAATGCTTTGATAGTTGGTCAATCTTGATGTGACTGGCTTGAATGTCATGAAGTTTTCGATGTGTTTTGCCTGCTCAGAACCGGTTTTTGCTTTAAATTCGTCGAAACTGCTGACAAACTGTTTGTAGGCAGGACTTAGTTCATATGGACCAATAGATGCTACAGCTTTGTTCACATCAACGTACATAGACGTTACCAATTCAAAAATAATCGTGATAAGATCTGGCAGTTTTTTTAGTTTCCACTCTGTTTTGCATTTCAGAACATGATTCATGGACTCGCTATTGTTATTGGTCCATTCCGTACCGACCAAGGAAGAAACTTTCCAAACCTTATCTTTTAACAATGGAAAGAATCGACTATTCAAATAACTTGCTAATCCTGAAAATTCAATATCGCATTCCTTTACAATTTTTCGGCACAAAAGGTCAAAAGAAACTTCGTCAGTGGCATCAAGAACGGAAAAAATTTTTTCGCTGAGTAATTTTCTAGCTTTTTTTTCCAGGCCAACTTTGTTGATTAGATACTGTTTCAAATTTGTCTTTAAATGAGAAGTGCACAGTGCGTGCTTGCTGGAAGGGAAAGCCGATAAAGCTGCTTTGTGGAGAGCTTGTTCGTCGTCGGTTCCGAAAATCAATTTTTTGTGATCACCCAATACTGCACGCAAATGAATGAAAAAAAAGGAAAAAGTTTCATAATTAGAATTACAATGCAACAAAATTGGGCCTAAAAAAAGAGGGTGCTCACCAGTGCTGGATTTGACCACACTGAGGTTTTTGAATACCATAACTGTAGCATATACCTTTCCCAAGTTAAAAGTTTTATCGATTCCCAAAACGGTAGATCCGGAACAACAGAATCTTTTGATATCTAATATTTGTTGTGCAACATACAAAATTATTGAAGTGGGACAATTTTTACCATGGTTTACTCTCTGAACGAATTCGTGCGTTTGTGCCATATTAATAACTTGTAATATTTCGTCTCCATAAGTTTTGCCATATGTAAGTCTCTGCTTGGTGTGTAAGTCATTGAGTTTTTTTTTGGCTTGGTTGCTTTTGGCGTTGTATATTAATCTAAGATCACGTGGCTTGTCAAGTAAATTATTGTTATCGGTTTGCAGTGCATCATATAATTTTCTTCCTGTTGCAAATAAAACTTTGTCTTTGACAGATTCCATGGTCTTTTCGCTTGTGCGGATGTAAACATTTCTATTGTGTTTCGAATTACCATGAGGGGAGTGATGAGGGAACTTTCCAGTATATTCAACAAATGCACGTTTTTCAAATTCACTGGAAAAAGATTTTATCCAGGTAATTTTTCTCCGGTACTGAGTGTCGACTTTCAATTTTGAATAATATTTGCTCACAACTACAATCTTCTTTGCATCTGGTTGAGGATCAAGAGGTAAGTAACATTTTTCACGTGTTTTTCTTTTGCAGTACAAACCATCAATAAGATGAATTTCTTTATAAACTTCTTTGTCTGTTTCAAGGTATACAGTTGATGACGTTGTGTTGCATGTCCACGCACCACAATCATCGTAAAAGCGTTTGCAAATTTTTTGTTTACCCCTTTCGTAATTGTTGCTGTTATCAACTACATAGTATACATTTTCTTTCTTTCCTTTGGGTATTGTGTCTAGAATGCTTTTGCCACTTTTAAGCAAAAGAACAATCACCTGATTGGTGGTTAGAAATTCGCCAAACGGCAAAGAGTTTTGTTTTAAATCATGTTTCATGTAAGTCTCGTCATCATATGGTTCGCTTGTCATAGAGTCATTCGGAGGGTATTCATCATTTTGGGGGTTGATGCTTGATTTTTTTGGTTTTATAAAGTTTAACAATTCATCTTGTTTTATGTCAATGTCATCAACAAAATCACTGCTTCTTGAAAGAGATGTTTTCGATTTCTTTGCTTCTTTTAACAACTTATCTAGTTGGATTTCAATGTCATCAACAAAATCACTGCTACTTGAAAAAGATGTTAAAGCGGTTGCGATTTCTTTCGATTCTTGCGCAAGTGACGGAATCTTTGTAGGCCGGTTTAGTTTAGGAATTTTATCATCTATATAGGAAAAAATTGCGTTTTCGGGTTTCTTTGCTTCCACTACTGTCTGGTAATGAAGTTTTGCTTTTTTTATGCTCGTGGTAAATTCAATTACATCACTTTCATCCAAATCTGATGGTAGAATAGCTTCATCTGCAAACACGTTTTCCTGAAAGGATCGTTTACTAGCAATGAGTTCTGATTCTCGTTTTGGTTTTCTTTTTCTCAATGGTAATTTTTTATCGTTCTCCATTTTCATTTTTTCGGGGAAAATGTTTTCTATTTCGTCTTCTTCCATGTGCATTTGAGCGTAGTTGGGTTCTTTTTTCTTGATGTTACTAATGTCCGTTCTTTTGTATTTCTCAGGAGTGGAAGTGACCTTATTGTGGTAGGATGTCGTGGGGAAGCTGAAACTACATTGGTCCCCATCATCTATAATGACTTGTTGGTTGTTTCCCCTGATTGGTGATAAAGTGCTCTTAAAGTAGCCTGCAGTACTCTCTGAGGTGTCCGACTCTGAAATGGTGTAGCAGATGTCGTCTTGGTTTCGATTATCAATTGATTCATTATTCACAAGAGGTACGAAGTGATTGGGGGTCCAACATTTTTGGGAGGTAGGACCCATCCTCGTCCACATAATGTAAATAGGGTCGTCATTGGAGAAACTTCTCGCCGATATTGAGCAGCTTAAAATTTCTTTTGTCATATCGTCTGGGCCATTGCACGCTGGATAAACTGATATGATTCTTCTTTCAATCACCTGGGATAGTGCAAGGATTGTCCAGGCAGATGAAAACCCTCCGTTTTTGAAACAATCCCTGCAGCTGTCCCAGTAGTCGGGACTAACCAATTCAAAACCCCGTGCCAGTGAATGGTTGATATAGATGGACTGGTTGTTCACCATCTCAATACCGCATAGTACTTTAAGTGTTGTTGCCAGGCTTTCATCTCCGCAGAGAGCAATGGAAGTGGCGTTGAAGAGGCAGCTACCATCACCAGTAGTTTCGACTGCAGCTTTGTGTGTTATATTTGAATATTTCTTTAATATAGAATCGGAATACTGGTGAGTTCTTAATCGTTTACTGATCTGTTTTCGTGGTTCGCTCGTTTTAAAATTTCCAATTAATTTCTTCTCTCTAATGGCAATTTGTTTCAACACCTTCTCTTCCATGTTTGCAGCCTGTAACAACATTAACTTCTGTTATTATCGGTATTAGGAACGCATATCACAAATTTTATGAATAACGTATATCCCTTTTTCACCTCTAATCCTTCAATTTCTCTGATTTTGTTCACAACAGTCGCATTTTGGTGTTGTTTTGTTTGGAAATAACCGAAAACTTCTTTTCATATTTGATTACATAACTGAAAGTTCATTTTTTGGAAAATTCGAACCGTTTTCATAATGCGCCTACTTGGTGTACAATTATGCTCACGTGGGCTACTCCTACATAGAATATGAGCCTATATAAAAATTATAACCCGAAATGCCAGCAGCTTTTAAATTTAATCAGAAAATTTGTGTTGACATTTTAAAGTTTATTCCACCGCTATGATCTTAAATGTTTTTTTGCAGTTCCTCCCTAGTGATAAGAACTGACTGCACGACAATCACTGCCATAAAGCGATAAGCGTTTTACTGTTAAAACGTAAAACGTTTCCATTAAGCAGGTAAAATTTGTCCTATAGTCTAAATAAGTGCACTACAATATTTGCCCAATTCTTCAAGAACGAAGACGAATTTAAAGAAATTGTATGATAAGCTTCCTCTCGTTGTGACAAGTGTAAGCTCGATGACACTCAAGCAGGTTCCCCGCTGTGTGAAGAACAAGCCGGCAAGTTTACTTGTTGTGCCGTTGAGAAAAGCACTTAGCGGGATTCCCCCACATTGGCGTGTTAGACAGATGGCCGGCAACTCCTAAGCGAGCTCGTTATAGCGCTTTGATCGCTTTCTCGTGATGGGCAAGATAAATAATTTGATATGCAACTCTTGTTCTGTATGCAACGGTAAATTGTTCATAATACAAATTTTACAGCATTTGGTATAGACTAATTAAAAGCCAATGGCTTAACGGAATGGATTTCTAATTATACGTTCGTAATTGCTTTTCAATGCGCGTTTCTCAATGAATAACTGTAGTGTGATAATTTGAAAACAAGCATCACAGCACGAGCTGCTAGTGCTCAGCATTGGCGGCAATTACAGATGTTACAGTTTCAGCATTACAGCTCTTGCATTTACCAAAGCAATTCGATTACAAGCTCATTTATTTTTGAACTAATATCTTATTTACACGCAGGGTTACCATCTGCCTACACCAAGTAATAAACACGCTGCTTTGCGATGAAATTATGATGACGTAAATAGACATGCGATGACGTGATGACAAAGTGCGATGACAATTTTGTTTTAGAAGAATCTTATTTCTGTCACTTGGTATGAATCTCGGCTAGCGATTAACACATTGAAAAAACTTTAAAATAACGGTTCTCAAGTTAACAGAAATTGAGTATTTTTATACGCGTAATATGTATACAAATTGACTGATGTCTGTATCTTAATACAGAGCTCAATAATTAAAATAACCAGAGCATACATTGCTAAAATTGCAAAAGCACTACACGGTGTTTAATGCCGCCACCACGTACGACAATCATCAGCTGCGAGCTTATTCAAATAGAATTCTATTTGTGATATCTATTTATTGATCAAAAAGCCAAAACAAAGTATGCAAATCCTAGATTTATTAACCCATTTTCTAAAAAAACTAATACGGCAATTGAAAATAAGTGCATTTTTGCACATAAGTGCATTTATGTTTTGCAAGACATTGTTCTTGAATATAAGCCCAAATCTTAGAAATAAGCACGATATGGCAACCTTGTTTATATCATGTTTAACGATACTTATAATTACATCAGTATGAAATAAGCTTGATAGCATCGACTAGATTTCTTTGTAGTACTGCCAACGTTTAGCAAAGGTGAAACGATGGGAGTCCGCAGAGGGGCAAGAAGAGCCACGTGCTTTCCCTTTAATTTCGCGTAAAAAGTGCACAACTATATTAATTTTAACGGATGGTTCCTGTGTTCACAAATCTTCACGCTTGTGTTAAGAGTTTCCCACCACGATAGAATAAAATGATACTAACTTAACAAACTTTAGTCGGGCGTTATCTCCGAAGATATGCCGGAAAGCTCTAAAGTGCGAATTTATTTTTTGAAGAATTCGAACCGTTTTCATAATGCGCCTACTTGGTGTACAATTATGCTCACGTGGGCTACTCCTATATAGAATATTAGCCTATATAAAAATGCATTGTCTTCAAACAGTCGAAATTGGGGCGAAAAAATATTACTCAAACATTGCCTTCAGAGTTGTTCAAAATGTATTAAAATCGCCACTAATAATTCAATTTTATCAAAATTTTTTCGATGAACCATACCCCCAAAATATCTTACTTTTAGGAGCGCTTTTTTTCGTTTTATATGTGATAAACTTTTGAAAGGTCTGAAAAGAACTGTGCTACAATGCTATGGCAAGCACACTTCGTTCAGCGCATTATTATAGAGAAGTATCAGAATAATTGCTCTCCTTCAGAATTATTGCGGACGCAATTTAGAGTTTTTTAATAACGACCGTGCATAGTTTTTGTTTTTACTATTAAAGATCTGCAGCTCTTTAACTAGACTATTTCCACCAAGGTGTTATAACCAAACGAATTGCAAATATTATCAGGCGATTGGTAGTTGCCTTTTACTTAACCATCTGGCATTGTTATCCGAAAAGATGTAAAAATTTTTCGCCGTTAGATGGCTCGAAAAAATAGTATATTTCGTAGTTTTCACCCAAATAGAATTCGCTAAATTTGTGTTTACACTCAATTGAAGAGGAAGCTAGCGCCAACACATTTGAAAAAAATGTATTTTAATCAGTCCTAAAATTAAGCGCGCTCACGAATAATTTGAATTTTCATGCAGTACATCGCCACGCATCATCGCTCATAAATTATTATGCGCTTCAAGTATTCAAGCTCGTTTCATGTATGAAAATACAATTAAAACTGTTTTACCTGATTCAATCTTGAGGCACTTTTAAAGAAGTCGAATTCTTTGTCGCTGTTTTGGTAGCAAGCAGAACAAACGAACGAGATATCATTTAATAGTTTCCATTGATCCCACGTAGGTTGGGAGGCGGAGACACAATTTTGATGGTACCATGAATTACATGTTTCACATAGAATACAAGATGTATTGCATTCCAACTGACACATACCACATGGAAACATAGGCTTATCTTTTCTTTTTGTAGACATTTTATCGGAACGTTATCAATATATTTTCTAAAAGCCATAGTCCATTATTATGATTAGCATAGTTAATGAAATAATTTTTTTAATAATTGTAATAATTTTTTTAACAATGATCAATAATTAATTTTTTTTAATAATTAAAAATTATTTTTTCACAATTTATCACTGCAATAAATTGTTATGGAAACCTCGTTCTTCGCTATTTTTTCGCTGCTTGATAGGAAAATAAATTTCCCGTGCTAAAAATTATTTTAAACATTTTATCGGAACGTTATCAAAATATTTTCTAAAAGCCATAGTCCATTATTATGATTAGCATAGTTTATGAAATAATTTCTTTACAATTTATCACTGCAATAAAGTGCTATGGAAACCTCGTTCTTCGCTATTTTTTCGCTGCCTTTTGGGAAAATAAATTTCCCGTGCTAAAAATTACTGCCTTTCTACAATTACTGCCTTTCCTGTGAGAATATTTGGTTTAAACATCACATATTTTTATCTTATATCAATGACCAAAAACACCCGTCCAAGCTAGCTGGATTCAAGTCATTATCATTGTGAAATTAAACTTACCCACAGAATCACCTAGCTTTTTATATATCGAAGCTTTTTTATTAAAACGTTTTTATTTCTTTCATGTTTCCCAAGAATGTGGAATCGGAAGTTGGAAGATGAAGTGAATTCGCCGACAAAGGTTTCCGACAGCCGGAAACTGGAACCGGATGCAGATAACTTTAGTAGAAGCGGCGGCATTCAAGCCAAAAAAAACTTCAGAGGGAACACCGCAATGTCTTGCAACTCCAAATATGGTAAAAATAAGTTTGGCCAATGGCCATGTGTAAGGGAAGTTCAGGAACCATTTTTAGATCTTTTTAGGTGTGTCTGCATCGATAAAGAAAACTTAAAAGTCGACTCCTAACTGGATCAACCGATAATTTACAACTTGGTCGACTATTCACAGTTTCCATATCGACGTTCAGCGTTCACCGCATAAGAGACAGTTTGAAGCCGAATAAAAAAGTCCACCGTCCAACAAATATCCTAGTCAATTCAACTGTAGTGGAAGTTACAATTACTTTTCTCCAACTCCTGCGCTGGCGTTACGCCAAACAATGTAAAATTGTATGATTTGACTAAGAAAAATGTGAATGTAGTGGCAGTTGTTGATGCCTCGCGGTAATCCAGCGTGTATTCTGCAAAATATTGGTTGTCAGCTAAAGTAGGGCATCTGCTCCTTTAGTCTTCCTGATTGCGTCCCAGTTTGTGATTTGGGGACATAAGATTCATGTTATCCCGCCTTCGCCAAAACTATAATTGGGCTTTAAGTAAAGAAAGGTTAGAATGAAACAGTTGAGCTTAATTGCATGTTATTTACCTATCTTGTTACAAGAAAGAGATCAAGCGCTAGTACGAACTAGCTTAGGAGTTTCCGGCTATCTGTACCATACTGACAGTGGCATAGCGAGAAGTTTCAAAGGGGAGGGGGCACGACCACATGCTCCAGCAGTTGCTTAATCTTCAACTGCCGTTCCTTCTGGACTTTGTGAAAATCCAATTAAGAGAGGCAAAAGGGGAGGAAGCATGGCATAAAACAATCCCCCGCTGAATACACTACTGGAAATCACGCTGAGGGAATCACGCTAAGTGATTGAAGTGAGGCTTACCCACGAAACCTGCAAGATAACTAGCTGCATTTAATATTTTGCTGGTTCTAGTTTTTGATGCTAAGCACATAACGGTATTTTCAGGATTGCAAGTTCGCACTTTCAATATCAGCGTGCTCTTATCTATACGTTCCTAACGGTCTATTTTATGGCGAACTGGAGGTCTGTGACTCCCAAAAGTCTCCCAATAGTCTATTGATAAGGTAAATTAGATTTTTCTGCGTTGTCATGGACTGATGTTTATTGTCTGGTCAAAGTGTTGATAGAGTTCTTCGATATGTAATACTTAGTTGACCCTTTAAGGGCCAACGGAACACATATGTGCCATGACGTAAATTCCAAATAGACTTCTACAAGGCGTATGTATGAAGCCAAAAGAAAAATGCAGGACCAATCCAATAGTGCACAAACTGCATATATATTATATATGCCATTCCATAACTCTATTTTGGTATACACCATTGGTCCATTTCAATGTTTTTAAAGATTTAATTTCGTGGAACATATCAACCATAAAAATAATGGTGTGGCAAAAACATCCACTTTCAATATTTAAGGTTCTCAGAAATCTGGACTTCGCGATTCATGAGGCATTTTCATTTAATTAGAGATGTAGGTAGGTCTAGTTTTGATGTGTATGCCATGCCACTATCTATGCCTTCATAAATTTTTACCGTTTTTTCATGCTTCATTAATTAGGAATAACTTAATTTCAGAATGATGGGGGTTTGACTAGTGTGACTATAATAGTATTTTTCATGTATCGATATAATGCGATTTATAGTTGTAGTATTGCAGCTAATTGAGTAAGATCTGTATGGCAGGACGCCTATCTGTTAGCTCGTATCGAGTTAGTATTCATGGTTTCGTGTTACTATAGTTGTTATAAAGGGTGTAAGCAGGGCCGGATTTAGACAATGAGAGGCCCTAGGTTATTTGATCAATGAGGCCCTAATGAGCAACGATCAGACTCATCTTTAAGCAGTGGCGTAGCGAGAAATTTTGAATGGGGGGGGGGGCATAATTTCCACATTTTTTTCAAGCGTATTTGTTTCGGCAGAACTAATTTGAAGCTGATTGAGACACAGAAAAGGCTCTAGGAGGTCCGGGGGCATGCTCCCCCGGAAAAATTTTGAAAATTTACATGCTGTAGTGCAGGGCTACTCAACTATAATCAGGATCGGTCCAGAAAGACAACTTCATTATTTGCAAAGGTCCAGAAACAAATTCATGGCTGATTTGATTAGGGCAAAAAAAATATACTAGTCGGTTGACTAAATAATTGAAGACTTGCTATCGGCGCGGGAGGTTTAGGGTTCAATTTCCGGGTTACCAAATCGGACGTAGTTACCCTGTCCACATGTCGAGTTTGAGTGGTTCTAATGACCGACACGCTTGCGGCATCATAACCATTTTTTGATTCTTAGTCAATTTGTTGAAGTAAGTGATTACGACATGAAAATTTCAATTGTGACGCAGACAGCCCGTGGGCTTTCGGAGCTGCTTGAACTGGACATGTGGACAGGGTAAGAATCGCCAACGGCTTGCCACCGCTGCTATGTTTCTTTGGAGTTCAAAGGTGTGTTCAGGAGCGGATCCAGAGGGAGGTGTGGGGTACCGGTATGCATTCCTTCCCACCAGCCATTTTTAACAATGTTTTGGATGAATAACATTTTTCCATAATTTCGAACCTCTTCACAGCAATACGTCTTAGTCGCCTTAAGCACGCATAATTGAAACTGTGCGAACAAAATGCATCATGTTATTTGGTGAAGCACTCAAAGTTAGGGACCAAAAATATGACAAAGTTTCCCAAAAATTCTTCAAAAAGCACTAAAATGGCCATTGCAAAATGAAATTTTCAAAGTTTTTCCTGCGGAGCATGCCCCCGGATCCCCTAGAGTCGTTTTTGGTACTTAAGTTGCTTAAAATTAACTCTGCCGGAAAAAAATACGCTTGAAAAAGTGACATAAATTGGTGCTCCTTCCCTCAAATACAATTTTGTATACGCCTCTGACATCAAACATTTTCAAAAGGCTTATTTACGCCCATTTGCGGGTCTAAACGTCTTTGCATTTACTTAACATTCAACCTAATTCAAAATTACATCCCCCCACCAAAACTTTCTGGATCCGCTCCTGGGTGTGTTGCTTAGACGCTACTTCGCAGAGATAGGCCCTGTCACGTGCGCTGGTTATCGCTTCGGCGTAATACCATGAACACCGGGGCTCTCCATCGCATTTATCGTTATCTTTTTACTTGTTACCTTCCATTGCGATCCATTATTGTTTTAAAAATACTAAATGAAAAGTGCCTTCAGTCGCTATTTTTGGCGCGCTGTAAGATAAGAATTTAAATAAAATCAAATCTTCGCTATACTCGGGATATTACGCCGAAGCGTGTATCGAGTAGTGGGGCCAATTTCCGCGGCTTAGCGCCTAGGCAATGCAGCTCCGTAGAAACATCACAGCTGTAGCGAGCTGATGGCGACAATGTGTCCAATGTAAATAGCCCGGGAATCCAACCCAAGACCTGCCACAAAGATAACGTTATCCTTAATCGATACACTAACCAGTCGATTTTAGTTAAAGTTATATCTTAATTAACGCATAACTCTTCGATCGCACCCACGAGAAGGTTACAACAGGACAAACAAAAACCTCGCCTATTTTTAAGGTTTATTCTGTTGTATTTATGATAAAGTTTTACGTTATCACTTGGAAAATATTTGATTGGCTAAAAACTTTATTGGGGTCCAGCTTCAGCATTTGGAAGGTCCAGATTTGGACCGCGGGCCGCCAGTTAATGCTTTAGTGATTATTTTAGTGCTTTTTGAATAATTTTCACGCAAATTTTTTTTAATTTTTTGACCCTATTCGTGAGAGCTTTGCCAAATATGATGCATTTTGTTCGCTCGTTTTCGATGTACGTGCTGAAGGCGTAAGGCTTTTTGCTATCAAAAAAGTTTGAAATGATGGAAAAAGTTGTATACATCAAAACATTTTTGAAAATGGCTGGTGGGAGGATGCATACCCCTCATCCCAGTCCCCTGGCCATAAGCTGCAGAAACCATTAAAAGAGTATGGCATACTTTAGTCACGTGGCACCATTAATTTTGTTCTTTTTTACTAAAAGGCAAAGTCAAAAAGGGGGCTAAGGCACAATGCTCCCACCTAAATACGCTCTTGTCTCTACGTTTAGACCTATAAAGGTCTTGTCTCTACGTTTAGGCCTATAAAGGTCTTTGATGGTCGATTTCCAAAAAAAGATCTTGATAAAAAGAAGGTCTTCGTTGTTCGTGACGAGGCCCCTTATTTCTCCGAGGCCCTAGGCTTCAGCCTGCCTACAGTGATGCAAATCTTCCGCTTTTCGGCGAATTTCGCCATTTTTGTTGCCAAAAAAGTCATTTTCGTGAATCGTCTAAATCCGTTGAGATAATGTAGGGGGGTATGGGAGGGGGTTGGGGGTGCACAATGCATATTCAAATTGCTTACATGGAACTATCGCTAATTTGTAATAGCTTTTGCTATATGTGCTCTAATGCTATGATTAGAGTGTAATGGCATATTCTTTCTTAAGTGTCGTGTTTTTGATATCGAAGAGGAAAATGGTTTGTCTGACTCATCAGATCTAGTGCACACATCGCTCTTAGAAAATCGTTGGCATGGCATTTGCATGACCCAAACACGTAATGTAAAATCCTATCCCCAAATTTTCTTACATTGCAAAAATTGAATTATTTTCTAACTCTTGGTAATGAAGTACGTAGCTGCAGTAGTAGTGTTTAAATTAAACTCATTTCTAAACTTTTGATTTATAGAGTATTTTTGATCTTTTTTTTTTCAAGCATGGAAACTGCAGTCCTTGACGTTTTCAAACAATTGTTAATTGAAATTTGGGAAATTGAAAAACTAGAGTTTCAACTGCTTGATGCCTTGATCACAAACCGCACACAACTATTCATTTTACAACGAAGTTGATTGGGGTTGTTTTTAGAAAATCGCTCTGCTAAAAACTAAAATCAAAATTAGTCTAATTAATAGTAGCCTACTTGGTTTGCAATCATAAACATATGGTTGAGAGTTCCTATAAACGTTTCTCCATATGAATGCGACACAATCTTAATGATCTCTTATGCAGTAATAGTATTGGTTTAAGCATATTCTCCACCGCTGCGCCATGCAATTGCGTTGTGGTAGCAGCATAGGCGCACGCAGGGGGAGAACGCACGGTGCTATGACCCCCTCTTGGCCCTGTAAGAAGCTTCAAAAACCTAACTGTCAGTCCGCAATTACTTAAACCAATGGTGGTTGCACCTCTTTATTTATTGTAGCCCAGCTCCTGCTTTTAGACATGGATTACTAAAATATTTTTGCATTTTCTGCAGTGACTGCAGGTACCGGTATGTTCTTTTTCCATAAAAAGTCTGCTAAAATGAGTGTTTTTATATGTGAAAACCGTAAAAATCCGTTGGTGGCTGGGGGCTCTGCCCCCAGATCCTGGCTGCGGTCGTACACCTCGAGGATCATAGCTGTAAAAGCATTAATGAGACTAGGAGTAGTTTTTAAAGTGCAGCTATGTAGACATTTTTAATGCAAAAAAGTTATGCTATGGGCACATGCAGCTTCTCACTCGAACCCCCTTTTCATGCGAAAAAAGGTTAGCTGGCGAAGTAGTCTCAAAAAACGGTTAGTCTGCCTCTACAGTCTTTACCTGCTAAATTTTCAAAATACGAATCTCTTCTCTCCATAAAATCAAGACTCTGGTCATAGTCTTTACCTGCTAAATTTTCAAAATACAAATCTCTTCTCTCCATAAAATCAAGACTCTGGTCATACAAAAGCAAAGCACACGTTCGAGGGTCTGGGGGCAAAGTCCCCCAGATGTCGATAAGTGTTCTTTAAAATCCTCTCCTATTTTCACTCCAGCCGTTTGCATCACTGTGCCTAGCCTATTGGTAAATCCGGCCCTGGGTGTAAGTAGCTTTTGTGAATATGCGATGCGTTCTTTTCTTTTTAACTATAAGTGCACCTTCGCTCAGAGGCTTATGAGTACCTGTTAAAAAGGCGAGTTTGATAGCAACAAGTACGAGCTCGCTCATGGGCGAGCAGAGCTCGTTTCAGAACTATGTTTTTTATATATCGAAGCTTTATTACAAATTTTTATTTTTTTGATGTTAGTTTCTTTCCAAGAATGTGGAATCGGAAGTTGGAAGATGAAGTGGATTCGCCGACAAAGGTTTCCGACAGCCGGAAACTGGAACCGGATGCAGACAACTTTAGTAGAAGCGGCGGCATTCAAGCCAAAAAAAACTTCAGAGGGAACGCCGCAATATCTTGCAACTCCAAATATGGTAAAAATAAGTTTGGCTTGTTACGTAATTCGTTGTTGGAGCTCAACGTTAAAAGTACGACGTTCCTTGGTATGTAGGTATACCACTATACCAGTGAAACTCCGGAGCCTCCTTGACAGTCGAACTTTATTGGTATTCAAATCACATGCATTTTGAATAACTTTTGATTTTATGCCACAGCAGTGCTTCATATGCTTGTTGCTTGTACGTAGCGTTGGTGCTACAGCAGCTGCAAGTCATGTGTAAGGGAAGTTCAGGAATCATTTTTAGATCTTTTTAGGTGTGTCTGCATCGAAAAAGAAAACTTAAAAGTTCGACTCCTAACTGGATCAACCGATAATTTACAACTTGGTCGACTATTCACAGTTTCCATATCGACGTTCAGCGTTCACCGCATAAGAGACAGTTTGAAGCCGAATAAAAAAGTCCACCGTCCAACAAATAGCCTAGTCAATTCAAATCGAACAAAATCTTCGTCACCGAGACTTTGAGCAGAAATTGAACATAAATCATTATTATTCGGCTTTTTTGGTAGAAGCCTAAGCCAGTGGTTATTTTGTTGCTATGTTGGTTCGTTTTTATGTAGGCCAAGTTTATTTTTGATGTTATCAGTCATACAGCCATGCCATGTCAGAACCGACTGGCATGTCTAAGCATTAATCCGTTTTGCCTCGTGTATCGTTTTCCATAGTTGTTATTTTTGTGTTGATATGAGTTTTCCGGCGTACGGGAATAGAAGTCGAATTGTGCCACGATGAGACGTCTGAAATCAGGCGTTTACAAAAGGTTGTAAATATTTTCCCTACAGCCCTTAAAATCACGTTGTTGAATATTTTAGGGCTGCCGAATTACAACACGCTGTTATACCAAAAGGCTAAAAATCAACAACTAATAAGCTGAGGACAGTCAGCACACAGTTTAATCTGTCCTTTACCTTTCCTCGTATTGATGCGACTGCCCTTCAGACAGCACGAAGAGCGCCATTGTTCACCAGCATCTCTGGTCAATGATGGGACTACTTTTTTTTTTTTTTTCGGGGGGGGGGGGTTGGCATATTTATCCTCCCATCACGAGAAAGCGATCAAAGCGCTATAACAAGCTCGTTTAGAAGGTGCCAGCCATCTATCTACCACACTAAGATGGAGGAGTCCCGCTAAGTACCTTTAACCTTTCCCAACGGCACAAGTAAACTTGCCGACATGTTCTTCACACTGTCCCTTTAATGCTGAGTGTCAAGCAGGGAAGCTGCGAATACCAATTTTAAAGTTATTGGTTTGACTCGAGTCTACAGCTCCAGAGGCGGGCATTCGGCCATCGACAATTCGACATACATTCTTCAACGCCAATTATCGTGTCTCACTTATCACCTCGACCATGCTTCTTTTCTTACCCACCTCATATCCACGTACTTTCGTTGTGTATTAAAAGACGGAAACATTTCGAAATGCACATTACCAATGACATAATATCAACAGAATAAGTAACACTTCATAAGTAATTCAAGAACATTTCTGCGTTTTTGATAAAAGCTAATTTATGTGTTAAACAGCATCGCAAAGCTAATTATAAGACCTCAATAGAAAAGAGCCCATTCTGATTGATACCATTTCACCAGCTCCTTCAATAAAAATATCTTTACAACAAAAGCAAGGCAACGAACATCATAACCATGGACACATACCCAACAATGATAACTATGTCATGTTCAACATAAACTTTAGAGACATCAATCCAGAATTTTTAATGGTTGCATAAACGCTAGTAATTCTATATCCTCTATAATTATCAAGACTAATCATGATTTTGATTAGGGTGAACAGTGAGATTATATTACCACAACAATAGAGTACGGTATGCTTTTTAATCACAATTTTTATCGAAGCTACTGTACTGGTGCTAGTCGTAATGAACAGCTGGATTTACTTATTTGGCATGGCCATTTTGTTTTCTTGTTTACAGTTTAGCTCACATTGACTCACCCAACCGACAACTTTATCCCGTTTGATTATGCTGCTAACAAATCACTTGCGAAAAGTGAAAGAAAAAAACGTATATACAGTGTAATTAAAAAAGGTGATGGATTGAAAATCAATAACTTTGATGAAAGTAAAATAAAAGATAATAGCTTTGCCTTGAGCACGCAATGTAAAACATACAAATAAACCTATTCAGTTTATTGTGATCATATCAATCAATCAGTTTATTTCAGGCTAAATTAGCCCATAGAAAGAATAAATAAAGCACAACAGCCAGAGATAAAGCAAAAAAACAAAAGAAAAAAAAACATACTCAAAACTGCATACAAAAAAAAACAACAACATAAGCAGCAAGCCGGAAAAAAAGACGATGAAAAGCACAGTGACCAAAGCTACTGTGCACCAACAGGCAACAACAAGTCCTAATAATGTACATAAAACCATATAGATATTGTTGCAGAACATTAGCAAAACGTTTTTATTTTTCCCCAAATCATCCTTGCAAATAATCTTTTCTGTGGGTTCAGACTTTTTTTCTTTAATTTCGTTGCTGACGAGAGGATCCTTTCCAAAACCATAAATCAATAGCTTTTAAAGTGATTTTGACGTCTGAGTTCCCATAACTTCAGCTTTCAAATTCTTGAAAAGATCGTTGTTGAACTACTTATCCGTCATCTACCAAACGTGTCCATACAGTATCCACAAGTTGTTACCGGTAATCACAATTAGCACCAACATTTACTTATGTTGTATAACATTTTCTAAACACCTAATATCTGTAGTCCACTGGGAGAAAGATGCTTGGACCCAGTTCACAGGTTCATTAATTTTTTCACTGTTTTCTCGATGTATGAATGGAAACATATAAACTTTTGTTGGTGTGATGAGCAAGTGAGTTCGCCTCACATATTAGTATGGCAGGCACTTGTTGATCAACACAAAATAATGCATTTTCAAGGGTATATAAGTCAAATTGTTCACCCCTAAAATTTTTATTTAAACATCAAGGACGACTTGAATGCTGAGTATACTTTCAGGATGATTGGTGAATGCTCTTGCTGTTAATCATGCAATACAACCAACTTTCTATTATGCACAGTTATTCATACTTTTGTGCAAATTCGACCACATTCAGCGTAAAACCAGCATTACCAGATTGCCCCACACTGATATATACTTCATTTGTTTTCTTGCATGTGCAGGATCCATTCTAGTAGTTGTTTAAATATGTAAAAGCAATATTTAGCAACTCCTTATTTGAAAATACCTGCAACAACACAGTACCGGTAAATGTTAAAATATCGTAACCAATACCAGTAGTCTTAAGAAAGGCAGAGAGGAGGGTTGACTTACCGATTGACAATGAGTACTGGTACTTAAATATAATTCATTTTTAAGCTAAATGCTAAAATATTTTTTGAATACCGTTACAGTAGCACTGAGCAGTTTGTTGGAAATTTGATAACCTATCAACAAACTATAAAAAAACACATTTTAACGGTTTAATCATTCATGACTTTTCCTAATAGAACTATTGCGGAAATACCCAGTACAGTACCCATCCTACGTAAACTTTTTGTTGACATGGTAGGGTAGCCTCGCCCTCACACGGTAGCTTAGCTAAGGCAGTTCAACCCCAGATCCAGTTCTGAGTTTCAACTTCCCACCCAATAATTTCAGAGGTACTGATAGCCTATTCCACAATGTGAAGCAAAAACCGCCACTGACTGACTGATAGTATGTTCACATATCAGTATTATTCTTAGTCATTGCCCAACTGACATTGGATTTAGCGATTTAACAACAATAAATAGCCTTCTGTTTGCACTTTGATGCATTGCAAACTGAGAATTATCACCTGGTAATCACAAAGTACGGTATATAACTTAGTACTCAGGCAGACTACTGCAGTCTCAGTCTTTATTTTCTTTTAAAAGTTCATCTTCTCCATCGTCTGCGACTGTGGTCAAACAAAAGCCCATGAAATCACTTGTCTAACAGTCTGAACATTCTGATTCTGAACAATTTCGAACAATTTCGCACATTTTAATTCTGAACAATTTCGCACATCGCGGACATCGCAACATCGGACATCGCGGACATCGTTGACATCGCGGACATCGTTGACATCGCGGACATCGTTGACATCGCGGACATCGTTGACATCGCGGACATCGTTGACATCGCGGACATCGTTGACATCGCGGACATCGTGGACATCGCGGACATCGTTGACATCGCGGACATCGTGGACATCGCGGACATCGTGGACATCGCGGACATCGTGGACATCGCGGACATCGCAATTTGGGACATCGCGGACATCGTGGACATCGCGGACATCTTGGACATCGCGGACATCGTGGACATCGCGGACATCGCGGACATCGCAATTTGGGACATCGCGGACATCGCAATTTGGGACATCGCGGACATCGTTGACATCGCGGACATCGTGGACATCGCGGACATGTACTATTTAGTAACACCCTTGCGAAGCCATGAAAATGGAGGACATTAATATCTAAAAATGATTCACACGAAAGATTACAAAATTAACCTAATCGTTACTGTATCA